>OZ005659.1:204225220-204825220 GCA_963930645.1 Salticus scenicus | reverse complement strand
ATATTCCCAACACTTTTGGATCGATTTAACTGAAATAATCAAATTTTTATCCGCATTTACACAAGTCTTTAAAAAACAGTGGTATTAAAAAAATATAAATCAATCTTGTTCCTAAATTGGAGTATTTTATAGTTTTATTCATAAGTTACTAATGTAATTTATGAATAAAATTATAAAATACTACAATATAGAGTTACTTCAAAGTAACTAAGAACAAGTTATTTATCTGTATTCCTACATCAATAAATAAAAATTTCATTTCATTTTGTAATAAGCATAACTATTTTATTTGTTAAATCTAACTTACTAACAGAGGTGTCAACCCTTCGAATTTTTATATCATAATTTCTTTTAAATTTATCCTCGTCTTAATCACAGAATTTACGATAATAAATAAAAATAATGTTTTTTGTGAAAAATATTATTGATATTAAAAAATCCGGAGGGTTGGTAATTTTGCATTAAATACTTATGCAGTTTACATACCTTGTCTTGAAATATGAAACCGTGAAAACTTATATTTTCACGGCGACTCCGATTTACAAAATGGAACGACGCAATACACCATGCATATTATATATATATATATATATATATATAAAAAAAAAAACTCCCACATTTGTTAAATTCATAAAACGTAAACCATGAAGAACTCAATTGAAACTCAATTGAATCGCGGGAAATAAACAGAACTTTACGACTCGGTATCAAGCGCCATCTACTGGCTATGTTCTTCTTGTACTGTTGCCAAGTTTTCGAGCGACTCGCTGGGCATCTACTTAAGGAGGCTCTGGTGTCACACTCTTCAATCCATTTTCGGACAAGGATGTGGATTTTTCGCTATGTAATCCAAAGATCAACAGATTTGGCCGTTTGTTCATCACACGCATGATTAAAATGAAAATCATTCATACCATTTGGATAATAACTCAGTGTAGAAAACTCTCTAATCTCTAAGTATATCGTATACTGAGACAACGCACAAACACAGTAATGATGAGCGAAAGAAAAAAAAAAAAAGAAAAAGAAAAAAAAACCGATTGCCAATATAAATACTGGTGTGACAGAATTAAAAAAGAAATATTAATGAAATTAATTAATATTACCCAGGATTATCAATGAATTAGCTTTCATGCCAAGCGCAATTCACCTGAGCCAAAAACATAATATTTAAACAAAACAGAAAATAAAAAAATCTAAAATTGAAGCATATTAATAAAGGTTATGGTTGTTTTTTCACTCGATTTTAATTGTTCATTTTTTCATATGCATGGACAAATGTAATATTTTGTATTTTTTTCGTTTTCCGCGTAAAAGCATATTTCTTTTTATGCTAAAAATAAATAAATAAAATTAAATAAATATATAAAATTAAAAAATATAACAGGTAATTTTTTTTGGCCAAATTAAAAAATTTAAATGTCCAGTTTTGAATTTATTAGCAGGTTATTTTAATTAATTTTTAAAAAATCTAATCAAAACTTCGTTGAAATAAGGTACCAAATGAAAGGGGCGTTTCTCCTGAATCCGTCGGACTAAACAGCTTATCGATTGGACAATTAGATTTTTTTTAATTAAGTAAAGTATGAAAATTAGGTTGCAGCTTGCTACATAGATGAGTACGAACCGGAATCGTCATCTCTCTTGCAAATTATATAAATAGATAATTATCAGTTTCAATTTCTACAGAACAAAACATAATATTAAAAAAAACTATAAAACTATTATTCAATATTTAAATTATACTTAAAATTAATCACAGATACATTAATATTAACCCATTAATTTCTCAAAAACATGATAAATATCAATGCATTCATCTCATAAATCGGAAAATAACACGCATTTAAAATTAATTTCAGTTTTAATCTGAAAACGCTAGTCTAAATAATCAAGAACCATGTACTCAAGGCCCACTGGCTCTATGGTCAGAGCACTTAACTACAAAGGCGAAGCCTGTGAGTTCGATCCTAACCGGTAGCAAGTGTGAAAGAAAATTATGGAAAATACAGAAGTTCAATAATTTCTCCCAGCATCAAACATACAAAATGAAACCGAGACCAGAACCTACATGGTTCTTTAGAAAAATCTTTTCGTATTTATAAAAAACCTGAAATAAATTTTATAAAAATACCTTAAGGCATTTGTGAGAACCCTATGGATGTATTCATGGAGCTTTTATTATGGCTTTATTTTGCATCATTTATACCTGATAATACCTTATTTTAAATACCTTCAAAACCTATAAAATACCTGTGTAAACAAACCTTTATAAAACCTTAGAAACATTGAAGAGTTATTAAAAAAAAGCTATGTAGGTATATTAAAAATACCTACATGAGTCATGGTTCTTTAAAAAATCCTTTTGGTATTTATAAAAAACCTGAAATAAATTTTATAAAAATACCTTAAGGTATTTGTGAGAAACCTATGGAGGTATTAATAGAGCTTTTATTAAGGCTTTATTTTGCACTATTAAAGACTTGATAATACCTTATTTTAAATGCCTCTAAATCCTGTAAAATACCTGTTAAAAGAAACCTAAGGAAAGAATTCAAAAAACATTGGGAAGGTATTAAAAAAAACTTTGTACGTTTATTAAAAATACCTACATGATTCATGGTATTTCATAAAAACTTTTGGTATTTATACAAAACCTGCAAGTTCTATCTTTATTAGTTTTTGAAATATGATAGCAAGAAGATTCTCTCTCTTCCCTTCCCACACGCACACTGACCAATTGCCAAAATTTTGCACCCAGGAGACCTTAAAATATGTAAATCAAGTAAAAATTCGATATCGAATTTTTGAATCGAATACAATGGCACCATTACCTATGTTAGTCGGGTAATGTAAGTAAAAATGAATGGAAATACGCTTCAGTTCGATCAGATTGTCATAGATTAAATTTATTGTTTCAATTCTATCTAGTGAAATCGATTTAATGCATCGATTGTCTGATGAAGATAATAGGTTTATATACTGAAACGCGTTTCATTTCATGTTTTCTGATGAATACATGCTGCATCGAAACATGTTTCAATTTTATTTCATGAAAAATATTGAAGCTAACGTTTAAGTTTTATCTGGCAAAGATATATTTAATGCATCGTTTTCCTTTAATGTGATGAAGGTCATTATCGTTTTAGATTTCAAAAGTGTAACAAATCATTCCGATTTCAAATTTTGGAGTATAAAAAATAAATAATTCTGTTAAAATAAAACTTAATTTAAAACACCTTTTTTTTTCAAATATATTTACCTATATAAAGACATATGGTAACTGTACTGCGTTCTTTAGCAACGGTTACTATATGCACTTTTTAAAATTTTGTTTGTACATTTTTTTACTTTCTCTTACCCATAAGGTAGAGAAAGTATTGTTTTTGCGTCAAATTTTCGAACGCGAGATTTTGTTATATTTACACGTTTTGAGGTCCCCTGAATACGAAAATCATGTTTTTAGTAAATGGTCTGTGTGTCTCTGTGTGTGTGGGCCTGTGTGTGTGTGTGTCTGTGTGTGTGTCTGTGTGTCTGTCTGTGTGTCTGTCTGTTATCAGCATATCTCAAAAACAAATTATGGCAGAAAGTTCAAACTTGGTATTCTAAATGTGTTTCATATAGGGATGCTACAGTAAGCTTCTCGTTAAGATCAAGCAAATGGTTCGTGTACAGGGACAATCAAGAGAATTCTAATACATTACGTCTGTGGGGGAAATTGCAGAAAAGTAGAGTTAACGTCTATAGACTGTACTAAACCAAATGAAACGAATATATATTTTTTGTAATAGAGATAGTTAACTGGGAAAAAAATTGTGTATGTAGGAGTCTCGCCTCCCTCCCTGGGGATGGGTATCTTTCAAAAGAGCTCGCCAATACCTTTAAAACGAATGGCTGAACCATCGATCTGCGATAATTTGAAACAAAGTTATCGATTTTTTTTTTTTTTTTACTTTTAACAAAAAAAAAAAAAACCTTAGAAAAAAAAAATTGTACTTTTTTTATTTTTTTTTATTGAGAATAAAATGGACTTTTTTTTGGATATTTGGTGTTATACTACTTCTCTAATATGGAAATCGTCTGCCTTATCATAAAAGATCATTTTTTTAAATAATGATTTTAATAAATTATTTTTTAAAAAGAGAATTATTTTTTAATAACCGAATTAAATTCTATATAAATGTAGGTGCATTAATGAAACGGGGGGTTGTGGGGGGACAGTAGACCCCCTCACACAGAACTAATTATCATATAAAACTCTTCAGAAGCCTAATATGAATTGTTTAACATAGGTTTACATAACAGTACTCGTTATCTTACCTATTAATCTGCAACCTGTATTTATAGTATTAAATTTCAGGGTAAGAGAAAGTCGTGTGAGTGACACACCAGATTATTTAATCATATTTTTAATATATTTCTTTTTAACTTTTTGCAAATTATAATTTCAATGTAATTAAATTTCAGTGTTAATTAATGAAAAAAATAATATTCATTTTCCTATTTCTCTTGTTCGTTTTACATTAAATTTTATTTTTAATATATATATATATATATATATATATATATATATATATATATATATATATATATATATATAATTAAAATAAAAATAAAAATAATTGTTTTTTATTTATTTTATATAGCCCCCCCCCCCCCCCAAAAAAAAAAAAAAAAAAAAAAAAAAAATCAAGTGGTCTCTTGTGTCTGGAAGTAATAATGGCTATCTCGCATATGAAGTTTAGTGCTTCTGCTTATACGCTATGGAAGCTGAGATATAGCCTTACCATGTACAAAAGAAGTTGCAGCTTAAAAGATTCATCTGCCATTCGAAATATACCTAATTTGATCAACATAGTTTTTCTTAAGAACCCTTTCAAGCATTAAGATTCGGGCAATTAGTATATAGTATAGAAGATGAGAAAGCTTTCCCTGAAATGGGAGAAATCACATGATATCAACATTACCTTTTGTGTGATAAGAAATGGAGTTTGGTTAGTACTAATTTACGTCAAGATGCAACTAAATATAAATATTTAAATTATGTCTATTAGTTCTTGATCTAGAGCTGCTATAAACTTTTTGGCACACAGAGATGGGCGGAGATGTTTTAAAAATTGTCAAATCATGTTCAAGACATTTCAAAACGTGTAAATCGGAAATTGAAATTTTTGATGGATCCAACACATTTATACATGAATATACAGTCGGTAACAAAAGTATCCGAACACTAGCAAAAATTCCTATATAAAAAAAGTAGAGTTAATACTGTTTTGTTAAATAAATCCTTGTCGAATCATGTTCTTAGACTGACTAAGACATGATTCGACAAGGATTTATTAAACAAAACAGTATTAACTCTAACTTTTTTACATAGGAATTTTTGCTAGTGTTTGGATACTTTTGTTACCGACTGTAAATGAAAGTAAAAAAAAAAAAAAAAAAATGAATAGACTTATATACAATATATAATCATAATCATACATTAACTATAAATATTATATGTATATTTAGCTAACTAAATCAAAATTAAATAAATAAATTGTTTATTTAATTGCTACTTTTAAAAATAAATAGACTTTTTCGAACGGGCTCTTTTTTATATATATAGACAGACCGATTGAATTTAACGGTAAAAATTGAATACACTGAATTCTCATAACGGACCATTTCCATACTCGAAATTTATAATACAGTATGTTTATAGTCATTTTTATAGTCATTTTTATAGTCAAGTTTACAATATTTTATATATCTTATAATTTATATATTTTAATGCACAAGTTTATTTATATTTTCAAAAAAAAAAAAAAAAAAATACATGCATTTATATTTTTCCTCAAGAATTGAAAATCGGTTTTACAAAATTTTAAATTAATAAATTAATCTAGAAAATTAATTATCAGTTTAAATAATAGTATGCACTGAAAAATCAATTTATTTCTTCTTCTCCTGAATTCTATACATTAATTGTTGAAAATGTATAAATGTTTAATGCTTTCTATATAACGGAATAAAAATCTACAAATTCCTACATAAATTTAAATTAGGGGTTTTACAGTTGCAATTAGAAGAAATATATATATATGTATATATATGGGTGCTTTTGCACCTTCTTTATGGACATATGTGTTGTATCACAGCAGTATTTCGATAGGAATGAAAAGTTCATTTAGAAAACGACAATTTCTTCCACAAAAGACTGAAACGCCTATGCCAAATGTTCATTTTATCTTGTCAGCACACAGAACCGTCCATTATTGTTTCCCAAAAAGAACAGGAATGCCCTGCCCATCTCTATCACCAACCTATGTTCTACCGTCTGTTTTTTCTTAAAGCTGCTACAACCAGCAGCTTTTCTCAAGAAACTTCCAAGAAGATTCATGAAAACACAAAATGTATTGCAATGACATACAAAATTATACAATAATTGCGCAGAAAATTTCCTGGTGTCATTTGTATATTAATGTATAATATTTAAAATAAATAAATCATATTAAAAAATGGAAGTAGAATTTTTTTCAGAAAATGTTCATTTCATCAACATTTTAGATAAAAACGCGTGAGAGATAAAAAAGTAATTAATTATCACTGATTTTGGAATACGAATGTAATTTATACATTAAATAAGCTTTGTGTACTAAATATATTTATGGACATTTTAGGTATTACTAACGCCTTTAAAGTTGCCAACATTTACAGTTTTTTAATACCATTATAATTAAAAAAAAAAATTGTACATACAGTAACCGCTTCTTAATAAATTCACTATTTAATAAAATCAGCCGTTTAATTTGTTCAAACTATCAGGACCGGAATTAAATCAATATAAACTAACTTTAAAACCGCCGCTTAATAAAATCAGCATCGCCGGTTAATAAGCTCAAAATGAATTAGCATCAAAACTGTCATTTAAGCACGCTAAACAGATATTTCATTTACACTGTGGTTTTTTACTGTCTTGTACATTCAATAGAAGAAAATATTGGGTTAGTACAAATTTTCTACTTCTGATTTTCGATAGATTTACACGTTTTGAGTGGTTAAGAACACAATTTGAGCATGCTTAGAAAATGGCTGTGTCCGTGTGAGAGAAAGAGACAAAAATTTTGCTCTAATTGTATCTCAAAAACTACTATTTGGAATTACATATAAATTTATATATAGTTGCACCATGAAGTAAATTAATATTTATCAACTTTTGTCGTCAGTTGATCAAGAGGTGGCACTGTTATGCAGCTATTTCCCAAATTTTAGGGAAGGCTATATCACAGGAACTACTGCACAGAATTTTACATAAATTTATAGATGCACCTTGACATAAATTAGTGCTTATCAACATTTGGTGTCAATAGATAAACAAATAGCGCTGATATACAGCTATTTCCACATTCTAAGAGAAGAGTATATATCTCAGGTTCTACTGAGTATAATTGAACAAAACTTGATCTGTGAAAAGGCCATTAATAAAAATTCTGCTGATTCACTTTGGGCCATTTAATATCGGCAGTGAATTTATATCGGTAAATAGGTGGCATTGCTATACTTCAAATATCTCCAAGAATGGGAAGGAGGTCATCTGTACGATATAAATTCACTTCCGTTGTTGTACATTTCGAAGTACCCGCAGCGGTCCCACATTTTCACGTTTGTTTTATTATTTTAATACCACTAATTTTTATATATTTTTTGTCAAGATTTTAATGATAAGGTAATGTGTAAAAGTATACTGATTGATTAAAGTGATGGCAAAATAGTAAAATGCATGTAAAAACATTGGGCTGCAGTGGACACTGATTTCTAGTAATAAATCTCTGAGATGCAAATAGTCTGCATTCACAATTAAAAAGTTAATAATAAAATAATTTGTATCGCATGAATTTGTATAAAAAAATACAGAAGAAAATTGTTTTGATAGCAGCAACATACTAGGTTATTTTTTAAATGAAAAAGAAAATAGAACACAACAATCCCTCCATTATCTCTTTTTGTCGAAAATTTTACATTTGCAGCATAATTACAAATTAAACACGCCCCTTCATTTGTCTTAGCAACAGTTTCAAAAGAAAAGTAGTTTTCAAAGCGCTAATCAGTTACAAATTAGATATGATTCACAAGTGACTTTTTTTTTTTTAATTAGTAGAAAAGATATTTCTAGTTCTTATTTTGAAATAACTGAGAAACAAGAGGTTTAATCCATTATTCGTTTCATTTTTTTTTTTTTTTTTTTTTTTTTTTTTTTTTTTAATTTTTTTTCCGAAATCGGGGAAATAATACCCTTTACTTCAGTGCAGCAACATTCGTCAAATATAAAAAACAGTTGCATAATAAAATCACTCTGGTGCAGGACGAATGGGATTTTAATAAGCGGCGGGTGCAGTAATCAGATGCAATGTCTAGAGAAGCTCAAAAATTTATTATTTCATCACTTGTTTTAAATGGTTTTTTATATAAGGTAAAGCTAGGAGAGATCACGCGGTAGGAGAGATTGCGCACAAAGGGTATCGGAAGGAACGAGCAGGGATGGAACACGGGCGCAGAATTCATACCACTATCAATGTATGAAAATTTTCTACTTCTTAAATCAACGATATTATAGGTAGAGAAATTTCTTAAACGGATTCCGGTATAAATTCTGCGCCCGTGTTCCATCCCTGAACGAGTAGAGTGCGCGAGCTGAAATTTTAGGTGGTTGCACAACATGAATAGTGAAGTGCCGACTTGAATTTGCATGTTCAGGGCCTGATTAAGGGGGAAGCTCGCTCGTGACACATTATTTATACCTACACCGTTATTTTTTAATAAATACTTTCCTCCTATAATAAACAGAAAAATTTCATTAAAAATCATTTTAAAAGAATACTGGTGTCTAATAACGGTGAGTAAATTGGATTGTTTTACACCGTTCATTTTTTATAAAAAATATTTCCTCGTCAAAGCGTGGAATTTCTATGACATGAAGTAAAAAATAATTGTAAAAATATTCCGGTGAGAGCGAGCTTCCCCCTTAATCAGGCCCTGTGCATGTTAATTGCTTTAAGAGTTTAAGATAAAACGTGGTTAATTTGTCTCGTACTCAAAAATGAATGTTTGAATTTTCATAACCCTTTCTAAGAATTTCAGTACAATGGTAGTAGTACACAATATTTTTAAATTAAACAATTTCTCATAACCTACTGACCTAGACTAACGGTATAAGCACCACGATTTCCTCTAAAGGTGAGTAATTATTTAATAAAACACTGCACAGTCTCTCCTACCAAAATAGGAGAGTTTGCGCTTTTGCTGTTTAGGAGGGATTGCGCATTCAAAATTCTATACTTACAGGGATTTTGCAGATTATAGGTGATAACGAGACAACGAGTTTGTTCAATGCCTGGGACTGTACCAAAACCTAACTTCGACAAGTTATTGGACTAATTCAAACCATTCGAGACGGCGCACCACCTTTTTAAAGACTATCCACAGAATCTGAAATTGAACGTTATTCAGGAGTGGCACAATCGACAAAAGCCACACCTCTGACGGGATTTACCTCTAGAATGCTGTTAGTATATGGGAAATTTATCGTAAAGGATTTAAATGTTATTGTATATCTATTTAGTTTTGTAATATTTTTAAGTATGATGCTAAAGTTTTCAGTGCAGCTGTCGGCTGCTTAAATAGAATAGATAAAACTAAATGCAAGCAAAAAATATCAGTTTACTTAATCTTCTTATTAAGGCAGAGGTCGTACTCTACACCCTTTCTTCAGGACACTCTCAGAAATAATAAATTTTCAAATATATTGCTATCACTATATTTATACTATGATATCTACCCTGTATAATCGTGGCAAGTTACTATAAATATATCCAGAATAATTCTACAGGAAATTAGTGGTGGCTGAAAAGGTGAAAATTTCTTATCGGTGAGAGTGTCCTAAAACAAGGGCGGTGAGTACGACCCTTGTTTTAAGGAATGTAATTTAATGGGATGTCTAAATTTCAATAAAATAAAATATATAAAAGGAACGTAAAGAGTTTTAAAGCGTAAAGTATTGTAAAACGTAAAGGATTTTTCGGTGGAAGATTTATGAGGAAAAAAAACTTTAAATAAATATTAAATGGGCGGGATCACATATTGCACGCACGTTGTGCTAACTTTTTTTTTTTTTTTTTTGCTCGAAAATGCCTAACTTGTGGCAGGTGGTTGCACAATAACTTCACATGTACAATAATAAATGCAATGATTGTAGTCAATGAGAAATTCGGTCAGCAAACCAGAAACCATCCTAGATGAAAAGGTAGTGTACTAATTTTAAGTGAAACGTGTTAACTAGTAATTTAATATTATATTCTAGTCTTGTTCTTTATCATATTTTTTTTCTGTTTCTTTAATATTTTTTCTTTAAATAAAATTTTGTAGTTCTTTTTTAAATATCTTTTATTTTTCTGATTTTTTAAATTATTTTATTGAAATATCCACTCCCAGTGCTAAAATATTTGTTATCACCTTAGAGTAATATATACCTTAGAGTAATGTCATTTAAGTTAATTATTCTTACTGATAGTGTAATTGTTGTTCTAATTAAGCGCAATCTCTCCTACCCTGTAAGGAGAGATTGCGCAAAATACCTCTCTTGGTTTTATTACTCCAGTTGTTTTAAATTACAACAGCGCAACAAAATAACAATGGAAATGCATAGAAGAAGGATCTGTTCAAATTTATGCAGCAATAGTTAACAAAAAATTAATATTTGGATTTTTTATATCTTTTTGTTGAATTGTGTGCAAACTCTCCTACGTTTACCTTAATTGCTATCTTCTTATTTAGAATTCTTTAAAAATTTTACAAAGTGTTAACTTCCGATTAGCTTAAAACAAATTGAAGACATTAGTTTGCATTGAACGCTACCAGAGCTGCCAACCTAATCCGGCAAATTGATTATACCGCCCCTTTTCTATACCACTTAATTTTTAGAGTAATTCTCTTCAAATTCATCTACGATGATTTAAGAAGAAAAATATTCTAAAAATTAAATGGTGTAGAAAAAGGGGCGGTACTAACAATTTTCCGGGTTAGGTTGGCCGCTCTTAACTACTCAATTCATATATAAGGTATTGTAAGTCTTAAATAAAATAATACTGTAAGCGAAATTTTTTGAGAATGCAAGTGGAATTGTGAAAGAAATGGGAAGTGAGTTGCAAATGCAAAATTTTCTCATTCTCAATTATCGGAGTACGCAAATTTTGCGTTTGATGTCAAAAACGATGATTTAGTGGCAGTGAATGAAATTTGGTTTTCATTTTAATGAACGACAAAGCGAAAAAGAAGGACTGACATTCAGTAAGCGCTTTGTTTCGATACGCGCAATGTATCAGTGAAGTCATTTAACCAATCCAAAAGCTTGGCAAGTTTTTGTTCGGTTAGAAGTCGAATAGTCCAAGCGGCGGCTGCAAAAAATTGACTTGAGAAGGTACGAAGCTGATTTTTTCCCTATAGATAGAATTCAATGTTACAATGAAAATCTGATAGGGTTGCCTGGTCAAAGCCGTCAAGTTTAAGAGAAACAACCTCACTTCCGGTCACAATTTAAACGATTTTCGAACCCCAAAATGTATGAAGATGGAACCGGTGCTAAAATGTAGAGATTAATATGCTCCTTAAAATGGCATAGGGTTGCCTGGTCAAAACCGTCAAGTTTCAGAGGTTGCCTCGATAATAGGGGTTAAATTTAAACGATTTTCGAACCCCAAAAGGTATGAAGATGAAACCGGTGCTAAAATGTAGAGATTAATATGCTCTTTAAAATGGCATAGGGTTGCCTGGTCAAAGCCGTCAAGAAACAGAGGTTGCCACGAAAATAGGGGACGTATTTTGCGATTTATTTACCCATGTAAAAAGTGATTTACCTAAGTGTAAAGATGAAACCGGTGCTAAAATGTACAGATTAATATGCTCTTTAAAATGGCATAGGGTTGCCTGGTCAAAACCGTCAAGTTTCAGAGGTTGCCTCGATAATAGGGGTTCAATTTAAACGATTTTCGAACCTAACAAGTGTGAAGATGAAATCGGTGCTAAAATTTAGAGATTAATATGCTCTTTAAAATGGCATAGGGTTGCCTGGTCAAAGCCGTCAAGGAACAGAGGTTGCCACGAAAATAGGGGATGTATTTTACGATTTATTTATCCAAGTAAAAAGTGATTTACCCAAGTGTAAAGATGAAACCGGTGCTAAAATGTAGAGATCAATATGCTCTTTAAAATGGCATAAGGTTGCCTGGTCAAAACCGTCAAGACCCGGAGGTTGCATCGAAAATAGGGGTCAAAATTAAACGCTTTTCGAACCCCACAAGTGTAAAGAAGAAACCGGTGCTAAAATGTTGAGAATAATATACTTTTTAAAATGGCATAGGGTTGCCTGGTCAAAGCCGTCAAGAAACAGCGGTTGCCACGAAAAAGGGGGGCGTATTTTACGATTTATTTACCCAAGTAAAAAATGATTTACCCAAGTGTAAAGATGAAACCGGTGCTAAAATGTAGAGAATAATATGGTCTTTAAAAGGCATAGGGTTGCCTGGTCAAAACCGCCAAGAAAAGAGTTTGCCACGAAAAGTGTGTGCTTGTGGGGGGGGGGGTGCGATTTTTCGCGGTTTTCTTACCCTAACACATTTAAAAATGAAACCGTTTATAAAATATAGAGAATAATATTCTCTTTAGAGTATCATAGGGTTGCCAGGTGAAAATCTCGAAAAATAATGGTTGCCTCGAAAAAAAAAAAAAAAAAGCTAATTTTGAATTGTTTTTTATACAATGTGAAGAAAAAATATAAAAAGGATTTAAAAAAGAAAAAATAAATAAACTGTAATGAAACTGTTCTAAAATTTCCCATAAAAACAACGAATTAATAGTAAAAATTAAAAATGTAGCATGCGGATACAGATAAGAAAACACGACCGCAAAAGTTAACAGAAATGAAGATAATAATGCCCAAGAAACTCATAATAAGAAATTCTGTTAGTATACAAAATAAATAATTAAATAAAATGAAAAGAAAACCCCTCTTATTTCAGATTTGCAGCAAGATTTACAAATTTCAATTTCATAAATTAATTCATTGTTATTTAGAAAGGCGAAAAATTTATCAATTTTTTAAAAATGTTTTTCGCTTTATTTGTACCCATAATTAATTTGCAGAAGGTATTATTGATTATTTTAATTAGATATAAAAAAAAATTGAGAAATTTTTCTAAAATTGACAAATTTTTAATATTACAAAATCGGCACAACCCAATATTTTCGTATAAAATTCTACAAAGCAGCCGCATACATTTCTTCAGGGAATTATCTTCTCAATACTTTGACACAATTTGAATATTTTAAGTATTGAAAAATGGGGAAAAAACGAGCTCGTGAGCTGAAATTAGTTTTATACAGATTAGAAAAAGAATGGTCACGCATAATAATTTAATTTTCTTTATGCTTTAAAATCTCTTATATCATTAAACAAATAAAATAAACGAATATTGAAATCCGCTTCCTTTTCTAAGCTGACCGCTATACCTTGACAGGTTTGAAGCACAATCGTAAGCAAATTGAAAAGTGTTGTATGTTCCACATTTAGCTAGCAATTTCATCTTTTAAATATTAATCATTTCGTGTTTAACCTTTATAAAATAGTCTTCATGTGTGTTTCACTGTGTGTTAAACACCTTTAATATTTGTTAGCTTTTTGGAGACTGACCGCTATTTCTTTACGAATTTTACCAGGCAAACATATGCCATTTTAAAATAACTCCTACGCTGTACATTCTGGAACCAGCTACACCTTTCAAATATTCATATAATTTCATCCTTATTCATTTTCTTTGTTAATGCTATTCGTATTTTTTTACACTTCGTTAAGAAATCTTCAAAACTCGCCAATTTTTTTGTGGTTGACTGCTTTACTTGACAGATTTGACCTATTTTCGAGGCAACCTCCGAGTCTTCACGGTTTTGACCAGGCAACCTTATGCCATTTTAAAGAGCGTATTAATATCTATATTTTAGCACCGGATCATCTTTACAGTTGGGTAACTCACTTTTTACTTGGGTAAATAAATCGTAAAATACTTCCCCTATTTACGTGGCAACCTCTGTTTCTTGACGGCATTGACCATTCAACCCTATGCCATTTTAAAGAGCATATTAATACCTACATTTTAGCACCGATTTCATTTTTACACTTGTGGGGTTCGAAAATCGTTTAAATTTGACCCTTATTATCTAGGCAACCTCTGAAACTTGATGGTTTTGACCAGGCAACCCTATGCCATTTTAAAGAGCATATTAATCTCTACATTTTAGCAGCAGTTACATCTTTACACTTGTGAGGTTCGAAAAACATTTAAATTTGACCCCTATTTTCGAGGCAACCTCCGGGTCTTGACGGTTTTGACTAGACAACCTTATGCCATTTTAAAGAGCATATTAATCTGTACATTTTAGCACCGGTTTCATCTTTACACTTGGGTAAATCACTTTTTACTTGGGTAAATACATCGCAAAATACGTCCCCTATTTTCGTGGCAACCTCTGTTTCTTGACGGCTTTGACCAGGCAACCCTATGCCATTTTAAAGAGCATATTAATCTCTACATTTTAGTACCGGTTTCATCTTCATACCTTTTGGGGTTCGAAAATCGTTTAAATTTGACCCCTATTATCGAGGCAACCTCTGAAACTTGACGGTTTTGACCAGGCAACCCTATGCCATTTTAAAGAGCATGTTAATCTCTACATTTTAGCACCGGTTCCATCTTCATACCTTTTGGGGTTCGAAAATCGTTTAAATTGTGACCGGAAGTGAGATTGTTTCTCTTAAACTTGACGGCTTTGACCAGGCAACCCTATCAGATTTTCATTGTAACAATGAATTCTATCTATAGGACAAAAATCAGCTTCGTACCTTCTCAAGTCAATTTTTTTGCAGCCGCCGCTTGGACTAGAAGAGCAAACACAAACCTAAAAGTAATAGAAACCACTGGAGTTTTACAAAGTGTAATTTCTAGGACTGAATTCGTCTTTCAAGCCATCGTACAGTTTTTTAGACACAGAAATATGAATGCCCCTCTTCTTAAAAAAAAAAAAAAAAAAAAAAAAAAAAACATTCGTTCGACTACTGGCATCACAGTTTCTACTAAAACTGTCCGAAACCGCTCTGTAGGTCTGTAAGCTCGCCGATCAATAGTATGTGCTACGTTAACAGCAAGGCATCATCTCGCCGGCAGGAAGTGGCTAAAAAAACATGTGAACTGGAAGAGAAGTAAATGGCACAATATATATATATATATATATATATATATTATTTTTTACGAGTCCTTTTTTTCAGTTCGTCCTGATAATAAGGGCATTTTCAACTGGAGAGAACGTGGCACTAGAAACAATCCTGCACTCAATACCAGAAGTATCAGATTTAGCGGTGGGGGAAGCAGAGCTGCCAACCTAATCCAGCGAATTGTTAGTACAGCCCCTTTTCTTCTTAATTTATCGTAAATACTTTTGAAGATAATTACTCTAAAAATTAAGTGGTGTAGAAAAAGGGGCAGTACTAACAATTTGCCGGATTAGGTTGGCAGCTCTGGGGATGATGGTCTGAGCTAACATTTCTACTTACGGCCACATCGGTCTCCACATTATTTGAAATGGAGCTCTTAATTGTCGACGATATAGGGATAATATCCTCAGACCTATTTCTATAACGTGCAGTCGGTTTAGGACAGTTTGGGTCGAAACTGTGGTGCCAGTAGCCGAATATTAATTATCGATCATCATTGGACGTTGTTGCATATCTACTACTTTGCTTTGGTCTTTAGCCCGCTTTCCCAATCTCCAAAAAATTCACATTTTATGAAAGTAAAGTTATTTGCAGTACTTCGACGTGTGTTTCCCCCCCCCCCTCCTCTCTCTAAACGAAAAACAAATCTCTAACCTTCTGAATCCGTTAAATGACTTCGTTCAGATATCTCACACATCCAAAGAACGCACTCACTGAATGTCGATCATTCTTTTTAGCTTTGTCTTTCATTAAACTTAAAGTCGAATTTCATTCACTGCCGCTAAAGTATCATTTTTCACGTCAAACGCAAAATTTGCATACTTCGAAGTTGGAAAATGAGAAAAATTTGCAGTTCGACTCTCTTCTTTCATTTTTTTGGGGAAAAAATCGCTTACGACTTTATTTTATATGAGATTTACAATATCCTTTAATTGTTTTGAGCAGTATATTTGTTTCATGAAGAAAATTTTAGCTGCTGAATAGCATCAGGAAAGTGCAAAGACGTCACGTTACTGTCAACGAAAACTAAGATTTATACCACTTTATAAAGGACGTATAATGTACCAGATAATTTTGATTAGAAAAAAAAAAAAAAAACTATGAAAAAATTCCGCTATTAAAAGTAATTACTAAAAAAGAGATTAAATATATATATATATATATATAGTAAATTTAATAGAAGTTAAAAGATGAGATGAAGGTGAAGAGTAACAAACAACAAGAAAAAACTTATCAAACATTGTTAATAAACAAGAAAATTGGTTAGATTTAAACACTATTCAAGCTAGAAATTCAAATTAAGCTGTGTCAATCTCTTCAGCAGGTGGGAACACAGCAATTAAAAAAATTTTTTCAAAAAACTATGTAGTACTAGCAGGTTTCAAAAGACATGCAGGCTAGCATACTCCAAATGTAATTCAAACAGAATAGTAATGGAAAAAACAATGTATAAAGTTTTACTTTTATTGCAATTTTAAATTTAAGTTTTGATAAAAACTGAACTTCAATTTATTAAAATTTTTATTAAAAATCATATTATAGCCAGCAAAAAACTATTAAATATACAAGAAAAAGATTTTTATATATGAAATGCTAGCCAAACATGTCCCCACCCGAACCTACTAGAAAAGATGAAAAAACTCACCACCTGCAAGATGAAACAACATCCTCAAAATTCATTCCAGCTTAAAAACTTGAAAAAACACAAAATTTTCTTTCCGTATCCAAAGATGTCCAAGAACTTTCCAGGTCTGGCGATACAAATAACTCCAAACATTAGCAAAATGGTCTTCCTAAAAGGCTTTGAACCATGTGCATCAAACCGGACACCTATATGGATCACCAATCAAAAGGCAGATACTGCGGCACTGTCACTAAAAATTCAAATTTTTTGTATAATGAAATATGAAATTCAAAGGATACAAATTCTTATAAAATAATAAAGCTTGAAAATTGAAAACTTGTTTATTAAAATTAAATTTTAAATTGCATAACCTTTTGATTCTTAATATATGATTAATAACAATATTTATGTAAATTCTGTGACTCAAATTAGAATACCAATGCGGCATACAGTTAGTTATGAAGTTAAAGTTTTTTCTTTTGTCAAATAAATCAGTATATAAATTATTATCTTTTATAATAAATGAAATATCCAAAAAATCAGCCTCATAATCATTATTGTTAGCTTTATTTAATTTTAAACAATCTGGATAAATTAAACTTGAAAAATTATCAAAATCAATATTGAAAATTATTAAATCATCGATATATCGATAAGCATGTAGACATTTATTATGAGTTACAGTGAACTGATATTCAAAGAAAAATAAAAAAAGATTAGCTGCACAGGAAGAGTAATTGGTTCCCATGCCAATACCATGTGACTGCTTGAAAACTTTGTCATGAAAAAAGATATAATTATTATTTAAACAAAAATGACAAAGACTTAGAAAAAAATCTCGAGGAATATTCAACTCATCTTCAATATAAAAAATGTCAAAAATATTTTTAAGAATATTATAGAGTTCATTTATAGGAATATTACTGAATAGGTTTTCAAAGTCATAAGTTTGAATAGATAAAGGTTTAAAAGTAATTTTATTAATTAATTCAAGACTATTATCAATTGACCAAAAATAACTAGAATTCTTATACTTAAATTTTAAAAAGTCATAGATCTTTTTCATAAAAAACTGTAATTTAATATTGAAATTCTTACCAATACTATTAGTAGTACAACAAATGAATCTAAATTTAACTGGATTTTTATGAAACTTAGGTGTTAAAAATAAAAAGGGTATATTACTTTCATTAAAGACTCTTATATTATATGAAAAAAGTGATTTAATTTGCTTAGAATAAGCAGTAAAACATTTTCTAACAACAGTGGATTTCAAATTTATTTTTGTATAGTAAAAATCATTATTAAGTTCATCCAAAGTTCTTTCAAAATAAAATTTCTTTCAAATGATACCATAATTACTAGCTGCTTTGTCAACAGGAACCAAAACAAAATGTTTTTTAAAAAATTCCAAATATTCATTATCTTTCTTATAAAATTTCTGATAATCATTATTCACACAATTTAAACTTTCACTTAAAAAATTGTCAAAATAAACAATAAGATTGTATTTCCATTCATGAAAAGCTTCTATGGGTATATTGTATTTATAACAAATTTTATAAATAAAATTTGTAATATCTTTCAAAAAAACTTCCTTAGCAATTGATTTTTTAAGTTTTTTATTTAATCTAAATTTAGTACCCAAATTCATCAAAAACCTCAAATTATCATTTTTTATTATATTTAAATTACCAGTTATAATATGTTTATAATTATTATCAATATAAGAGTTAAATTCATCACTATTACAGATGCAAATATTCGAATTAGAAGAATCAACAGATAAAGCAAATTCTCTGTAGTTAAAGATCTTTTTACTGAATGGTTTATTATATTTAAAAGCAGTTATAACATTTATATTTTTTACTGGAAATAGAAAATTATTTTTAAAAATAGCTTTATTCAATTTTAAACAATCAAAAGATTTCTGCAAAAAAGAAACCGTAAAATATTCATTCAAAACATTATATTTACCAAATTTTAGCAGTTTGAAACCAATTAAATCTGTAATTAAATCCTTAAATTGAGTATTAACAAAATTATATTTAACAAGCAAAGCAGAAATTTTTTTAATAGTCTTGATTTTAAAAGAAAAAATTGCAGTCTTTAATTTATTAACATTTAATGAATTTGTAAAAAGCTTTTCTTGTTCATTTAGCCAAAATAAAGGTATAATGTCATTTACTTTATTACTATTGATATGTGAACCTCTTTTACCTCTTTTAATTGATATTAAATTGTTAACTTCATAAAATAAATTATAAACATTAGAAATACTATTTACATTTAGATTATTGAGTTCTGTATTTAAACCATAAGGATATAAAGTTTTAAATTTTAATATATAATCATTCTCCTTAAACAGTCTTTCATTTTCATCAGTAACATGGTCCAAAATTTCAATTTCTATATTTTCAAATGAATGTTCTTTAAAATGTAAAAGTTCAAAAGAGGGGAATTTAGATTTATTTATTTGTGATCTGTGGTTATTAATCCTAAAATGCAATTCATTTGAAGTTTGACCAATATAACTTTGTAAACAAAATAAACATTTAATTCTGTAAATAATATTACTGAATTTACAAAAACTAATATAACCAGATGGCAGCACCTCACTATCAGCCTTAGCAACAACACAAGTTTTACATTTTTTACTCTTTCATTTATAATATCTCATATTTGCTAATTTAAATAATTTTTATAAATAAATTTTTGTAGGCACTTTGACCTAATTGCTTGATAACAAAAAACCCGAACAACATTAACAAAATGTAAAATGAAGAAACAAAATGTATAATGAAGAAACAATATTCAAATTAAGCGCTAAAGCAGCTTTAACAAATTGAATATTTAAATAAAATTAAATTCAATATCAATGACAAAAATAAATTTGTATAAGAAAGGCGCTTGAAGCAGCACAAAATATTATACAAGACCAATAGTAAATTTAATAGAAGTTAAAAGATGAGATGAAGGTGAAGAGTAACAAACAACAAGAAAAAACTTATCAAACATTGTTAATAAACAAGAAAATTGGTTAGATTTAAACACTATTCAAGCTAGAAATTCAAATTAAGCTGTGTCAATCTCTTCAGCAGGTGGGAACACAGCAATTAAAAAATTTTTTTCAAAAAACTATGTAGTACTAGCAGGTTTCAAAAGACATGCAGGCTAGCATACTCCAAATGTAATTCAAACAGAATAGTAATGGAAAAAACAATGTATAAAGTTTTACTTTTATTGCAATTTTAAATTTAAGTTTTGATAAAAACTGAACTTCAATTTATTAAAATTTTTATTAAAAATCATATTATAGCCAGCAAAAAACTATTAAATATACAAGAAAAAGATTTTTATATACGAAATGCTAGCCAAACATGTCCCCACCCGAACCTACTAGAAAAGATGAAAAAACTCACCACCTGCAAGATGAAACAACATCCTCAAAATTCATTCCAGCTTAAAAACTTGAAAAAACACAAAATTTTCTTTCCGTATCCAAAGATGTCCAAGAACTTTCCAGGTCTGGCGATACAAATAACTCCAAACATTAGCAAAATGGTCTTCCTAAAAGGCTTTGAACCATGTGCATCAAACCGGACACCTATATGGATCACCAATCAAAAGGCAGATACTGCGGCACTGTCACTAAAAATTCAAATTTTTTGTATAATGAAATATGAAATTCAAAGGATACAAATTCTTATAAAATAATAAAGCTTGAAAATTGAAAACTTGTTTATTAAAATTAAATTTTAAATTGCATAACCTTTTGATTCTTAATATATGATTAATAACAATATTTATGTAAATTCTGTGACTCAAATTAGAATACCAATGCGGCATACAGTTAGTTATGAAGTTAAAGTTTTTTCTTTTGTCAAATAAATCAGTATATAAATTATTATCTTTTATAATAAATGAAATATCCAAAAAATCAGCCTCATAATCATTATTGTTAGCTTTATTTAATTTTAAACAATCTGGATAAATTAAACTTGAAAAATTATCAAAATCAATATTGAAAATTATTAAATCATCGATATATCGATAAGCATGTAGACATTTATTATGAGTTACAGTGAACTGATATTCAAAGAAAAATAAAAAAAGATTAGCTGCACAGGAAGAGTAATTGGTTCCCATGCCAATACCATGTGACTGCTTGAAAACTTTGTCATGAAAAAAGATATAATTATTATTTAAACAAAAATGACAAAGACTTAGAAAAAAATCTCGAGGAATATTCAACTCATCTTCAATATAAAAAATGTCAAAAATATTTTTAAGAATATTATAGAGTTCATTTATAGGAATATTACTGAATAGGTTTTCAAAGTCATAAGTTTGAATAGATAAAGGTTTAAAAGTAATTTTATTAATTAATTCAAGACTATTATCAATTGACCAAAAATAACTAGAATTCTTATACTTAAATTTTAAAAAGTCATAGATCTTTTTCATAAAAAACTGTAATTTAATATTGAAATTCTTACCAATACTATTAGTAGTACAACAAATGAATCTAAATTTAACTGGATTTTTATGAAACTTAGGTGTTAAAAATAAAAAGGGTATATTACTTTCATTAAAGACTCTTATATTATATGAAAAAAGTGATTTAATTTGCTTAGAATAAGCAGTAAAACATTTTTTAACAACAGTGGATTTCAAATTTATTTTTGTATAGTAAAAATCATTATTAAGTTCATCCAAAGTTCTTTCAAAATAAAATTTCTTTCAAATGATACCATAATTACTAGCTGCTTTGTCAACAGGAACCAAAACAAAATGTTTTTTAAAAAATTCCAAATATTCATTATCTTTCTTATAAAATTTCTGATAATCATTATTCACACAATTTAAACTTTCACTTAAAAAATTGTCAAAATAAACAATAAGATTGTATTTCCATTCATGAAAAGCTTCTATGGGTATATTGTATTTATAACAAATTTTATAAATAAAATTTGTAATATCTTTCAAAAAAACTTCCTTAGCAATTGATTTTTTAAGTTTTTTATTTAATCTAAATTTAGTACCCAAATTCATCAAAAACCTCAAATTATCATTTTTTATTATATTTAAATTACCAGTTATAATATGTTTATAATTATTATCAATATAAGAGTTAAATTCATCACTATTACAGATGCAAATATTCGAATTAGAAGAATCAACAGATAAAGCAAATTCTCTGTAGTTAAAGATCTTTTTACTGAATGGTTTATTATATTTAAAAGCAGTTATAACATTTATATTTTTTACTGGAAATAGAAAATTATTTTTAAAAATAGCTTTATTCAATTTTAAACAATCAAAAGATTTCTGCAAAAAAGAAACCGTAAAATATTCATTCAAAACATTATATTTACCAAATTTTAGCAGTTTGAAACCAATTAAATCTGTAATTAAATCCTTAAATTGAGTATTAACAAAATTATATTTAACAAGCAAAGCAGAAATTTTTTTAATAGTCTTGATTTTAAAAGAAAAAATTGCAGTCTTTAATTTATTAACATTTAATGAATTTGTAAAAAGCTTTTCTTGTTCATTTAGCCAAAATAAAGGTATAATGTCATTTACTTTATTACTATTGATATGTGAACCTCTTTTACCTCTTTTAATTGATATTAAATTGTTAACTTCATAAAATAAATTATAAACATTAGAAATACTATTTACATTTAGATTATTGAGTTCTGTATTTAAACCATAAGGATATAAAGTTTTAAATTTTAATATATAATCATTCTCCTTAAACAGTCTTTCATTTTCATCAGTAACATGGTCCAAAATTTCAATTTCTATATTTTCAAATGAATGTTCTTTAAAATGTAAAAGTTCAAAAGAGGGGAATTTAGATTTATTTATTAATAATAAATAGATTATTTATTATTAATAAATAATCTATTAGATTATTTAGATTTATTTATTAATAAATAAATAAATCTAAATTCCCCTCTTTTGAACTTTTACATTTTAAAGAACATTCATTTGAAAATATAGAAATTGAAATTTTGGACCATGTTACTGATGAAAATGAAAGACTGTTTAAGGAGAATGATTATATATTAAAATTTAAAACTTTATATCCTTATGGTTTAAATACAGAACTCAATAATCTAAATGTAAATAGTATTTCTAATGTTTATAATTTATTTTATGAAGTTAACAATTTAATATCAATTAAAAGAGGTAAAAGAGGTTCACATATCAATAGTAATAAAGTAAATGACATTATACCTTTATTTTGGCTAAATGAACAAGAAAAGCTTTTTACAAATTCATTAAATGTTAATAAATTAAAGACTGCAATTTTTTCTTTTAAAATCAAGACTATTAAAAAAATTTCTGCTTTGCTTGTTAAATATAATTTTGTTAATACTCAATTTAAGGATTTAATTACAGATTTAATTGGTTTCAAACTGCTAAAATTTGGTAAATATAATGTTTTGAATGAATATTTTACGGTTTCTTTTTTGCAGAAATCTTTTGATTGTTTAAAATTGAATAAAGCTATTTTTAAAAATAATTTTCTATTTCCAGTAAAAAATATAAATGTTATAACTGCTTTTAAATATAATAAACCATTCAGTAAAAAGATCTTTAACTACAGAGAATTTGCTTTATCTGTTGATTCTTCTAATTCGAATATTTGCATCTGTAATAGTGATGAATTTAACTCTTATATTGATAATAATTATAAACATATTATAACTGGTAATTTAAATATAATAAAAAATGATAATTTGAGGTTTTTGATGAATTTGGGTACTAAATTTAGATTAAATAAAAAACTTAAAAAATCAATTGCTAAGGAAGTTTTTTTGAAAGATATTACAAATTTTATTTATAAAATTTGTTATAAATACAATATACCCATAGAAGCTTTTCATGAATGGAAATACAATCTTATTGTTTATTTTGACAATTTTTTAAGTGAAAGTTTAAATTGTGTGAATAATGATTATCAGAAATTTTATAAGAAAGATAATGAATATTTGGAATTTTTTAAAAAACATTTTGTTTTGGTTCCTGTTGACAAAGCAGCTAGTAATTATGGTATCATTTGAAAGAAATTTTATTTTGAAAGAACTTTGGATGAACTTAATAATGATTTTTACTATACAAAAATAAATTTGAAATCCACTGTTGTTAAAAAATGTTTTACTGCTTATTCTAAGCAAATTAAATCACTTTTTTCATATAATATAAGAGTCTTTAATGAAAGTAATATACCCTTTTTATTTTTAACACCTAAGTTTCATAAAAATCCAGTTAAATTTAGATTCATTTGTTGTACTACTAATAGTATTGGTAAGAATTTCAATATTAAATTACAGTTTTTTATGAAAAAGATCTATGACTTTTTAAAATTTAAGTATAAGAATTCTAGTTATTTTTGGTCAATTGATAATAGTCTTGAATTAATTAATAAAATTACTTTTAAACCTTTATCTATTCAAACTTATGACTTTGAAAACCTATTCAGTAATATTCCTATAAATGAACTCTATAATATTCTTAAAAATATTTTTGACATTTTTTATATTGAAGATGAGTTGAATATTCCTCGAGATTTTTTTCTAAGTCTTTGTCATTTTTGTTTAAATAATAATTATATCTTTTTTCATGACAAAGTTTTCAAGCAGTCACATGGTATTGGCATGGGAACCAATTACTCTTCCTGTGCAGCTAATCTTTTTTTATTTTTCTTTGAATATCAGTTCACTGTAACTCATAATAAATGTCTACATGCTTATCGATATATCGATGATTTAATAATTTTCAATATTGATTTTGATAATTTTTCAAGTTTAATTTATCCAGATTGTTTAAAATTAAATAAAGCTAACAATAATGATTATGAGGCTGATTTTTTGGATATTTCATTTATTATAAAAGATAATAATTTATATACTGATTTATTTGACAAAAGAAAAAACTTTAACTTCATAACTAACTGTATGCCGCATTGGTATTCTAATTTGAGTCACAGAATTTACATAAATATTGTTATTAATCATATATTAAGAATCAAAAGGTTATGCAATTTAAAATTTAATTTTAATAAACAAGTTTTCAATTTTCAAGCTTTATTATTTTATAAGAATTTGTATCCTTTGAATTTCATATTTCATTATACAAAAAATTTGAATTTTTAGTGACAGTGCCGCAGTATCTGCCTTTTGATTGGTGATCCATATAGGTGTCCGGTTTGATGCACATGGTTCAAAGCCTTTTAGGAAGACCATTTTGCTAATGTTTGGAGTTATTTGTATCGCCAGACCTGGAAAGTTCTTGGACATCTTTGGATACGGAAAGAAAATTTTGTGTTTTTTCAAGTTTTTAAGCTGGAATGAATCTTGCAGGTGGTGAGTTTTTTCATCTTTTCTAGTAGGTTCGGGTGGGGACATGTTTGGCTAGCATTTCATATATAAAAATCTTTTTCTTGTATATTTAATAGTTTTTTGCTGGCTATAATATGATTTTTAATAAAAATTTTAATAAATTGAAGTTCAGTTTTTATCAAAACTTAAATTTAAAATTGCAATAAAAGTAAAACTTTATACATTGTTTTTTCCATTACTATTCTGTTTGAATTACATTTGGAGTATGCTAGCCTGCATGTCTTTTGAAACCTGCTAGTACTACATAGTTTTTTGAAAAAAATTTTTTAATTGCTGTGTTCCCACCTGCTGAAGAGATTGACACAGCTTAATTTGAATTTCTAGCTTGAATAGTGTTTAAATCTAACCAATTTTCTTGTTTATTAACAATGTTTGATAAGTTTTTTCTTGTTGTTTGTTACTCTTCACCTTCATCTCATCTTTTAACTTCTATTAAATTTACTATTGGTCTTGTATATTTTGTGCTGCTTCAAGCGCCTTTCTTATACAAATTTATTTTTGTCATTGATATTGAATTTAATTTTATATATATATATATATATATATATATTTCCGTGTTTCATAATTTTGAATACCATTCTTTTATATATTTTTTTAATTAACAGTTCTTCAAAATACGCCATAAAAAATAAAAATTCTGATAAAGTTATTTTTTATCCGCAAAAACCTTCTTTTTGAATAAATTTTCTTTTCAAAATATCTGTTATGCTTAAACAACACATTTATTATTAGACAGTAATTTATTTTTTGTTAAAATATCCAAAAGTAGATATTCTTCGCAAACTTTTGTATCATAAACTTCATTAGCATATAATACATATTATGCATTTTTTAAAGTTTAAGTAACTATTCTTTTATAAACTTACATCAACAATGTCTTCTCAAATTAAAGAATGTATGGAATACATCAATTGTTTTAAAAACTGTAGCTCTTTATATCAATATTTTAAATTTTGTTTTTGATCGTCGAAACAGCTGTGTTTAAGTTCTTGTTTAAATTAAACTTTGTTGTTTTCATTAGGAAACAATGTTGTCCTTACTCTATGGAATTTTTTCAAAAAGTTTGAAAAGTAGTACAAAATTTAAACCTTTCTGAAGAATATAAAATGTTAAAAGGGTAAAAGTTTATCGAAAAACGCTTTTGAATATTCTTTTGTAATGAAATAAAGTTCAAGTTAAATTTTAGTTTATGGAACAATTTTTCCTTCTTTGCAAATATGTTATAAGTGATATTAAATTACTTATATTTCTTGTTATCCGTTATTTAAGATTGAAAGGATTTCAATAAGTGCAACTAAATATAGCTTGGAAAATGCATTTACATGAAGGCCTGTGCATATAATGTTGTAAATAAGTCTATTTTTTAACGCAATCTCCATAATATATAATCAAAGAAATACGTGGCAAATGATTAATAAATATTTCTTTTTAAATTATTATTATTTTTTTTTTTTTTGAGTAGCTCTATAAAAAAATAGTGACAGCATAGAAACCTGAATTTTACAAAAAATGAATCAAGCATAGATGAAGTTTATAAGTTTTATAGAAAACGTAGCTTCCATATTGTAATACTGTATATCAACATCCTAATTAATAATCCATAGTATTGCTAGCCCTCTTTTTTTGACTCACACCAGTAATT
Source organism: Salticus scenicus (assembly GCA_963930645.1). NCBI lineage: Eukaryota > Metazoa > Arthropoda > Arachnida > Araneae > Salticidae > Salticus > Salticus scenicus. The sequence continues at coordinate 204,798,236 of OZ005659.1, read as the reverse complement.
TTTGAGAATATTTTTCTTCTTACATAATCTAAATTTCATTAGTAGAGTTTTCTCTCAAAATTTACGACGTGATAAAAAGGCGGGGCTAACTGCACCACAGAATATTGGCTATTGGCGATATGTGTGAGTTATGCATTTGTGTATGATTCATTGCAAAATTTAATAAAAATTAGAGTAGATGTGTCCAAGTTTAAAGAATGCAAATTCAGAGTTGACAATTTTTATTTTTTTGTTAGTATGCCTGATTAAGTTCGGGCACACATTATTTTTACTTACACTATTAATTTTTAACAAATACTTTCGTCCTATAATAAACAGAAATTTCTCATCAAAATAAGGAGATATTTATTTAAAATTATTATAGATTATTTAAATTATTGTCTCCATACTTAAAAAAAAAATACTGGTGTCAAACAAGCGATGAGTAAATTCGATTGTTTTACACCGTTCATTTTTTATCAAAATGATTTACTATTCAAAGCGAAGAATTTCTGTGATATAAAGTAACAAATAATCGTAAAAGAATCCCGGTTAGAGAGTGTCCCGACCTTAATCAGGCTCTGCGTATCCGCCTTTATATATATATATATATATATATATATATATATATGTGTGTGTGTGTGTGTGTGTGTATACACATATATATACATTATTAGAAGAGCAATTTTATTCTTATTTAAACGTAATTATCGTAATTTCTGGTAGATAAGCCGCAGGTAAGATGTGTCATTTCTCCACCAGAAATTTTATTTAATAGGGAAATCTATACTTTTTCGTAGGAAGAGATCGTACAAATATAAATTTATTTATCAATTGAAATTTCCGGTGCAAAACTAGATTATATAACCTGCGGGGTATTTGCCAGAAATTACGGTATGTATTAGGAAAAAATACTATACAAAAAAGCCGTGAGAAAATAAAAATGTATTAAAAGTTGGTAGTTCTGCCAAATAAACAGAAGCAAGTGAAAAATAACAACTTTAATTTGCCGTGCATTTCTCTGAATCAATTTAAAAACAGCTCTTGTACGCAATCATAAAATTTCTTTAAAAAAAAAAAAATAGTATTTCGGCTAATACCAAATCATAAAGAAATAAATGTGAAAATAAATGACTGTTGTAACAAACAACTCTGTTTAATAATCATACCATGTCAGGTTTATAGTTTTTTCATAGTCCTTGTAATTTTAATACAGATGTTAAATAGCAAATTTTACCGCGTAATAAGCTTATAATTTTTAAAGGAAATTTATTGTATGAAAATCGCCGGAGAACAATCAGGACAGAAAAAAATCATTGCAATTCCAGGTATCATGAAGTGATTCATGAAACAAATATTCCTGTTGCTTTCCTATGATATCATAGTTGCCAAAATAGAATTTAAGTGGTACCTAACACTGATTTTCTACCGTATTTTTACTTTTTAAAAGTCAAATATATTTTCTTAATATAAATAATATAAAGAAAAACTGTTTGGGAAAGATTCTAGTACCAATATGCGTATGAATCGGACACTAAGTATTTTATTTTTCAAGTTCTTGACTATAAGGTTCACGTGAATCTCAAGCGGGATAAAAAATGTGTTCATGTTATCAGTAGATCATACTATCAGTAACTTATCTTCATATAACGAAACTAATCTGCATTTTGACGGGGATTGTGGAAACAGTTCATGTTAAAAGCAATTCACTTTAACAGTGTTCACGTTAACGAGGTTCGAATGTATATTAAATCATCAATGGAAATATTTTATATTATTTTTAAAACCTTTTGATTTTTTTAACTGCAACATTTTTTCTTTGCTCGCTCACTCAAGAAATACTCCTTGTAGATATTTCTTAGATGCAATTAATATTATCTTAATATTTGCATATAAAAAATAACTTCTTCTTCACGTTTCAAACAATATGAAACAAATCGAAATCTGTTTGCTTGAAAGATTTTTGAAACTTTTATTTACTTTAGTTGTATCTGATTACTAGAGTGTAACTTTCTCAGGAGTCATTCGTTATCTTTAATGACAATCCTGAAAATGAATTAATGATGAAGAATCTAAAGAGGTACATAATAAAACTTTCATCGACTATTTTGTTACAGTATTTTCCTGAACATTTTCTCGTAAAGATAAGTTCTCATAATATCTAAAAACGAATAAATTATTTTGTTATAGAATAATCATAACATTTTTTAGATTTTGAACATGTATTTTCTTTTTAATTAAATTTTCTGTTTCATAAGGCGATATAGTATTTTATTTCTTCCTATGAAATGTTTTAGAAAGTTTCAATATTTTGTGTACATAGCTGCCAACATCCTAATTAATAATCTGGAGTATTTTTAGAACCCACCTTTTTTCGCACACCACTTTTTTTTCCTGGATACTTGCCAACATACTAATTAATATGTCGTAGTATTGTTAGCCCCGCCTTATTCTTTACACCGGTATCATTTTAGAGTATTTTTCCTCCTACTTAATCGTAATTGAGTTTGGAAAACATTACTCAAAAAAATTATTGGTGTGAAAAAAAGACCGTTACTAAAAACACTATGGACTATTAATTAAAATGTTAGCAAGTATGTTTCTGAGTTTTTTTTTTTTTTTAATCGTAAATACACTTGAGGAGAAATACTCTAGAAATTAAGTTGGCGATAAAATGGGCAGGTAATAATACTACTCAGGATTATGTTGTCAGCTATGTATATATATATATGGGTTTACAAGAATTCGTCGGCTACATAAAACAAGTGAGAAGAAACTCAGAATAAAAGTTTTTTTTATTGCACTTTTTAATTTTTGATAATACTGCATCAGTCGTAATGACAATATTGTCTTTGAAATTACGGATTATTCATTAAGACTAATTCTTCATTTTAATTCTTAAAGGTGAAATTAATTATTTTTGTTTACATTACATCGCTTTATTACAGTCATAAAATGTATCATTTTTTTAATCTGTACAGAAACTTTAAAAAAATAAAAAGTAATTTTAGAAATGGAAATTCATCTTCTACGCTGAAAATAATACAAAGTAATACTTATTTTTAAAATGCTCCATACGAATTCTTAATTATTTTAAATCTCCCATTTCTTTAATATGCGTTTTTTTGTATGTAAATGAACACATCTGGATGACTAAACCTTTATGTCTCAATTACAGCATTATTTACAAAGAAAAAAAAATGTAATGGTTGAATTTTTAAAGAAAGGTTGGTAGATATGCTTGCTAGTCTTGCATTTGAGTTTGAGAAGTTGTACAATAGGGAATAACTTCTTGATTTTAAAATGAATACACAATTTTTGTGACGTATATACTGGCTAACAACCACAATATTTTAAAAAGAACTGAATTTTTAAAAAAGAAAAAGGAAGAAAGAAAGAAATCCCATGGGGCATTTTTAAACAGAAGTCGCATGCATTCCTATATTTATAATATTATGTTATTATATTTCCACCACAATTATTAAAATGAAAACATTTTTGTAAGGGTATTCATTCTAAAGTAGCATGAATGTCTAAAAAACAATTTTCTTTCTAAAAATTGTGGTGTGAGTATACAGAACCGGCAAAAAAAAAATCTTTACACTTGAGCGGCAAAAAATAAACTTTACGTGTCAGTTGCCGTCCCCGTCATAAAAATGTGTCGAATCCCAGGGATGGCACGTGGTGTTAGTCTATCACATACGCTCTGTCTCTATAATATTATCACTCAGTTCGCCTCGCAGTCTTTTAGAGTAAGGCTGTATGACAGCCAGTATTTCGTTCATTTGTTAAAAGTTTGAGAACATATATGGGTATTCCCACTCCACACAGTGGGTCAGATTAAGCTGAAAAATGGAACAGAAATACCCTGCTTTGACTGTGCTACAGAATGGGACTCTGTGATTGATGTAGCCAGAGAGCTGGCAGATGATTCTAGATGTAGCCAGATGCAGCTATCTGGCAGATGTAGCCAGATATCCAAAACCTGATTAAGGAGGAAGCACACATTATTCATACTTACACCGTTATTTTTTAACAAATACTTTCCTCCTATAATAAACACAAAATTCTCATTAAAAATTATTTTAAAAGAATTCTGGTGTCTAATAACGGTGAGAAAATTGGATTGTTTCACACCGTTCATTTTTTATAAAAAAGATTTCCTCGTCAAAGCGTGGAATTTCTATGACGAGAAGTAAAAAATAATTGTAAAAGTATTCCAGTGAGAGCGGAGATAATGTGTGCTTCCCCCTTAATCAGGCTCTGCAGATATCCATAACTAAACGGCTGCAGATGCCAGTAAAATGTAAAAAGGGAAAGGTCGTCTGTGACTGATTAACACCACGTGTCATCACTGGATTTTAATACATTTTTAGGGCGAAAACAGCGATTGACATCTAAAGTTTTTTTTTTTTTTTTTTTTGCCGGCACTGTAATGAAATGATCGTAAAAATATAGGCATGCTGCGACCCAAGTATAAATGGTTGATTAATAAACTGGCCAAAACATGAAACCTCAAATTAACGATGAAAATTATGTTAAAACTTTCAAATAATATTTAAGGAACTGTAGAATGATATTATTTAAAAGTATTACATAGTTTGATACATTTTATCCATATGCATATTATTTTTAATTGCGTCAATTTTGAAATTTTTCATCGCTGCTATTCCCCTTATATTATTTAGTTATTATTAAGTCACTCATAAACCGTTAGTGTTCATTAGTTTCACAAAACAATAATAATAATAATAATAATAATTTTTTTTCCAAAATTATTATAATATTTCTTCCTTATTTTATTCGAAATGTACGCTTTTGATTTTTCCTTGTACGTGACAAATACACTGGTTGACACCCATTCAATTAACTCTATAAGGCACACAGTTCCATATGTGGAACACCGACTTTAACCGTTCCTATAGCTATAAAACTATTAATAGCGACATCTCTTCACATCTTGATAGAAGCTACTGACATTTAGCAATGTAGTAATACGAATCTTTAACTAAAGATGTCGTTCGTGTTTTGTTATTGTTCACTCAGTGTGAAATTTGAATGAAAGTGATACGTTAGTCGTTTCTCAGGATTCAAAAAAAAAAAAAAAAAAAAAAAAAAACCGAATAGTTATTGAACAGCTAAAAAATACTGTGTGTTATAACGAAGTGTTTATTTTGCAGAGGTAAGTTTTTTATTTTTTTTATTTTTTTATTTTTTTTTTATTACAATAGTAAACGTATTAGTAAATATTATTTTTATGTATGTTCCACATAGGGTACGTTGAGCTAAAAAGTTGATTTTTCCATAAAATATGGTTTTATTTTTATTTTTATAAGTTTTTCCTATCTTCTGATCACTAATTATAAACTATATATTTTTGTCGCGCACTAAAAAAAAAAAAAAAAAAAAAAAAAAATGAGCTTTGCAGGGTTAAAAAAAAAAAATAAAATAAAATAAAAATAAACCAGAGAAAACAGAAGGAAAAGTATTGCTTATAACATTATAAGTGACTTTCGGGTACAGCATTATAAGGGAGTTTGACTACAAGTCAAAAAGTGATAGACTTAAAGTAGGTAGTAGACCATAAAGTGGTAGACTTAATATCGGAAAATTCAGTTGGCCAGACCTCTGGTCATGATGTGGCCTACGAAAGATTTTGAAGAAACAGCTAGTACAAATAGAACGTCGTTTGCTAATTAAAATTTCTGGTGCAGAACTGACTTATCTGACTTGCGGATTATACACAGAAAATTACGGTAGTGTTAAAAAAATAAAACTGTTTTATTTATTTGTCATCTCTGCTACCACGTTGTACGAGACTTTACTGTATTAGTGTATTTTTTTACTTATTTAAACGGAATATATTTTAGAGAATATTACTCTACAAATTTACAGGTGTAAAAAAAGGGCAGGATTATCAACACTACGGAATAATTATTAGGATATTGGCAGATATGATACGTACATATATAGGTTTATGTGTATCAGAAACCGGCTTTTTGCTACAATTTTTTTCAAAGAATAATCTCTTTCCAGAGCTGCTAATATCCTAATGAATAATCCGGAGAATTGTTACTATCTGCATTTTTTTTTCCCACACCAGTCTTTTTTTACAGAACTTTTCTTCTGGTTTAATCGTAACTATATTTAAAGAGAATTATTTAAAAAAATTAAGTGTTGTGGGAAAAGGGGCAAATGAGAACTATTCTCCGGATTAGGTTGGCAGCTATGTCTATACAATTTAATCGCGACTCATTAAAACATATATGCCAAGATATTAAAATATATATGCCATAAGATATGCCAAGCTGGCACACTCCGGATTTTTTTTTTTTTTTTTTCAAAATATTTCAGTAAAAGATATTTCAGCAAAGACACTAACATGAAATTTTAACAACAAAAAATTTTGTTTTAATATGATAGTATTAAAAACTGAGCGAGATAATTATTAAAATTTAAAAATAAATAGACATTTCATTTTTAATTTTAGAAATACAAATTACAAACTAATAAAGATTTAGATTGACATACTGTCAAAAACTTTATTAGTTTAAAATAGTATTACAGTTGTTATTAATTAATTGTATTATTAGTTTTTATTAGAGAATTTTATTCTTAGTAAATTTTAGATTACATAAGGAAAATATTTGTTCTAATAAATAGTGGTGTGTGTTCTGTGTGATTCATATGCTTATACGTGCCATTGTATATGAAATACATGAAAAACCTTTGTTTTTGGCTACATTTCTTTCAAAGCCGTTTCATATATAATCACGGCTGCCAACATTACGCTAGCGTCTCTTTGTAGCCCATTCTCCCTCCGGAGGTAACCGAGTTTGGCGAAAATATACGCTCGGCGCTATGAGTGAAACAGTATTCGTTTTTTATCTGTTGTGTGTGCTGGATAAAAATTTTAGATACTTTCATATTAATCTCATGCCATGAGTTAAGGTTAACAAAGATCGTCATAAAGGTATAATTAACATAGTTTGCGATAGAATAAACATTGAACAGTGGTTAAAAAAAATGCTCAAATTAATTTGTAAGTATCTGTTCATAATGGAGATTTTTTTACGGGTATATGGTCAATGCAAAAATGCAAAAGTACCAAATTTTGTAGCAGCTCTAGCTCAAGAAATAATGCAAACAATTTCATAAAAAATACTTTTAGATGCCACCTTCACATAAATTTATGGCCTTCACCTTTCGACTCAGAATGCTCAGCAAGAGGCGCTGCCGTGCTTATTATTTCCATTTACGAGAAAGCTAAATCTTAGCTTTTATTGTGTATAATTGCATAAAATTTATGTATGGGAACCATCATAAAACGTTATCTTATTCCGTTTAAGTGCATTAAATACTTCTGGTGGCCCAAATTTTCTGTCAAAAAAAGATTTAGAATCTTATTGATTCGATGCCTAACAGAATATACGAACTTATTAAAGCAAATGAGAGACGAACCCCTTACTAAAAACGTTTTATTTTAGAGATACAAGATGTGTCCGTCTACTTTTTTTAAGAAAAATTACAGTGCAAATATGCACCATTTTTGTTTCCTGAATTTTTCCACTACATAATTCAAAAGGAACGAATCTATATCCAAAAAATAATAACATATGATATCTCAAGAATATTATTATATTAGGGAAATGAACCTGATATCTCTAATTAAAGAAATAAACGGCTTTAAAGTATTTCAAGTAAGTGTCCGTCTTTTTTTTTTTATGCAGTGTATGTCTCATGTCATATCAGTGATGCCAAATGGTCGAAAATTATTTCCCCAAACAGGTCTTCAAATTTCCCCAAATCAGGGGTTTCTTTTTCGAAAAAAATCGCCAACTTGATTTCTATTGAAAAGGGAAAATAAATTTAAAAAAAAAAAATCAAGCAGATTTTTCTATGATTTAACCTCAGATTTTCCCCCAAATGAACACAATTTTTGAACAAAATCACCAAATAACAATAAAGCTATTAAAAGTCTCTAGTCGTAGGGATAAATCATTACGTTGCTAACACTGACAGAAACTTGAAGAATTCCCCAGATTCGCCCCCAGAAGCCTCAAAAATCCCCCAAAATGGGAACAAAATTTCCAATCTGGAATCACTGTGTCATATGCTCCGGACGGATACATAAATTAAATAAACTTAAATAGTTATGAAATGTTTCCGGTGTAATGTCTCTATTAAAATTAGGGAGACTTGGCGCGTATGTATAGCAGAGATGCCAACATTTTAATTTAATTCTGGAGCATTTTTAGCCCTGCGATTCTTTCATACAACTTCTTTCTTAAGAGTAATTTTTTACGTATTTTACCGTAGAAAAATATCTTATTAATAAAGTGGTGCGGATTAGAGGAGGTACTAAAAAGCTCCGGAATAAATTAAAATGTAGGTAACTATGAAATGGTGCTTTTTTTTTCTATAATAATTTTAGAAAATTACTCATTTTTATATTGAAATTCCGTTTCACAGATTGATTTAATAGGAAATCTGAATATAAATCATAATACATATGTCACCTGAAAATCTGTTTCTATGAAATATAATTGCTTAATTTAAAATGAGATAAAATAATACCACGTAAATTATAATTTTTACCTCCCCCCCCCCCCAACTTAAAAAAATAGTAATAAAGAAAATAGAAATAAAATATATGTCGACCAAACAAAGCAAAAAATAAAAATAAAGAATGAGAAAAGAATTTGTGACAAGAATTTAAAATTTGAAAGGAATTTTCTATAAAACTAGGAAAGTGTTTTCAAACACTGTCACGTTTTTCTGTGTCTTTGGCATAACAATCACAGTACGATGTCACATGAATAAGTCTCTATGTTCCGGTATTCCAGGGATTTGAAGATTTTGAAAAAACTCTCAAGAAATCTGAAGCTTGCAGTACATGAAGATAAAATGCTTTTTGGATAATCTTATCTTTATAGTAAAAAAAAAAAAAAAAAACAGGACAGTCATTGAGGACTGCCGATAGAAGTGAAAACTAAGTAACTTGTGAATTGTATCGTAGAGCTATTAGATTATTATTTTTGAATTATTTTTGGTTTGTAAAGAAGTGTTACTATTGTAATATGACTAAAATAATTTTCTTTTATTATTATTATTATTTATTTGAAAATTTATATTGAAAGCAAAAAGAAGAATATAACAATCTGTATAAAAACACGTGCTTGTACTTTGTGAACTATGTATATGCTGTGGAAAAAGTACATACATACATACATAGAGTATAGAACTAGAAAGAGAGAGATGACAGTAGCCAGTATACTACTCGTATTAGTATACATTTTATACACACATATATATATATATATATATACGTATATGAGGCATGCCACGCCGTGCACTACATATATATGGATATATATGTAAGATATACTCTTTGTATAAATATATATAATGTATACTAATAACACACGGAGGTATATCTATGTACATATATACACAGTATACATATAACTCAAGTAAATCGTTCGGTGACGATGACGCGGGTTCCATGATTTTTGTTCACACAAAAAGTGCTCAACGCGCTTAAAGAAGTTTTCACTTCAAAGCGTTTTGTGACGATGACGCGAGTTCCATGATTTTTGTTCACCCAAAAAGTGCTCAACGCGCGTAAAAAAGTTTTCTCTTCCAAAAAGAAAAGAAAAGAAAGATAGAAAGAAAGAAAAAAGAAAGAAAAGAAAATAGAAATAAATGGTAAATATTGAAATTACTAAAGCTGAAAATATGGTAGAAAGAACTTAAACATATTCTTCTTTAAAAATAGACAAAAGAAGAAAATGAGGCCTTTAGTTAGTTTTTCTTTAATTTAGAATGTAGTTTCCTTCCCAATCTTCACTAGCTTACATTTTAAGAATACTTGATGCTTCGATTGGTTCGTTTTAAAATTCTTACCGCATTAATTCAGAGCTGCTAACATCCTTGTTAATAATCTGGAGGATTTCTTGTACCCAGTATTGCTGGATTGGGGACTTTTTTAATTCAACATCCACCGTTAAATTTTAATTGTAACGGTGTCCTAATCACTACGAAGCTTAGTCGTCTATTATGTATATAAAATATCGCGTCTCAAAATTATTGGTGGGATTTGAATTTTTTTTTTTTTTCCACACGTCTATTTTTCAGAGTACTTTTCTTCTTATTTCTTCGTTAATATATTTAAAAAGAATTACTATAAAAATTAAGTGGTGTGGAAAAAGAGGCAAGTACTAACAATGTTAGGTATTAGGATGGCAATTGTGATAACCGGTTTTTTTTTATGTTATTACGGTAAAAAAAAAAAAAAAAAAAAAAAAAAAAAAAAACTGTATTTGTCGTACTTTTAAATGAATGCAATCAAACTAACAGTAACACTTCTAATTTAATCCATTTTTTCTTTCTTTTTTCGCGTCAAGATGGTTGAAAGATAGTTTTCTCTTGTAAGTACTTAGAGGAAAACATACTTGCCAACCATCTCATAGTAAATCGTACAATTTTTAGTACCTGCCTTTTATTTCACACCAATAATTTTATAGAGTAATTTTAGTCTTATTTAATCGCAAGAACAATTGGAGAAAATAACTCTAAAAATATAGTGGTGCGAGAAAAGGGTCGTTTTTTAAAAGGGCGTTAACAATTGTACGGTTATTAATGAGATGGTTGGCAAGTATGGTAAAATAATGCACGCGGTAGCCTTGTCGGTCGGTAAGATAACGGGCTCGAAATCCAAAGATTACGGATTCGATCGTCGAACTGTTCGAATACCGTTGTATATGCTAATGGCAGCTGTAGACATTAAATCTGTCGAGTTTGTAGTGTCCTCTAAGTTCCTAACAAAATTATACCTCTGAGGTTAATGGTTCATAGGATTTACTTAGCTATGACCTGGATCAAAATTCGAGCTCTTGTAGTTTGTTGGTGCTGTTCTCTTTCGTCACAATTTTACGCTTAATAAATAATCATTATTTAAAATTACTGATTTTTATGAAACCGGGTAATTTTTTGCACACTCACTTTCGTTACTCATTTTCAACATATTTCCATATTGCTACCTCTCAGTATATATTAGTTAATGCTACATCAAACTAAATGTGTACAATTTTTCCGACTGAGTGAAAATAATGCCTGGACCGGGAGTCGAACCCTGGATCTTTGACTTACAAGGTCAAGGCTCTATCAATTGATCTATCAAGGCCGACAAGCCGGTCGGCATTACTCACTCAGACAACCTTTAGGCAGAAAAACCAGATTTTTTCTGCCTAAAGGTTGACTGAGTGAGTAATGCGACCGGCTTGTCGGCCTTGATAGATCAATTGATAAGAGCCTTGACCTTGTAAGTCAAAGATCCGGGGTTCGACTCCCGGTCCAGGCATTATTTTCACTTTTTCGGAAAAATTAAATTTCAATAAATACGATTTTCTTCCAATCAGTTGATTGTGTGAATTTAATTAAATGTGTTCATTTTTTTTTCTTCTTGAGATGCTATATTTGAAATTTTTTGTATGCTCTGTGGTAGGTGTTGATTTTACACAAAATAATATACTATAGAGTTTTGTAATTGCCACAAAACATTAAACTGAAAGTCTATTAGTTTAAAAACTGAAATTGTATTGTTAAATGGCAAGGAAAGTGAAAATTTTCCAAGAAAATAATTGTATATAATTTTAAAATGATATTATATGCAGTTGTTTTGAAAAATAAGAGTAGATTTTATACATTAAATCATACTTGCCAACATCCTAATTAATATTCCGTAGTCTTGTTAGCCCCGCCCTTTTTCTCACACCAGTAAATTTTTAGAGTAACATTCTCCAAATACAATTACGATTAAATAAGATGAAAAATAATCTAAAAAGATACCGGTGTGAAAAAGAAGGCGGAGCTAACAATACTACGGAATATTGATTAGTATGTTGGCAAGTATGCATTTAATGCAATTTGTAAAAAGAATTATTGACATATTTTATTCAATTCAAAATATAAGCCATTTATTTGCTACAAATTATTCTTTATACTAATCTTGTGTAAACTCACCACATATGTCATTGCATATATAAATATATATATTCCGTAATAAAGTAATGTTATATTTTGAATACCTTTAGTATCTGAATTTCTGTTTAAGATACATTTAAATAGCAAATTCAAGTACTAATTAACTTAAAAAGTGATATAAAATGATTTATTTTGACAGCCCTCTTTATCAGAATAGTAGTTAATTATGCATTAAAAAATTGCTGCTCTTTATGTAAAAATCAAGTATCAAATTAATGAAATTGATATAAAAAGTAATAAAACTTCCGTTTATATTGCGTTTATTTTCATTCTTAATTAAATTTCTAATCATTAAAAGTTTTTAATAAGTGTGTTTACTTAATTCAGTGTAAAAATGTTTTATATAGAATGCATACATAATAAGATGTGTTAATCATGAATATTTATTCTTAATTTACGGTAATTAACGCAAGTAGTTAATTAAAAATGGTAATCATTAAGTTGTAAGTTCTAAAACGGCGATAAGGCGCCGCAGTCGCTGCCAAGCCGGACTTAGCTAGAGTCAGAAATTTTAAAGATCATAACATGGTGAGCGACCAGGCTGTTTCAGATATTGAAAAGGGAAGAGGGCGCCGAAGGCGCTACCGCACGGGAATTTGCTGCGATTAAATTTTTCAATAAGCTATTTTCACTATTTATCAATAAGCTGTTATTAGACCTGAAACGGGAAAAAGGCGCCGCAGGCGCCACCGAGAGGGAGTTTCGTAAAGTCGGATTTTTCAGGGATCGCGAACCAGCTGGTCGCCGAAGGCGGCTAGTCTATAATAATAAAAGAAGATGTCTGTCTGTCTGACTGTCTGTCTGAGCATCTATACGTTCAGTTCCTACTGAACGCAGAATTATAAAATTTCAGATACGGGTGCCTAGAAGCCTTCCCGAGGGGATAATGAAAACAGAATTTAAAAATTTTAATTAGTTGTGGAGATATTAATTAAAATGTCCACTTATGTCTAATCTAAAAGCGATCTCAATGACTGAGAATTCACCGTGATTGCATAAAAATAGATATTTTAACGGAGTTAAAAGCAGAAAAAATGGAAAATAAATTAGAAATATTTGTCCGATCGTTACGATTTCGATACCAAATGAAAGGGGATTTTTTTTTCGAATCTAAGAGTGCAAGCGGCTTATCGATACACCAATTAGATTTTTTAAAATTAACTAAAGTATGAATTTTTTGTGGCAATGAATGGCAATGTATGAATTTTGTGGCAATGTATGAATTTTTTGTGGTGAGAAATTTAGCAAGATTATAGGAAGCAGTACCGATATTAGAGACTATTGGACGAAATGGAATATTGGGTTTGTGAACTTATAACTAATATAGCTAAATTTCTCACCACAATTTTTGCTCCACTTGTTGCTGCTAATAGTTATACTGTTAAGAATTCCATAAATTTTGCAAAAAATATTCAAAACTGCCCTCACACTAATCTCACTATGGTTTCTTTTGATGTAAAATCTCTTTTCACTAATGTTCCAATAAGTGGCGCCCTCTGCTGTCTCGAAAGTAGATTAAAAGAGTTTCATTTCACATCTTTTGAAATACAAGAATTAATTTCGCTTACCCGCATTTGTTTATCACAAACCACTTTTTCTTTCCAAAATAAATTCTATCGTCAGTCTGAAGGTTTAGCCATGGGTTCCCCTCTCTCCCCAATTCTCGCAGACATTTACATGCACTATTTCGAAAGCAAGCTTTTTAAGAAAATATCTTTTCCTTTTTGGACCCGTTACGTTGACGACACCTTCACGCTTATCGACATATCTCATCACAATATTGATCATGTCTTAGAAACCTTAAATTCAATTGACAGTAATATCCAGTTTACATATGAAATAGAAAATAATGGCTTCCTTCCATTTCTTGATACCCTCGTCTCTCGCACTGTAAATGGGTTTTCAACCACTGTCTATCGTAAAAATTTTGCAGTCTCGCTTCTTCCCCATGCGCGTTCATGTCACCCACCTAACCAAAAAATGGCTGCTTTCTATACTTTTGTAAACCATGCCCTTAATATTTGTTCAAATCCTATTTTATTGAAATCTGAAATAATATACCTGAAAGCCATCGTAATTGACAGAGGTTATGACCCTTCCATTATAGACAAAGCTATCCAAAAATTACAACCCCCTCGTATTTCGTCTACTAAATCAGTCACATCTAATATCAGTATTGTTTTACCCTATTTTTCTAAAACCAGTCAAACCATAGCTAAAATTCTCAAACAATATGATTTTAAAATAATATTTTCGCCTTCCAATAAACTCACCTTTTCTCAGTTAAAAGATCCTATTGATATGCATAATTCTTGGGGCATTTCTATTTCCTGTCAGTGTGGTTTATCATATATTGACCAAACTAAACGCAGTCTTAAATTTCGTCTAAAAGAACATATGAATTACGTCCGCAAACAAGAAACCAATAAATCGGCTATTTCTAAACATTGCTGGGAGGAAAATCATAATTTTAAATTTAATTCAGCTAAAATAATTTGCAGACCTAAATCCATTCATGAACTCGATTTCTTTGAAGCTTTTCATATTTATAAAAATTTTAAAAACCTTGTAAATTGTGATCTCGCTGTTCCCTATTTGTCTGATTGTTGGAAAATTTACATTCAGTCCACATATCCTTAATTTTTTTACTGTTTACACAGCTACACATTCCTATATTCCTATTGGCCACACTCCCCACCTCTTCCGTAATCCTATTGGTTGAACTAAATCCGGTCCCTCTCCTATATATACGAGCACTTCTCCAGATTCAGAATTCTTTTTGCACTGAAGACGGTACGCTTTAGGCTACCGAAACAGCTGTATGCACCTCAGTAATTTTTCTTTGGCGTTTCTGACGTAGTAGTTTATTCCTGTTTTAATATTCCAACGCCAAGTCTCCTGCTATTATAATAACACTACTGGTTTGTGTACAGGGACACCCGAAAGTATTTCAAAGTATTGTGTTCTATGAGAGGTATTTCTATAAACCATATTTTCATAATTTTACTCTAGATATATCTTAATGAAATTGAAATGTGTTATTAAAGTTTACTATCAGACGTTCCCTATTGAAAATGTATTTTATACCTTTACTGGTTCGTGTACAGGGACACCCGAAAGTATTTCAAAGCATTGTGTTATATGAGAGGTATTTCTATAAACCATATTTTCATAACCTTTACTGTAGACATATCTTAATGAAATTGATATATGTTATTCAAGTTCACTATCGGACGTTCCCTATTGAAAATGGAGTTTATACCTCTACTACAGTTTGTGTACAGGGACACCCAAATGTATTTCAAAGCATTGCTTCTATGAGAGGTATTTCTATAAACCATATTTTAATACCTATACTGTAGACATATCTTAATGAAATTGAAATATGTTATTCAAATTCACGATCGGACGTTCCCTATTGAAAATGGAGTCTATACCTCTACTGGTTTGTGTACAGGGACACCCGAAAGTATTCCAAAGCATTGTGTGCTATCAGAGGTATTTCTATAAACCATATTTTCATACCTTTACTGTAGACATATCTTAATGAAATTAAAATATGTTATTCAAGTTCACTATTGGATGTTTCCTGTATAAAATTGAGGAAATACCACCATCGGTTTATATACACGAAAACTCAAAGGTATTCCAAAGCATTGCGTTCTATGAGAGATATTTCTATAAATCAAATTTTAATAACTTTACTTTCCATAAAGTTTTAGGAAATTGAAATATGTTATTTACATGCACAAAAGAATGCTTTTCATAGAATGTAGCATGATTAGCTTTACATTTGCAAGGTGGCACAGAAATATCCATTTATATTAAGAGATATTAATAAAAAATTGCTAGAATTATACTTTCGTTTACGTTAAACGTTTTAACACTTTCTAGTATTTTTAAGTGTGAATATGATTTCAGTTTTGTGTATCTGCCTGTCCGTCCGTCTGTCTGTCTGCCTGTCTGTCTGTCCGATCTCTAACTCCCGTAAATATTTATGGAATTTCTTAAAACTGATATATGTTATTGAAGTTCGCCATCGGATGTTCCCTATTGAAAATGACGTTTATACCTCGACTGGTTTGTGTACAGGGACACCCGAAAGTATTTCAAAGCATTGTGTTCTATGAGAGTTATTTCTATAAACCATATTTTCATACCTTTACTGTAGACATATCTTAATGAAATTGAAATATGCTATTCAAATTCCCTACTGGATGTTTCCTGTATAAAATGGAGGAAATACCACCAACGATTTATTTACAGGGACACTCAAACGTATTCCAAAGCTTTGCGTTCTATGAGAGATATTTCTATAAATCAAATTTTAATAACTTTACTTTCCACGAAGTTTTAGGGAATTGAAATACGTTATTTATATGCACAAAAAAATGTTTTGCAGAGAATATAGCATAATTAGCATTAGATTTACAGGGTGACAGAAAAATATCCATTTATATTAAGAGCTATTAATAAAAAATATCTAAAATTGTACTTTCGTTTACATTAAGTGTTTTTAACACTTTCTAACATTTTTAAGTGTGAATATGATTTCAGTTTGTGTATCTGTCCATCTGTCTGTAAGCCCGCGCTCTAAATCTTGTAATTATTTATGGAATTTCTCGAAACTGATATATTTTATTGAAGTTCACCATCGGATATTCCATATTGAAAATGGAGTGAATATCTCTTCTGATTTGTGTGTAGAGACACCCAAAAGCATTCGAAAGCATTGAGTTCTACGAGCGTTATTTTTATAAATATTTTCCGAATAGAATGTTCCCCATTTAAAATGACATTAATAGGTCCTGTATAACTAGTTTGTTTACAGGGACCAAAAAAAAAAAAATGCCAATGCATTACGTTTTAGGACAGAATTTTTGAAAGTTATATTAAAAAATCTTTCTACTGTAATAATCATAAAAATATTGAAATGTATTGTTAATATTCTAAATTAATGTTTTGTATAGAATATGATATGATTAATTTTCTGATTTACAGGGCTACACTAAAATATTCAGAGAGATCAAAAGCTGTAATTATAATCTAATGGCTGCATTTTATTTTGTGTGAAGCCTTTTTAACACTTTCCAAAATGCCTAAGAGTAGTTTAAAAATCAATTAGTCTATCTGTATATTTTTCAGTCCTTCTTTTTGTTGTGTGATAACGTAGGCAAAGAATATTAAAAGTTATTCGATACAACGATTACGTACAGTTGGAAAGTGTTACTAATCAATGCGTACTGCATGATTTTTCTTTCTTGTTTTTCTTTAAAGCCGCTTTTTTCGCAACTTTTCACAAGACTAACCTCCAAAACTATATACAAACGGTGTTACTAAACGCAATATTTAATTGTACAATACAGGCATGTAAATATTATTGGTGTCATTTGTATATTAATGTTATATTTTTATAAAGTTAAGCATACAATGAAGTGGATAATAGAAAATACATTAGAAAACGTTTATTTCATTGAAAAAAACCATGTGATAGAAGACAGGGAAATTACCATTATTAGCACTTTCCAACAAGGTTGAAAAGTGTTTATGACTTCGGTTTGTCTGTACGCTTGTCTGTCTGTCCGTCTGTCTGTCCGCGCTCTAACTCCCGTAAATATTTATGGAATTTCTTGAAACTGATATACGTTATTCAAGTTCACTATCGGACGTTCCCTTTTGAAAATGGAGTTTATACCTCTTTTAGTTTGTGTACAGGGACGCCCGAAAGTATTTCAAAGCAATGTGTTCTATGAGAGGTATTTCTATAAACCATATTTTCATACTTTTATTGTAGACATATCTTAATGAAATTGAAATATGTTATTCAAGTTCACTATCGGACGTTCCCTATTGAAAATGGAGTTTATACCTCTACTGGTTTGTGTGCAGGGACACCCGAAAGTATTTCAAAGCATTGTGTTCTATGAGAGGTATTTTTATAAACCATATTTTCATACCTTTACTGTAGATATATCCTAATGAAATTGAAATATGTTATTAAGTTCACTATTGGATGTTTCCTGTATAAAATAGAGGAAATACCACCTTCGGTTTATGTACAGGGACACTCAAAAGTATTCAAAGCATTGCGTTCTATGAGTGATATTTCTATAAATAAAATTTTAATAACTTTACTTTCCACGAAGTTTATGGAAATTGAAATATGTTATTTATATGCACAAAAGAATGCTTTGCACATAATATAGCATGATTAGTATTAGATTTACAGGGTGGTACAAAAATATCCAGTTACATTAAGAGCTATTAATAAAAAATTGCTAGTATTGTACTTTTGTTTACGTTAAGCGTTTTTAACACTTTCTAACATTTTTTTAACACTTTCCAACAAGGTTGAAAAGTGTTTATGACTTCGGTTTGTCTGTGTGTCCGACTGCCTGTCCGCGCTCTAACTACCGTAAATATCTATGGAATTTCTTGAAACTGATATATGTTATTCAAGTTTACTATCGGACGTTCCCTATTGAAAATGGAGTTTATACCTCTATTGGTTTGTGTACAGGGACACCCAAAAGTATTTCAAAGCATTGTGTTCTATGAGAGGTATTTCTATAAACCATATTTTCATACCTTTACTGTAGACATATCTGAATGAGATTGAAACATGTTATTCAAGTTCACTATTGGATGTTACCTGTATAAAATGGAGGAAATACCACCATCGGTTTATGTACAGGGACACTCAAAAGTATTTCAAAGCATTGCGTTCTATGAGAGATATTTCTATAAATCAAATTTTAATAACTTTACTTTCCACGAAGTTTCAGGAAATTGAAATATGTTATTTATATGAACAAAAGAATGCTTTGCATAGAATATAGCATGATTAGCATTAGATTTACAGGGTGGCGCAAAAATCTCCAGTTATATTTAGAGCTATTCATAAAAAATTGCTAGAATTGTACTTTCGTTTACATTAAGCGTTTTTAACACTTTCTAACATTTTTAAGTGTGAATATGATTTCAGTTTGTGTATCTGTCCATCTGTCTGTCTGTCTGTCTGTTCGCGCTCTAACTCCCGTAAATATTTATGGAATTTCTCGAAACTGATATATTTTATTGAAGTTCACCATAAGATATTCCATATTGAAAATGGAGTGAATATCTCTTCTGATTTGTGTGTAGAGACACCCAAAAGCATTCGAAAGCATTGAGTTCTTTGAGCGTTATTTTTATAAATATTTTCCGTATAGAATGTTCCCCATTTAAAATGACATAACTCCTGTATAACTAGTTTGTTTACAGGGACCAAAAAAAAAAAAAAAAAAAAAAAAAAAAAATGCCAATGCATTACGTTTTAGTACAGAATTTTTTGAAAGTTATATTAAAAAATCTTTCTACTGTAATAATCATAAAAATATTGAAATGTATTGTTAATATTCTAAAATAATGTTTTGTATAGAATATGATATGATTAATTTTCTGATTTACAGGGCTACACTAAAATATTCAGAGAGATCAAAAGCTGTAATTATAATCTAATGGCTGCATTTTATTTTGTGTGAAGCCTTTTTAACTCTTTCCAAAATGCCTAAGAGTAATTTTAAATTCAATTAGTCTATCTGTATGTTTTTCAGTCCTTTTATCTGTTGTGTGATAACGTAGGTAAAAAATATTAAAAGTTATTCGATACAACAATTACGTACAGTTGGAAAGTGTTACTAATCTATGCGTACTGCATGATTTTTCTTTTTTGTTTTTTGAATATCAATGCAATTTTTACTCATTAACAAAAAAAAAAATCTTTTTGTTCTAAATATATTTATAACTATTTTACATAATACTAAAACATTTATAGTTGCCAACTTTTATCGTTTTTCCACTTTCCAACAAGGTTAAAAAGTGTTGATGACTTCGGTTTGTCTGTCTGTCTGTCCGTGCTCTAACTCCCGTAAATATTTATGGAACTTCTTGAAACTGATATATTTTATTCAAGTTCACTATCGGATGTTCCCTATTGAAAATGGAGTTTATGCCTCTACTGGCTTGTGTACAGGGACACCTGAAAATATTTTAAAGCATTGTGTTCTATGAGAGGTACATCTATAAACCATATTTTCATACCTTTACTGTAGACATATCTCAATGAAATTGAAATATGTTATTCAAGTTCACTATTGGATGTTTCCTGTATAAAATGGAGGAAATACCACCACCGATTTATGTACAGGGACACTTAAAAGTATTCCAAAGCATTGCGTTCTATGAGACAGTTGTCTATAAACCAAATTTTAATTGCTTTACTTTACACGAAAATTTATGAAATTGAAATATGTTATTTGTATGTGCAAAAGAATGCTTTGCATGGAATATAGGATGATTATCATTAGATTTACAGGGTGACACAAAAATATTGAGTTATATTAAGAGCTATTAATAAAATTTGCTAAATTTGTTCTTTCGTTTGCATTAAGCGTTTTTAACACTTTCTAACATTTTTAACACTTTCCAACAAGATTCTAAGTGTTTATGATTTCGGTTTGTTAGTCTGTCTGTCTATCCGCGCTCTAACTCCCGTAAATATTCATTAAATTTCTTGAAACTGATATATGTTATTCATGTTTACTATTGGATGTTTCTTATGGAAATGGAGTGTTTCCCTCTTCTGGTTTGTGTACAGGGACACCCGAAAGTATTACAAAGCAATATTTTCTATGAGAGATGTTTCTATAAACCATATTTTAATACCTTTACTTTACACAAATTTTAATTAAACTGAAATATGTTATTCATGTTCACTATCGGATGTTCCCTATTGAAAAAGGAGTGTTTATCTCTTCTGGTTTGTGTACAGGGACACCCAAAAATATTAAAAATGAATCATTTTCTGTGAGAGGTGTTTCTATAAAGCATATTTTAATACCTTTACTTTACACAAATTTTAATAAAACTGAAATATGTTATTCATGTTCACTTATGGATGCTCCCTATTGAAAAAGGAGTGTTTACCTCTTCTGGTTTGTGTACAGGGACACCCGAAAGTATTACAAAGCATTATTTCAATGAGAGGTTTTTCTTTAAACATATTTTAATCCCTACACAATCTTAATGAAATTGAAATATGTTATTCAAGTGCCTTCTCGGATGATTTTTATGGAAAATGCAGTAAGTAGTGTTAATGGTTAGTGTATAGGAGCACCTAAATCTATTCCTGAGCATTGCTTTCTATGAGAGGCATTTCTATAATCCAAATTTTTAAAACTTTATTTTACACAATCTTAGCGAAATTGAAATATGTTATTTAAGTGCCTTATCGGATGAATTTTATAGAACATGGAGTAAATACTGTTAATGGTTTGTGTATAGGAATACCGAAATGTATTCTTGAGCATTGCTTTCTATGAGAATTATTAATATAAACAAAATTTTTATAACTTTACTTTGCACAAACCTTAATGAAATTAAATTATGGTTTTTATATGCTCAAAATTGAATGCTTTCTATAGAATATTCCATGATTAGTTTTACACGGTCATACAAAATTAATCAGTTATATTAACGGCTCTTATTAGAAATTTGCTTGGATTGTATTTTCATTTACATTAAGTGTTTTTAACAATTTAGAAGAAGTGTGTTGCTTGTGTACAGAGACACCCAAAAGTATTCCGATATATTGTGCTCAATAGGGTGCTTTGTTATGAAGTATATTTTAAGCCTTTCTCGTGCGTAAAACTTAATGAATTTGATATATGTTTTTATGGTTCACACTATGGCATGTTCCCTATTGCAATTCGTATATATGGCACAGTTGGTTTATGTACAGGGACACCCAAAGGTATTCCGATGTATTGTGTTTAATAGGAGGCTTTTGTAAAAAGCATATTTTAATGCCTTATATTTTCAAGCCATATATATTAATAATATGTTAGAAAGAAATATTTTTAATAATATATATACATAATTTAAGTTAAGGTTTAGTGGGACATCCAAAAGTATCTAAATATATAAGGTTCATTAAAAGTTTTTGTAATAGCATTTTACTTTTTAACATACATTTTACATTCAGAGCATGTACGTTATTGTATAGCATTAATAAAGTTGAACAGCGTTGAAAAGTGTCTTTGAGTTTGATTTGTTTGTCTGACTGCCCGTCAGTCGAACTTTGCTTTCACTGTTGTAAATATCGATAAAGTTTCTGGAAACTAATTTCTGCTAATTATTGTTTAATACGGAATGTTGTTCCCTATTAAATGGAGTTAAGTAAATGTCACTGTTAATTTGTTTACAGTGTTAGAGGCATGCAGAAATATTCCAATATATCATGTTTAATAGATAATAAAATTAATATTTGCATATAAAAATAAATGAATGATAATATTTCATTATACTTCTTCTTTCATTTCAAATTACAATATTTTAATGATTGTCTTAGCAAAAGTGAAATGGCAAATGAAAATTAAATATCCTCTGCTTTACTTTAATCTTGTGATAAAATTATTCTTAGATACCATAATTTAGTGTATATAAGCCGCACGGGTAGATAAGCCGCATCTTATTAAAATGTTGCTAAATAAAACATTACTCATAGATAAACTGCACCGGAGTATAAGTCGCAGCTTATGCAAGCATTGTTACAATAATGCAATAGATAAGGAAACAAGATGGCAATCTCCTGGCACTACGCAAAATAAAAGAAAAAAAAAATATATTAATTATAAATGAAAAAAAGAAATGATTTAAAAGAGTAATTTTGTATAAAGAAAAAATTTCAAACTATACCAGTATGCAGATGTAATGCAACAAATATAAGAAACAGGGGAACAAGATAGCGGACTCCAGGCGCTTATATGTAAAGTCATAAAAATAATTAGTAATTTTAAATAAAAGTAATAAATTATTTTAAAAGGTACTGTATAAATCAGAAATTAAAACAAGATCAGTATACAAACAAGATGAAAAAAAAATCGGAAACAAGGTAACAAGATGGCGGATTCTGGACGTATATGCAAATTACCAAAATAAGAAATCAAAATAAGAAGTTATTAATTATAAATAATCATAAATAAAAATAATAAATTATAAAAAAAAAAAATGTATAAAGAGTATAATACATATATATACTAGTATATAAATGTGAAAAAAAAAAAAAAATCTGATTTATACAAAATTATTTCACTTACCGAAAAAAAACTATTAATAGTAAACCTTCTGTTTTCGGAGGCGATCAGCTGTTCCAAGAAATATGGCCGACGGAATATGGCTTTATTACTACATTGCCCGCACTGGTAGATAAGCCGCAGTCCCAGAAAGTCGATTTTTTTAAAAGATAGCCGGCGTCTTATCTTCACTAATATACGGTACTGATTTTGGTTAAAGTTAAAATCGTCTGCAGGTGAAAAGGCAAAATGATTTGCAGCTGATATTAAAAAATCATCTGCGTATCAGAATGTTTCTTTTATGTTACTTCATCATGAATTCTGTTGCTATTGAATGCAAGAAGTGGCAACGGCATTGAAAATATCACTTTCTCGGCAGAAGTTATTTTATTCCCTAAATTAACATGATGATGGCAGTAATTTTGTTCTTTTAGAAGATATATATATATATATTTTATACGACTAATTTCATTTTGAAGCTAGAAATTGCCTCATACTTGGTAAATATTGATTTGTATTTTTTCTCTGTTATAAGTACTTAGGAATAAGTATTATAAGTATTTAAACAATAAGTACGTTAGTATATAAACTACGTTACATACGTTAGTATATAAACTACAGAAATACTTAGTAATTAAAAGCATTTCTTTCAAAAAGTATTTTTCATATTTTAAGAATAATAAGAAATATTATAATATAATTTTGATTAAATCTTTCATAAAAACCTGAATGTCTATTTATTTATTGAATGCAGTAGTATAAATATTCAATAGTTAAAATTTTCTTATTCTTTATTATATATATTCTATAGTAAGAATATGTTTAATAATGACAAATATTTTTGCATGTGTCAAGCATAATTTATTTTAAAAACAACAGAACTATTGCGTTTAGTCAAACCTTTCATGTGGTCGTTATCGTTTGCTGTATTTCACCTTGAATGTGTCATGATGTTTCTCCTTTTGGCAATATTAAAAACAAAAAAAACATTTAAATCAAATTTGGGGAATCTGGAAAATGAAATTTTAAGAAATAAATATAGTACAAATTTTTAATGTATAGAACTTCATATTTTAATGAAAAATATAATTTATTGTTTTTAATTAATTAATTAATTAATAATTGTTTATAATTTTTCTATAATTAGACTAATTAAAAAATGTTTTTCTTTTTTCTTCCTCATATCAAGTTAAAAATAATGTTTTAAATACAATTGAGAAAAGTCACATAAATGAAACGGAAATACTTTAGTATAGGATTCCCTTGGCGAAATTTAAAAATCGGCACATTTCCTCCCATGACCTTTACTTCAGTTGCAATAACCATTTAAATTCAGAGCAAAAATTACAACACAAAATTTATAATCCCTATTGAATTCCTATACCAAAGTTATACCATAGAAATTTTAAGAAATAGATTTAGTAACCGTTGCCAAGGAACACAACACAGTTACCGCATGCATTAAGGTGAATGAATAGACAAAAAAAAGATTCACGTCGTACAGAATTGAATTCTATCATATATATATATATATATTTCACTATTTCCTTCAACATATAAAGAAGGAAGTACTGGATATGCGAAAATTTTCGACCCCAGTTTTCAACGGGTTTACAGATCCTGAACCCGATTTGACCATTTTTTTAAATATCTATTTATCGGTCTTTCCCTGTGTGTGTACTGTATGTTGACTTATGACAGAACAGCTACTTCCATCGACCAGCTATTTCGCGATCCTTAAAAAATTCGACCGTACGAAACTCCCGCTCGGTAGCTCCTGCAACACCTTTTTCTAGATTCAAGACCTGCAACAGCTTATTGACATATAATGCAAATATCTCTGATGAAAATTTTAACTGTAATAAATTCCCGCTAGAGAGCGCCTGTGGCGCCTTTTTCTCCTTTTATGACCTACAACAGTTTATTGATATAGTGCAAATATTTTTATTGAAAATTTTAACTGTAGTAAACTCTCGCTCGATAGCGCCTGGAGCACTCTCTTTCCGTTTCATTATCTCAAACAGCCTATTCGCTCACCATGTTGTGATCTTTTGAAATTCTAACCGTGGCAAAGTCCTACTCGATTGCGATGCGGCGACTTACCCCGTTTTAAAACTTACAACAGCTTGTTCACCCATAGTGTAAATAGCTTTGAAAAATTTAACTGTATCAAATTTCCGCTCTCTGGCGACTAGGGCGCCCGTTTATGTTTCATGATGTGAAACAGGCTGTTCGCTCACCCTGCAAAGGAACATTCAAAATTCTGATCGTGGCAAATCCCCAACACGATGGGGGCCTACGGACTCCTAATCGTCTTCCATATAATTTAATCGTAATTGGAGATGTTGAATTATTAAAATATCAAAGTGCCACCTGTTGGCAGAGATTTGCAATATGTACAGTTCAATTCCAATTCAAATAACTTTTAAAATGATATATTACTTATGAAATTATGTTAATGAGAAGCTGAGATACAAAAGTAAAATAAACATTGTTATAAAAAGAGTTGTGTCTGACTTTTCCGGTGTTTTCTCCAAAACTTGCGTAACTGAGGGCTAAATAATGTTAAAATCCATAATAAGAAATCTGAGCGGAATACTGGAATTCTGAAGTCTAAAAAAGAAAAAAAAATCTGGCCTGGAACAACTAAACGACTTTTATTAACCACTGTTATGCGTATTATGTGTACTATTAGAAGATATAGAATTGACCTAATGAAATAGACACCTAAAATTTTTCCGGTAAGAGAAAATTAATACACGTGTAAAGGCATAAAACAGAGTTTACACAGCGATTTTTATTTATTTATTTTTATTTTTATTTTTATTATTTTATTTTATTTTATTTTATTATTATTATTATTTTTTTTAATATTATTATTATTATTTTAAAGGGGAAAAAAATGTTTGAAACACAAATTTTCGAGATCTAAAACTGATCTATTTCATCCAGATGACTATTAATCTGCCTGTGATAACCAAGTAAAGCACCAGAAAGGGTTTATGCAACAATTTTCAAAAAAAATCGTTGGAGCCGTTTTTGAGATACGGGCTTTCACCAAAACTTGACAAAACCAATTTTTGACCGGAAAGCAACAATTACATGTGAAAGGATATCTAAAAAAGTGTTATAATGCCAAGTTAAAAAAAAAAAAAAAAAAAAAAAAAATGCTGCCTTTTTTAGAGGAACGCACTTGCGAAACCTGAAATTGAGCTATTTATACAGGACACCTATCAATTTTCCTAAACTAACCAACTACATCATTTGAAAGGACATTTGACCGAGTAATTTTGAAAAAAATCGTTAGAGCCGTTTTCGAGATACGGACTTGCGGTGCCACTTCCGGTTTCGGATGTCCCACTTCTGTTTTTCTAATTTTCACCAGAATTTGGAATATTCGTCTGTACACTAGTCCGGTCTCAATTCTGAAGTTTCGTAATTCTATCTTTATTTGTTTTGGAAATATGATAGTCAGAACATTCCCCACATACACACATACACACATACACATTGAGCAATTGCCGAAAACTATTTTTTTGGACTCAGGGGACTTTAAAATGTGTAAATCAGGTGTAAACTCGATATCGAATTTTTGGACCGATAAAGTACTTCCATAACCTACGGTTGTCGGGTAATATAAATGAAAAGAATAAGTGCGTCTCTTGTTTTCTGTAGTTCTCTCTGAAACTCCCACACTGAATTTAATGCCTTATATAAGTTTAAAATTTCGCAGTAAATTTACTGTAAAATATATTTCGAATGATGTATTGTAAGTAATTTAATCACAATCATCATTAGAATTGGATATATTGGAATAAAGGTATTCTGGGTTTTAGGTGGTTTTCGCTGAAACGTCCGCACGGAATTTAACGACTTATATCAGTTTAAATGTCCGCAATAAAACATATTTCAAATGATGTAATAAATGTAATTTAATCATATTAAAATTAGAGATATTGAAATTTTAAAATATTAAAGTGCCATCTGGCGGCAGAGATTTGAGATCGATACTCATTAATTCCAGTTCAAATAAGTTTTAAATTTATGTATTACTTATGCAGAGAAAAAGAAGTTTATTTAAAAAAAAGTCAGTTTTTTTTTTTTTTGTTGTTGTTGTTGTTTATTTGTGACTAAAATTTTTAAATATAAATAGTCAGTAATGAAATTATTAGATTTTTTTCCTTTTTTTTTATCTAATATATATATATGTATATATCAGACGATGGGAAACTTTATGATGAGAAAATTTATACAAACAAAGAATGTTTAAAAACTCATATTTTCCACTCTTCATTTAGTCCAAAATGGAATTATTGACATTTTATTATGTAAAAATATACTAGACCAAAAAATTTGAAACTTCATAAAAGAAAACAACATTTAAAAACTCATATTTTCCACTATCGATTTAGTCCAGCGTGTAATTAGGGGACCCACCACAAATTGAAGAATAGCGAAAATACTTTGGATCACCCAATTACTTAAGAAGATACTTTTTTATTATTATTAAAAAAAAAAAAAAAAAAAAAAAAAAAAACTAATGTTTTGATATGTCTCTTGCTTACAACTAGATTAGATTTATATGAGATTTTACAAAACTTGAAGAAAAAATGAAAAAAAAAAAAAAAATATATATATATATATATATAAACATGAATACTGAAAGATAAAATTCACTCGTGTAATATTCGTTGAGATACGTGCATTTTCATTAAATATTATTTTACTGCGCATAAGCGAAAAATAGAAAATATATGTATATATATTGCGTAGATTGAAAGCTAGATATATCGTGCAACTTTTGCCAAAAGTTCATTTGAATAGAGTAAAAATTATGCAAATTATCAATATCAGAAAAAGAACGATCTAGGTTTTAAGTATTTTCCAGAGATGAACTTTTATAAGGAGTTTTACACATGCTGCATATTCAATTTAAAGATCCACTTATTTCAATCACGTTGCAAAAGTTCATATTTGTTAAAAACCCCTTATGAACTCTCAAATCTTAGTAAATAATTAAAAATATGTTAAAATTACAAGCAAAGGACTAAACAAACAAACAAAAAAAAAAAACTTTCCAATGTTATTCAAGTAATTGGATCTTCAAATTAAATACGCAGAATATGAAATTTCACTCATGAAATTTCAGTTCTGGAAAATACCTAAAATCTAACTCGCTCTTTTGTCGACAATTTCCTTATTTTTTACTCAATTTAAATGAGCTTTTTACAAATATTGCTCAATAGATCTAGCTTTCAATATATGAAATAAAACATTTTCTACCTTTCGCACATGCGCAGTAAAATATTATTTAGTAAAAATACTGATATCTCAATGAATATTATACTTGTAAATTTCTGCGACAATATCACTGTGTCGCCATAATTCTGCCACGGAGTATAAATATATACACACACGCACAATTTTCATTCATTTATTTTATTTATTTATTTATTTATTTATTTATTTGTCAGTAATTTCTCTTCCAATATTTTTGTAATGCAGGATCAAATATTAACTTCTATACTTCAACTACGTTCATGCATATAGGAGTCTCTGCACAGGTACTGACGCAATGAGATTCGTGTAAATTAGGTGCTGACAACTTTGTGGTTGAGAGAAAACAAGCGATAAGGAAACTCCGAAAGACTAAATGCTTACTAAAGCCTAACTTTTCGGTCATTTTGGAACCCGCCTAAGCCTTATTTGAAATTTTCCTCAATTCTAAGCGTGAGAAATGCGATTGCACTGAATACAGTTTTTTAATTTTTTTTTTTTTTTTTTTACTATATTACTCAGAGTAGTTTTATAAAATAATTATTGTACAAAC
Source organism: Salticus scenicus (assembly GCA_963930645.1). NCBI lineage: Eukaryota > Metazoa > Arthropoda > Arachnida > Araneae > Salticidae > Salticus > Salticus scenicus. Next base: position 204,769,268 of record OZ005659.1, on the reverse strand, counting down.
TGATATTACAACAGGTTTTTTTTTCTTTTTTAAGTTTAACTAATTTATAAGAACATCCCATTAAGGAAAAAAAAACACGTGTATAAAATTGTGTAAATTTGTTTCTACAACATTTCATTTAGTACTTATACTTATAAATCTTATTTTGCCCTTACAGATGCTTAGAAAATCTATATCTTTAATAGACAAGAGTAAAATCCTAATTGAATAATAAGAGAATTATGCCAAGAGTAAAGAAAACAAGAAAGAAAAATCATGCAGTACGCATTGATTAGTAACACTTTCTTACTGTACGCAATTGTTGTATAGAATAACTTTTAATATTCTTTGTCTACGTTATCGCACAAAAGACAGAAGGACTGAAAAACATACAGATAGACTAATTGATTTTAAAATTACACTTAGGCATTTTGGAAAGTGTTAAAAAGGCTTAACGCAAAAGAAAATGCAGCCGTTAGATTATAATTACAGCTTTTAATCTCTCTGAATATTTTAGTGTAGCGCAGTAAATCTGAAAGTTAATCGTATCATATTCTATACAAAACAATACAATATTTTAGAATATTAATAATACATGTCAATGTTTTTATGATTTTTATAGTAGAAAGTTTTTTAAATATAACTTTTAAAAAATTCTGTCCTAAAACGTAATACATAGGCTTTTGTTATTATTGTTATTGTTGTTGTTGTCCCTGTAAACAAACTAGTTGTACAGGACCTATAAATGACATTTTAAATAGGAAACATTCCATAGGGAACTTGAGTGTATTTTTTTTTTTTTTTTAATTCTCAAAATATACACGGATGATAGGAGCCGGAGAGAAACAGATAGAAAAGTAGGCAATCGGACAGACAGATGCACGAATTGAAATCATATTCCCACTAAAATTATAAGAAAGTGTTAAAACTCTCATGTAAACAAAAGTGCAGTTCCAGCAAATTTTTATTAATAGCTCTTAATGTAACTGACTATTTTTGTGTGGCCCTGTAAATCTAATGCTCACCATACTATATTACATAGAAGGTTCTCTTTTGTGCATACGAATAATATATTTCAGTTGCATTAAGTTTGTGGAAAATAAAATTATTAAAATTTGATTTATAAAAATAACTCTCATACAACACAATGCTTCCGAATACTTTTGTGTATTCCTGTAGACAAACCAGAAGAGGTATTCATTCCATTTTCAATTGGGAACATGCGATAGTGAACTTGAATAAAATATATGTTTAAAGAAATTCCATAAATATTTACGGTAATTAGAGCGCAGAAAATCAGAGAGAGAGACAGACAGACGGACAGAAGAACAGTCAGACAGATACACAAATTGAAATTATATTCACACTAAAAAAAAATAATAGAAAGTGTCAAAAACGCTTAATGTAAACTAAAGTACAATTCTAGCAATTTTTTATTAATAGCTCTTAATATAAGTGAATGTTTTTGTGTCACCCTGAAAATCTAATGGTAACCATGCTATATTATATGTAAATCATTCTTTTGTGCATATAAATAACATATTTCAATTTCCTAAAACTTCGTGGAAAGTAAAGTTTTTAAAACTTGATTTATAGAAATATCTCACAAAGAACGCAATGCTTTGGAGTACTTTTGAGTGTCCCTGTACATAAATTAAGTGTGGTATGTAATCTATTTTATATAGGAAACGTCCAATAGTGAACTTGAATAACATATTTCAATTCCATGAAGATATTGTACAGTAAAGGTATGAAAATATGGTTTATAGAAATACCTCTCATAGAACACAATTCTTTGAAATACTTTCAGGTGTTCCTATGTGCACAAACCAGTAGAGGTATAAACTCCATTTTCAATAGGGAACATCCGATAGTGAACTGGAAACACATATATCAGTTTCAAAAAATTCCATAAATATTTATGGGAGTTGGAGCTGGAGCAGACGGACAGACGAACAGATACACAAATTGGTATCATATTCACACCTAAAAAAATGTTAGAAAGTGTTAAAAACGATTAATGTAAACGAAAGTAGAATTCTAGCAAATTTTTATTAATAGCTCTTAATATAAAAGAATATTTTTGTGTCACCTTGTAAATCTAATGCTAATCATGCTATATTCTATATAAAGCATTCTTTTGTGCATATGAATAACACATTTCGATTTCCTAAATCTTCGTAGAAAGTAAAGTTATTAAAATTTGTTTTATAGAAGTATCTCTCATAGATCGCAATGCTTTAGAATACTTTCGAGTGTCCTTGTATATAGAACAGTGATGGTATTTAATCCATTTTATACAGGAAACATCCAATAGTGAACTTGAATAACATATTTCAATTTCATTAAGATATGTGTACAGTAAAGATATGAAAATATGATTTATAGAAATACCTATCATAGAACACAGAATATTTTTAAGATTTTAAAGAATCTTATTTTAAAAATAAAAAATATACACAAATTTATGCCTATTTAAATTAACAGAAGGAAATATAATTTAAAATGCAAATATAAAATAGGTATTCTATAAAGCAACAGATGGCGCCACTACATATTTTTAAACGCTTTTAAATAATTACGTAATTATGTCTAGATTAAATTATGTCACGTCTAACGTAATTATCTCATGATTTAAAACACATTAAAAATAAAAATTACTTGGATATTTAAACTCGAGTAATGTGGTGTATATTTATTTAACAAGTAAAAATAATAATAATAATAATAATAATAATTTTAGAAAAATATCATATAAACATAATATCGCTTTGCAAATTTTTTCGTTTCATTCATCTATCTGTAACAATCTTCTAAATTTTTAATTGTTACTTATAGTAATAGTATTCCCTGAAGTAAATTTAACTTTATTAGAAAATGGAGACAGCAGATTTGTTTTTGAAAAGAAAGATATTTTACCGAAAGATAAGGGGGAAAATATCACTACTACAGAATGTTTCTCTGTATGTAAAGCATGACGTCAGAGCCGACTGTAAAGGAAACAGCGAATCAGGAGTACTGAAATTCGCCCGTGACCAAATTCGGTTAAAGATTGTATATATTCAGCCGGACTATGCTCCTAAACTAGATATCTTCAGCGTGGCTCGGAAACTTGGCGGTAGACAGCGCCACCTGGTACAGATTGCGAGACTTTTTTATTCAACATCCCACGAAAAATTTTTAAAAGTGAGATTTGATATACATAAAAGGCGAATAGAATCGAAGAAACTTCGATTATATATACTATATATCACTTTTTAAATTTATTGGTGAGATTTGAATAAAAAAGTTCGCAATCTGTACCAGTTGGCGCTGTCTACCGCTTGTGCCCAGTTTCCGAGCCACGCGGTAGGCATCTAGTCTAAGAGGCTATGGTTTCAGCGATTTGTAGTAGAAATATGTTTTTATAAACTTAAAGAGCAAATATCGAAACGGAATGAGTTGACTTAAATATAAAATTTTTGAACATTGTAAGAGCATAGGATTAAAAGTAGTTCGTGAATGTATTAGGGTTTGGAAATTATGGTATCCGATGCAAACTTCTGGTCCCTCGAAAAAAAAAATTCTTTGTCGCAATGCGATTGATTTAATAATGAGTAACGAAAATCTTTCAGCAAAAAGCAAAAAATCAGTAAATAAATCATGTTTAGCATTTTATGTTGAAACATTTAGGTTGATTGAAAATAGATTCCCTCCTGAAGAAGAAGCTTCACACTTATTTTAATGTCTTTAAATTGTTTTTTATCGTAATCCAGAAATAATTATGCTATTAACAAGGAAATATGTTTTACCTTTATGTCAAAATATCAACATATAATAAATGTTATCAGAAGTGGAGAGAAAACGCCATAGATGAGAATATAGCGAAAATCGACGATATTTACAAATTTTGGAAAGGCAAAGTTTGTAAATATCGTGAATTGTAGATATAAATTTCCGAAAAAATATATGCTAATCTTCTGTAGGGTAAAAAGTCGATATAGGGTATATATCATATATAGGGTAGAAGGTCGTGGCTGTCCGCTAGATTTTTAAAATTCATTTAAACTGTCTTTGTCTTTCAAAATTTTAAATAAATAAATAAATGTATATGTATATTCAAACTTACGAAAAAACATTAAGTTTTTGTGAATGTATAGTTCTCTTCCTTTAGGTGATTAATTTTAATTGTACCTACTTTGATAATAGATAGGTGGGGAAAAGGAAGAGAATAGTGGAAAAATGAAAAGGGAAAAAGAGAGAAATTTTGGCAGTTGTGGAGGGAAATTGTAAATTTACAAGGGAGATCACTGATTCCAAGTTACTACCAATAAAAGATAAGGTTCATACCACTATTCAAAAAACAAAACCTTTAAAATTCTTTGAATATTGTATGATGGAGGCACCTATATATGAAGGCTAAATTGATGCGAGATTTCAATTTCACTGAAGAGAAGGGAGAGGGAAGCATAGAGAAACATTTTTGTACTTGGATTGCAGATAATTCATATTGAGAAACCTATAAAAAAATTCTGGTATAAACGTAATTATTTCTAAATTCTATTTTATGTTATAGAATTTCAGAATTGAGTAGGTTTAAAAAATGCAAATTATACTTCAGATTTAGTTTTTACAATGCATCACATTTATATTATGAAAAATGTACTTTGCACATTAGTTTTCAGATGATATGAAAAAAAAACAAAAATCACATTGGAAGATGGAAAAGAGAGATATTTTGGCAATTGAGGAGGGAAATTGTAAATTTACAAGGGAGATCACTGATTCGAAGTTACTACCAACAAAAGATAAGGTTCATATCACTATTCAGAAAACAAAACTTTTAAAATTCTTTGAATATTGTATGATGGAGGCACCTATATATGAAGGCTAAATTGATGCGAGCCATGGATTTCAATTTCACTGAAGAGAAGGGAGAGGGGAGCATAGAGAAGCATTTCGTAGTTGGATGGCAGATAATTGATATTGAGAAACCTATAAAAAAAATTCTGGTATAAACGTAATTATTTCTAAATTCTATTTTATGTTATGAAATATCAGAATTGAGTAGGTTTAAAAAAATGCAAATTATACTTCAGATTTACTTTTTACAATTCATCACATTTATATTATGAAACGTGTACTTTGCACATTAGTTTTATGATATGAAAAAAGTTAGATGATATTAGTTAGATGATATGAAAAAATAAATCACATTGGAAGATTTGAATAATTATAACTAATATTAAAAAAAAAAAACGGGTGCTTAGTTGGAGATATTTCCGACATAAATTTATTTTTTCTAGCTTATTTTGTGCGATACATCAGCTAATATTTCTGAACATTACCACTCTTGTTTAAATTTTATGTAAGTAATTTTTACAAGCATATCGATCACTGGCCCTTGAAAGAATCCTTGTTAGAAATGTATATCAGAAGTTCCTAATTAAGAAATGCTAATGAATCTTAATTAAGAAAAATATATGTTTGACGCAATTAGTGTGTCCCAAGTTGTAAAAATGAAATTTGTTTTAATTTTTATTCGGTGTTTCAAAATTTTAAATAGCGATCTTCTACACCTTTTTAAGTGACTGCTCTTCAAAATACGGCATTAAAAAAATGATAAATATGTTTTTTATTCACAATACTTCCTTTCTGAATAAATTTTCTTTCCTTAAATATTCTGTTATGCTTAAATAATACAATTGTTACGAGACAAGTCAGTAACAATTTTTTCCCTTTTGTTAAAATATCGAAAAGTATATATTCTTCGGAAACTTTTGTATCATAAATTTCATTAGCATATAACCCATATTATGCATTTTTTTTTTTTTTTTTAGTTTAAATAACTGGTCTTTTATAAACTTACATTAACAATGTTTTCTAAAATTAAAAAAAAAAAAAAAATGTTTGGAATATATCAGTTGTTTTAAAAACTTTAACTCTTTATATCAGTAATTTAAATTATGTTTTTGATCGTTGTAGCAGCTGTGTTTAAGTTCTTGTTTAAATTATGCTTTGTATTTTCATTGTGGAATAAAAATGGCTCCATTCTACGCAATGTTTTCAAAAGTTTTTGAAAAATAATACAAAATTTTAACATCGCTGAAGAATATAAAAATTTTAAAAGTTAGAAAGTTTAACGTTAAACGTCTTTTGAATATATCTTTGTGATGAAATATAAGTCAAACTTTAGTTTATGAAACAGTTTATACTTTTTTGCAAATATGTAATAAGTCATTATAAATTATGTATATTTCTTGTTAACCATTATTTAAGATTAAAAGAATTTTAATTAGAGCATTTAGTTATAACTTCAAAAGAAATCTTAACTGTTTGGCTACTAAGCGGCGCGATAGCGCTGCAGTATTTAGTCTCGAAAACGGCAGAGCAGCGCTATCGCGCTGAGAGAGGTAAAATTCAGGTAACACCGGAAATTTAATTCCATTTTTATACATAAATAAAATCAATCAGTCAATCATTAAAATCAGTAAAATCAGCCAGGCTCCAATCAATCAATCGCTCCATACGAATTCTGAATTATTTTCAATCTCCAGATCTTTCAATATGAGTTTTTTGTAAGTAACTGAACACATCGTGATATTTAACTTTTTTATTGAACCTTAATATCACTGATTGGTTTTCATTTCAAAAATATTCAAGAATATATATATATATACATAAATGCTCAATAAATTTTAAAGATCGAAATGAGCAAAATATTAGGGGAACACATTAAAAAAATATGATAATACTTATGTATTTGACAATGTTTCTGAGTATCCGCATACACAGTAAAAGACAAATATTATTCTACAAAAGACGTGATATATGATATTTATTAAATTTTATATAGCTATTTCTAAAGAGAGCATTTATTAAATTAGTTTACATGTATTTTTAACCGTTTGAATGCTGAAGCACTTTCTGAAACCTTTCCCTAAACTGCTATCGCTGTTTTCGACCTCAATAAAAGGTTTCCGGTGTGAATATTTAGTTTTGTAAAAATTTCGAAACCCATTCATGCCAGCTGGAAAACTACGCCGCGCAGTTAAAAAAAAAAAAATCTAAGTAAGCAGCAATCGAAATGTTATATATAAATGTGTATTTTTATAGATAAATCATTTACCCTCGACAGCTCTTTCTACAGAAATAAAATATGAAATTTTCTAATGATCTATAAAAACTCACCTAATTAATGAAAGCCACGCCTTGCTGTAGCGTATGTAAAAGGCCAATTTAAGTATCATTAAAGGATGAATAAAAACAAAAAACGTGTTTTAACATTAAAAATTGTTCACACACAATGTTTTACGAAAATTTAAGAGCAGTGAAAAAATCCAATTTTAATATAGTTCTCCAAATATGCAAATCAGTGTAGTGAAGAGGTTTGTAATTTTATAAGATTTTATCGATACTCCGCCCATTCTTATTTTTTTCCAACTTATTTCACAAAAATAAAGATATATACTTTAAAAATGATGAAATCAGCGTCGTAATATTTAATGCGTCGAAAATCACGTCAGATATTTCTTTTTCGAAAGAACTACATTTAATTGATAAAACTATTGACGTCGTCTTCTGGTGATATCTTTCGAGCAAAAAAAAAAAAAAAAAAAATATATATATATATATATGTTATGAAATAAAACACAATCACTCATACAGTTATCAGTTAATTTATTAATTCCGTCTGTGTTTACAAATAAATAATGCAAAGAACTTTAGAAAATAAATAAACAAATATATATATTACTTCTTGTAAAAGAAAATGTAAAAGAAAAATAATGAAAAGATAATGTTCAACAATTGTGTTTTCCTGCCCAAAGGGTAGCCCTTTCTTACAGTGAGAACAGATGAGGTTGGAACGCTTTATTCCACTCTGCTAGCTACTGCAGACCACACATTGGCGTAAATTTCGTCCAGGTAATTTTTCTAAGGCGAATTTTTTGTTCGAAAGAGATGTTTGTGTTAATTCGCTATTTCTGAAAGCTATCCATTCTTTTTCAATATCTTCAATTATTTGAGATGTAAACTGAAGCCTACTAATATTTTTCTCTGTACTATTCGATGTATATAGAATGTAGGCGTTCAATACCATTCTTCCAAATATATTAAAAGCAACCTTTTTCCAATATTTGAGGGTCCTTCTCTCATCCAAGTACACATATAACATTTTATCTGATTCGTCCACTCCTCCCATGAATTTATTGTAGTCGTGGATCATGCTTGGTTTTTCTTTTTCGTATTCGAAAATTCCTCTCTTCTTTTTGATGTTCACGTCCTTGGTATCTGAATTTGATGAAATTAGTATCACAGGATGTGGTTTCGATTTCTTGTCCTTGAAAGAACACATCAAAACATTTTCACATGCAAAATATTTAGCTTCGCCTACATTTACTTTCTTAGCTTCTAGAGGAACTTCTTTTCTATTTCATCGTATAGTTCCAGTTATGTATGTATTTTTTCTCAATAGTGCTTTGGCCAAACGTAAGCTTGTGTAAAAATTATCCGTAAACAAATGGTAGCTTTTGTTTAAATAATTTCCCTCTGATAACAATTTTTGAACTACTGTAAATACAAGACCATATTTTTTAATCAAAGCTTTATCTTCTGCATTTTTGGCGCCTTTGTAGCAGAAAAATCCCAAGCAATACTTTGTAATGGAGTCGCACAACATCCAAAATTTGATTCCCCACTTCCGGTGCTTTTTATTTGGGAGATACTGTTTTATTGACGACTGGCAGTGAGTACCAACTAACGACTCATCAATAGATAATTGTTGGTGTGGTACATAGTGCTGGTGAAATATAGAATTCGCATGTTTGACAAGAGTATCAAACCTGCCACATGGGTCATATTCTGGATGGCCTGGTTCAACTAATTGTCTGTTGTCGACCAAATGAAAAAACTTCAAGATCAGTAGGAACCTATCTCTGGAAAACATTTTCCCAAACCATGGTATCTGCCTAGAATCCTTTTTCCAATAACTGTCAACTGTTGGTCTTCTTGTTATACCCATCTCCAGTAACACAGTAATGAATGCTTTGACTTCCTGTACTGTTATTGGAGTCCACCTTTTTGCAAGAGAATTTTCCGATAAAATTCGTGAATTCAAAAATTGGGAAGCATACCTGTTTGTTTCTTTTGCGATAGTTTCGAGCAGTGATGTAGTAAAAAATAAGTTGAAATAGGCTATAGGTATCGCATCTGAAGAAGGTACGTGTCTAGGTCCAGGTATTTCAAAAAAGACATTTGTTGCTTTAGAAAATGATTTTGTTGGGGAAATATCGGTAAAAGTAAGCTCATTTGCTTCCGAAGAAGAAGAAGATTCACTCATTGTTCGTAATCTTTTCTTTCGATGTATTATGACGCTTTCTTTATCACTATCTTCGCTGTTTATATCCGCTGTCACAAGCTCTTCCGTTTCCAATTTTGAAGAAGAAGAAGAAGAATTACTCAGTATCCGAAATTTTTTTCTCCGATGCATTATGACGCATTCTTCGTCACTTTCTTCATTATTTGCTTCCAATATCACATCATTCTTCGTATCATTATGAGTCGAATCATCGTCCAAAATACTGTCGCGACGTAACATGACCAACTGTTTCACATTATCGAGAAGTTTCGATCAACTGATTGATTTTGCTTAAGTAAAAAAATTAAATAAAAATTCTGGTGATATCTGAATTTTACCTCTCGCAGCGCGATAGCGCTGCTTAGCAGTTTTCGAGAATTAACATAGCAGCGCTATCGCGCTGCTTAGCAGTTTAACGGTTAAAATCTCCTTAACGTAATGAAAAATAAAAATGCTAATCAGTATACATATACTGGTGAAAGCAGTGTATATTCTGTATTTGAAAATTAACATATTTAGTGCAAGTTCTTATCTTTCTACTAAACTTTCGTTATGAACTTAATGAAACTTTTAAGATGGTAGCAAATGTGTATAATTTCAAAGATAAATTGTATGTGCGAATGAATGTGCAATGTAATTGAAAGATGAACTCGAAGGCGAGCGAAAACCTATCTTCATTAATATGCGCAAGACCGGACATTATGTATTTAACATTCTAGATGTAAATTTGTAAACGGATATTAAAGTAAAATGAAATTTTAAATCCTTTTACAGTGCTTCAGTTTTATATCAGATGTCGCATCTTTTACAATAAGTTTTATATCATAAATTTAATGACAAACATAACAAAATGTATCATCATGTTGTAAACAAAATTTCTTAGATTATAGCCGTAACATAATGAAACCAAACAAAAGTATAACACGCAAAGTCGAATTTTATTTATATATCTACATAACTATATTTGTCTTTGAAAATTTTGACGCCTGGTAATTTTCATACATAATGGAAATACATTACAAAAATCGGCTATTTGTAACACAGTACATAAAAACTATTAAAAAAAAAAAAAAAAAAGAAAAAAAAAAAAAGAAAAATGCGTGATTATATTAAATATCGATAAAATCCGACTAATTGATTTTTCTAATAATCAAATAAAATTATACTTACAATTTATTAAAATATAAAAAATATATTAAAAATCATTTATTTTATAATTTTAATAATAAAAAAAATATTTAGCAAATTTCAAATTACATTCTTTTTTTCAAGAAAACAAGATGTACACGGGGAGATGTACACATATATATATAATATGTGTGTGTATATGAACTTTTTCATGAGTGTAATGAAAAGAATAAGAACGAAAGCTAAGCAGTTGTATAATTCACCACAAAACCCACAAAGGCCAATTATGTAACTGGTTAATAGGCTTAAAAATTTCAATGTATTTGAAAAGTTATATTAATTTAAATTTATTAAAAATTTAATCAAATTTCTTACCTAATTTTAAAACTTATTAGATTACAAAACATGTGGAAAACATATAAAAGAAGGATCTTTTAAGGCAATCTAGTAGAAAAGAAGAAACTAATAATAGATAGTATTGAAAAGGTTTAAAATGGAGCTTACAATAACGAACTGGTCCAAGCAAGTTGAGATTTGCAAAATATTTTTGGACCATATTGCAAAAAAAATGGATACATTATTAAATACAATAATTTAAAATGCCAAAGGACTTCATCAGGAACCACTCCTATGGCATTGAGTAAAGAAACAGTATTGCCAGACTTTGCGAGATTTTTTTATTCAATAGTTACCAATGATTTTGAAAAGATATATGTTTTATACGTCATAGACGATTCTTCGATTCGTTTAGTTTACTATGTATATCCATAGCCTCCTATACTAGATGCCTTCCTCGTGGCTCGGAAACTTGGCAACAGTTCAAACGGTAGATAACGCTACCTAGTACAGATTGCACGACTTTTTTATTCAACTGTCCCCAATAATTTTAAGAAGAGATATATGATATATATAATCGACGTTTCTTCGATTTCATTCGCCTTTTATGTATATCTCCCACTTAAAAATTGGTGGTTGTCGAATAAAAAAGTCGCGCAATCTGTACCAGGTGGCGCTGTCTACCGCTTGAACTGTTGCCAAGTTTTCGAGCCACGCGGAAGTCATCTAGTTTAGGAGGCTATGGTATATCTAATGTCACTCCTCCCAATTATTGGTATCTAGTGAATGAAAAAGTCGTAAAGTCTGGCAACACTGCAGAGAAATACAAGGTCTCTCTTTTTTTAGTAAGCAATATTACGCAAAAGGTAGCTCAATCCTCAAAAATATCACCACGAATTAACGAAATGAAAATAAGACAGAATATGTACTGAAATTTTAACATTCAAAATTTCACCAGAATTAAGTACTGAAATTAAAACATGTATAATAGAACTACTTAATTTAAGTAGTATAAAATAGCAAGCCGATACGAAGTTGAGTTATATTTTGCCCAATTTACAATTAAATAAATAAATAGACAAATAAATTAAGCAAAATAAAATTAAAATAATTTTTTATTACTTTAACAATTAATTTTTCTGCATAAAAAATTTTAATTTTTTTTTTATTGCAAAGAGCTACAGCAGCATAATTAATTATTATTATTATTATTATTATTATTATTATTTTATTTCATTTTTACCATGTTTACCATACTAAACGCTCTTTGACTGCATACTGTTGGCAGTGGCGGCTCGTGCACCGAAAATAGGTGAAGAAGCTCACTGAATTTTACACTGTATTCATTTATAGAATATAAATTTACATTTAAATAAGAATGTTTAGTTAATTTTAGTTAAGACCATGCTTAATAAAAATTACGGACTAAAAATACTTCAATATTATTTGAGCTATTTTCGATTCACGAGCCGCCACTGATATTGCCATTATAGTTGTCAACTTAGTAACTTTTGGCTACCGGAAAATTTTAATAATTTCTTTTATTTTACTTTATTAGTGAAAACTGTTACAGTTCACTGATTAAATGAAATAAATATTTCTATTAAATTTTTCCAGTAGCCAAAAGGTGCTAAGTTGGCAACTATGGTTGCGATCTATATGGCAAAGTAAAAATCAAAAGGAACTTTAATTAGACTTCGAAACCTATTTTCAATTAGTGAATCCATAGTCCTTTTAAAGATTTTAAAGTGAGAATCATAAGGAGATAAAAGTTTTGCGATGAATTCAAAAACCATTTGCATATAATTTTAACAAGATTGTTAATTTAAAAAAAAAAAAAAAAAAATTAAGATTTAAGTAATGAGTGAAAGAGAGAGTGAGAGAGAGAAGGCATGGAGAAGGAAATGTTTTTCAGAAAGAAAGCGTTAATTTATTGACGTAATTGACATTATAATATTTTATGTTATTCCTAGAAGTAATTTATTTCTCATTAATTTTATTTAATGATTTTATTTTATTAACTGTATTTAATTTTAAATTTAAAATTTGAAACAATCGATTTTATGTTTTGCAACTTTATTTTGCATTTCTGAGCATCATATTAACAAAATTCAAAGAAGTATTTTTCATGTAAACTTTTTGGATTTTTTTTTTTTTTATTATTATTAATTAATCCATAAATTTATTAATTTTTTAACTAGCATGTAATGTCAGAATCAAATTTAAATGCGACAATTCTTTTCTTTTAAATAAATACGGATTAATCAACTCCCCCAACCAACGAACCATGCAACACCACCCGACCTCCATAATAAAACATCTTCCCACACAACCACCACCTTTTCTATTGTCTTTCATAAGTTTTTTGTAATACAGAAACAAGTATATTATACATATATATATATATATATATATATATATATATATATATATTCTTTTGCAGAGATATTCATTGATAAATTAATGAATAAACAAAATTGTTTGAAAAACCCATACATAAAGTTTCTTTAACAAATTTATTAACATTCTTGTTTTTATATTTAACTGAACATAAATTATTTATTCGATATAAGTGATTAAAAATATAAACACTATCTACCCAAATATATGCGTACATTTTTCAATCCGCACATTTTCTATCAAATATCTAGAAATATATTCTTCACTGAGAATAAAATCTGTAACTGACATTTAGAATCTAAATTGTAGCTCTAGAAAAAATAGCCTGTTCCATGTCTTCCTTATAAATTCTAGTCCCCTTTGAAAGCGAGTTCCAAAAACCCCATTAGAAATCTAGAGAGTTTGTCTATATTATCGAGGTCAAACCTATTTGAAAATATCTCCAAATAAATGCGAACACAAGAGACTGGTTTCAGCAACTATAATCTTGGTTTATGACCAATTCTAGATAATCAAACGAGAATTTCTCGCCATACTAAAAATACAGAATATTGTTTTACCGTCTAGAAATGTGTAGGCTGGAAATTCTCGATCATTTCGTCTATTCGGTTTATTGGCGTGCCTTATGTCCATAGCTCGGAAATCTATACCTCTAGTTAAGAGATTTAGAAAATGGCGACTTATTCATTCTAGATGAAGGCGGTATATTTTTTTTTTTTCTCAGTGTTGAAAAATCTTCTCGGAACTTTCGGACTACAAAGAAAATGTTATATCACATATGTGGGTCGTTCATAGTAAAAGTGAATTATCTCCTTGGGAATTGATTTTGAAATAACGAGCTTTTTTTCAAATTTATGCGTAGAAAGAAACGTCATGATTCAGTAAGTGTTATCGATTTTTGCGTTAAATACAAATGATAGTTATCGGAATTTATACATTCTATTAAAAATTATTGGAAATAACTCAGGAACTTCATTTTTATAATGAATATTTAGAAGTTTTAGTTTTTTGAGAAAAACATGTAATGCCATTTATGGCTCTTTAACGCATTTATTGGAGTTCTTTTCTTTTTTATTTTGAAAAGTGTGACAAAATGTGATATAATTAAGAATAAATATGCATATTCAAAAAACATGGAGTTAACCACTTTTACAATGAGCCGTCCATATTTCAGCAAATGTTTTGCCCTGAAGAAGAAAAAAAGACCAGTAAAAAATTAGTCAAAAATCAAAATGTTTTGGATGACCCTGTAAAAAGTATTGCTTGAAATGGATTTTTGCTTTATGCATGTAATTTTAAGAATCTTCCAATTATTTCTATAAGTTTTTATGAGGTCATCTATTGATATATAATGGTTTCTTTAAAAATATTGTAATAATAATAATAATAATAATAATAATAATAATTACTACTTCTTTAATTATAACACGTAGGGTATTCGACAAAGTGCAAAGCTATTTTCTGAAAACTTCGCATATTACACTAGACACACTAGACACCATCAGAATGGAAAAAAATGTTAAATATCTTACAAAATATGAGCATTTTTAATAAATATTTTTTAACTATGTATCGTAAGCTTTTAAAAGATTTTATTTGAGTAATTTAATATCCAAAAATATTGAGCTACTTATATAAAAACATACTTGCCAACATACTAATTAATATCCCGTAGTGCAGCTAGCCCCGCCTTTTTTTTTTTTTTTTTTTTTTTTTTTTTTTCACACCATTATCTTTTAGAGTATTTTTCTGCTTATTTAATTGTAATTGCATTTGGAAAATATTACTCTAATAATTTACTGGTGTGAAATAAAGGGCGGGATTAAAAGCACTACGGAATAGTAATTAGGATGTTGGCAAGTATGATGAAAATCTTAAACAAATATCATGTAAATTCAAAAAGTTATGACAGCTAGATGTTATGACAGATAAATTAAAAAGAAAAAAAATGTAAAATTATAGGGTTTTTTATCAATATTTATTTACAATCATCGGACATTGGACAATGATTGAATCAAAATAAATATGTGAGTAAAACCCCTTATTTTAGAGGAACTGGGATTCTGTTAATTCTATCCCTTATAATTATTTGAAATTATACATGATATTTTATTGGGGCTTTCAAATAAGTAACTCAATATTTATGGTTATTATATTATGGAAACGATTTTCTTTTTAAAGTTAGCACGTGCGTAATTAAAAATTATTTAGTAAAAATGCTCATATTTCGTAAGATATTAAATATTTTTGCATTGTGATTGTAGTATGCTTTGTCTAATGTAGTATACCAAGTTTCCTAAACGTGGCTTTGCACTGTGTCTAATACTTTACGTGTTACAATAAAAATGCAACTTTATTGTTTTGCAATTTTTTAAAGAAACCGATATATCTCCACGAATTTATGTGGTAGTCTCATAAATATTTATGCACATAATTAATAATAATAATAAAAAAAAAAAACACTCGTACTTACATGCTGTAGCCAAAATCCATTTTAAGCACTACTTTTTACAGGGTGATCAAAAATATTTTAACTTTTGTTTAATTTTTCACTGGCCTTCTTTTCCCCTTGAAGAAAATCTTTTGCTAAAATGCATAACATGTTCTTAATACTCCGAAAGTTTCAAGATAAATTTTCTAGACGGTCGACAAAAAGTCTAAATTTGAAAGTATCCATATACTTAATAATTACAAAACTTTGAATAAATACCATAAAATGCAATAAACTCGCAAGAATTGTTTCGGGTCCAAAGGACACACGACTGTTCGTTAGGCGGAGAAAGTAGGCACGAGTGCTGCAGTCAAAAAGACACGGTGTGTGTTATAGTTTAAATGTTGTTTGTACACCAGTTTTTTAATTTAGTGTTGTGCAATTGTAATCAGACTGGTATTTTCGGAATCGCCGATTAACACTTTCAGGGGCGTTGGTATATATTTTGTACCGACTAATTTTAATTCCCAATTTCGAAAATTCATCCCGGAAATTTTTAATAAATTTTTACTTTTTTGCTTTGCCAAAAAAAAAAAAAAGAAAAAAAAGTTATAATACTTTGTTTTTCAATTTATCATCTAACTCTGTTCTCAGATTCTGATGGCATATGATATTAAATGACCGTAATTACATTGTCCCTGAAACAGTTTAAAAATTTGGTGATAATTTGACTATGCAATTTTCGTAAGTTTCAGCACCTCTACCAGCCGGATAAATCTTGATATTCTTTTTTGATTAAAGCTATTTTATGGATTTCTTTCTTATCTTTCTTAACATGTGATCACTGTTATTTTTTTTTCTTTTTGTGTAACACGTTTAAAACTTCAGAAATTAAGTTTTTGTAAGATTTAAAGATTTTCATTCTGTTTCCTGTAACACGAAATCGAGAAATCGAGATAAAACATGGTCTGGATGTTCATTTACATTTTCCGTAGAGCTCTCCGATTATATCTCTGAGTATATTAAAATAATAAAGGAGCAATGATGCCAAAGTTATGGACTTTTTATTCAATATACACCAATAATTTTGAAGAGTGATATTTGATATATAGGCAATTAATTTTCGAAATAATTTCTCAAAGTTGTGTGAAACGCAACCGGGACGAAAGTCTCATCGTAGTCTATTCCATATTTCTGTGAAAAGCCTTTTGCGACCAGCCTAGCTTTGTATTTTTGAACATGGACCTGACTGTTATATTTTGCTTTGAATGCCTATTTGCACCTTACTAGTTTCGTCGTTGGTGAAACCTCAACTAACTCCCAGGCGTCATTCTGCTTGAATGAATTTATTTCATCTATTGCAGCATTAATCGAGTTTTCTTTTTCTACAGCGTTTTCCATACTTATCATGTCATCCCAGAATTTGGGTTCATGAATTCTTTTATTGTGTGTTGTGAATGCAAATGTATATGATGGTACCCCATTATTAGTTTTTTGTGATCTACGCGGAATATTTTATGAATTTTCTGACACAACGCTATCATTGGTTTTATCTATTTCTGAGTCCACAATTTACAGCATGGATTGTTATTATTATCACATTTTTCATAATTGTTTTGTGATGTTTAATATTTAAGTATCGCTTGCTTTTCATTTTCTACCAATTTTACGGTTCGACAAATAATTATGTTTTTGCCATTTGTGCAGATCCTACATCCTTTGCTTTTATTATCGTACCCTACGAATATGCCTTCCTGTAATGTATTATCTAATTTTCTCCTGTGTACTTTTTGTACGTCCGTTTGAATTAATGAAATTATACCGAAAATTTATTCTGGATAATATTTAAGATATTCGCGAGTAATTTTAATATTATAATTAAAGAAACTTGTCATAGAAATATTGTTAAACAAAAATTTCCGGTGTCAGTTCATTAATTCAAACAGACAGAAATTTTGATAATTTTACGACGGTACCCCTAGAATTAACGTTTTACGAAACAATATTCTTTTATCACTTTTTATCAAAATAAAAATTATTTATGTAACTCACCCAGCTGTAATTTGTAAATTTAATATGAAACTAAATCGTATTTGCTGTTAAAAATGATAAAAACTAATAACAAAAAAGATCATTGTCAAAACAAAAATTTAAAAAAAGAAAAGAAAAAAAAATTAAATCGATGCATTAATCTTTTACTTAAATTTTATTGCATCACAGTGTCTTGTCCTAAATCTAATTTTATCTGTTTTGTTTAATTAAACTCATAAGTCATTAAAATCTAAACAGAACTGTTTTCAACCGTTCCTCGAATAATGAGTTATCGATTGCGGTTTAGAACATTTTATTTATTTATTTATTTTTTATTATAAATTCTCTCGGGGTGAATTATTTATTTTGAGAAGGATTGTGAGACTAACGATTTGTTTATCAATAAAATTTCGGAATAGTAAAATGTTAAAACGAAATGAAAAATATTTTTCTGGTGCTTATTTTAATTTCAGAACAGAAAATTTATTTTTGTAAATTATATTTTGTTTTCAACGAAAGAGATGTTTAAGTTGCATAAATGTTAAAATAATAGATTTAAACTGATTTTAAAATGTAATTTAATGTGTAGTTGAAATCTGAGTAAATGTTATTTAGAAAGAATATTTAGATATTTTTTAGGGTATTTTAATTTTTATTTAATGATGTGCGATTTTCACGAATATTTCGTAAATACATTTTATAATTAATAAAACAGTATTCATTTACAAAATAATTTAGAAACTAACCTTTTCATAAAATGCTTATTGTTTTTCATCATTCCTTTGAACATTGTGTAAAGCAGAGATTGATTGTAGAAAAAGTCTTGTAAACAGTAATTAATTATGTCCGAGGGATTTTTTTCCCCCTTCATAATTATATTTCACTTATATTTGACAAAAAGATATTCTTAAAGTAAAGTGGTGATTTGTTTTTTCGAAAAATAGTAATGTCTGTTTAACTCTTCGTAAATTAGATTCTTACTCGACACAATTTTTAATAATAACTATTAAGTAAGTGAAACACAGCATTTCTGTGAAAAACCAAATGCTGTTTAAAAATATTGGTATTATCATAGCTGCCAAGTTTTTTAATTTATTCCGGAATGTTGTTAGCCCCGCCCTTTTTTCACACCGTAATATTTGTAGAAAATTTTTATTTAATATATAATTAGGATTAAGTATGAAGAAAATAACTCTAAAAATATTACGGTGTGTAAAAGGGGTGGGACTAACAACATTCCGGAATAAATTAAAAAACTTGGCAGCTATGGGTATTATTGTAATTTGGGTTTAATCATGTCCTGCTTCTAAAGCAAGCACAGATATAAATTTTGTAAAGTATTCAAAAACACATATCAGCTGAAAAAAAATAATAATAAATAAATAAATAATCTACCAAAATCATAAGAAAATGTTCTTCCTAATTTTGCAATTCCAGGATTATATATATATATATATATATATATATATATATATATATATATATATAACACATAGCGAAAAATTGTCATTTTATTAATAAACTAAAACGTATTCTCTAGCACGAATGATATAACTTGATAATAAAAAGGAATTCATATTTCTGAAATATTAAATAAAAAATATCACAGTTATCATTTTTTAATAAAAACCTGAAAAAGAAAAAAGTGAAGAAAAGGAAAAAAAAGAAAGAAAGAAAAAGAAAAGAAAAAACCACCTTTCTTGACTTTCGTTACAATTATATTATATTCATTACAATAATATCACAATTTCATTACAATTCATTACATCTTTAATTACAGTTATTCTGCATCGAAGAGATGTGTTTTAAATCTCATTTTATCTGTTTTGTTAAACTAAATTCAGAAGTAATTATGATGTAAACAGGACAGTTTCCATGTGCTCTTCTAATATTGAGTTATCGATTGCGGTTAAAAACAATTTTTTAATCATTAATAGCCCGCGAATTTGATTTATTTTGCGACGGTGATGAAATTTTTATGGATAAAGCCAGTGTATTGTTAAGTATTAAACAAACAAAAGAGCTAAAACAATGAGGTTTGTGCTTCTCTTAAGAGTAAATATTTTGTATTTTGTTTGCGCAATTTCTTTTGTAAAATGTGTTATTTACATAAGCCGCAAGCTTAACAAATTCTTTTATCTAAAACTGATTTATTAGCTAGCATAACATATAAAGATTTGATATTTAAATAAAAGAGGGTTTTTTTTTTTTTTTTTTTTTTTTTTTTTTTCTCTCAGAAAATTATTATTATTATTCATTTTACTTCTCTTTTCTTTTTCGAAAATCTTATTTTGTTTTTCCATTCAGTAAGCTAATCAATTAATAGCAAACGAGAAAAAAATCTGAAGACTTATTAACGGCGATTAAAGCCAAGCGCGGACCACATTGCAGGATTGCCTCCATAAAGTAGCAAAATGTGGAACTTTTTGTACCAAAAAAGTTTTTAACTATGCCAGCTGTACCAATCATAATATCGCGAAATATTTTTATTTTGATATTTAGTAGCATACTTGCCAACATACTAATTAATATTCCGTAGTATTGTTAGCCTCGCCTTCTTTTTCACACCAGTATATTTTTTACAGAATTCCCTTTCTTATTTAATCGTATTTCCATTTGGAGAATCTTACTCTAAAAATTTACTGGAGTCAAAAAAAAGGCGGGACTAACGACACTGCGGAATATTAATTAGGATGTTGGCAACTATGTTTAGTAGTGCTCCAATTAGAGAATTTAAAATAAACGTGCCAAATCTCTCTGTTAACTTTGAATCTAAAATACAGGGTGATCCAAAAGTCCGTTAACACTTGAAATTTTAAGAATTCACGGAATAATATAAATAGAGAGATAAAAATTGACACACATGCTTGAAATGACATAATGCTGCATTCAAATGGCCAACAGAGTGCCCTTCATATGTTAACAAAAGCAATAAATTAGCATAGCTAATGACTTTGAGTCTCTATAGCAAATGCTCAACATGTCGGCCATTATTCGTCAACGAGACCTGTAGTTCAAGAAAAAATGTTGTGAACACCACTTCACAGCATATATTTAGACATGGAGAGAAATGAGTCGAATATTGTGTTTTATTATTTCTAAAGATGCCGGACGATCTCGGTAGACTTGCGATATGAGCTACCCCCTCTCCCCCCTCACCAATAATTATACTGATTTAGATCTGGAGGACTAAGCATGACAGAAGTGGCGGCTTAGCATGCAATCCTAATCAAACGATGTGTGCAAGAGCTCTTACGCGTGTAGCTATATGGGGTAGTGCCAGGGTTGCTAGATCAACACTACAATTTTATTTTTTAACTCTAAATATCTTTTAAAGTATCAATCTATTCGTTGAATTACATTCTTTTAGTTTTTGTATAATGTGGCTGCTTTAACATTAAATTAGTGGTGTTAAAAATTAAATTGTAGTATCCAGATGGAAACGATGGGTGGAGTGCATACCTGGCAAAATCCTAATAATTATTCCGTCGTATTCGTAGCCCCATCTTTTTTTTTTTTTTTTTTTTTTTTTTTACCAGGTATGTTTTTATTGCATTTTTCTTCTTATTCAATGGTAATAGCATTTGGAGACTATTGTTCTACGAATTTACTGCTGTGAAACGGGGCGTGGCTAACGACGCTACTGGACATTAATTAGGATGTTGGCAGGTATGGGTGGAGTGCCGTACTGTATGAAAGTCGTACCTTTCAGCAGGTGTTTATACGTCAGGCTAGGGATGATGCAATTCTGTAACTTATCGTCATACCGCCTACGTGTCCAAAAGTCAGTTTGAAAAGTAGACCCACGCATTTCTTTGAAAAAAAGAGGGTCCGATCACGATTGATGCAGTAAATTCATATCACACCATGGATTTCTCGGCAAGCAAAGACATTTCTAAGAAAGTTATAGTATTTACAGCACCTCAAATCTTGCATTAATGGGAGTTGACAAAATCTTGGAATGTAAAATGCGCTTCTTTGGTACAAACACATTGGACAAACAATCGTCATTATTTTCCTATTTTTTGAAATGCACACGCTTAACCCTTTCAGTCGCAGTGTTCCCGCTGATGGAACACCTAATTTTAATTCTCAAGTGCAAAAATTCATCCCGGAAATTTTTTAGCAAAAATTTGCATTTATAACATAGCAGAAAGGCCCTTTTTTTTACCGTGAAAATTTAAAATTTCTTCTATTTTAATTATGTTCGTAAATTCCGGTGGCAGTATAATTTAAATGATCCGAATTACTTTCACCGCAAAGGGTTAAAATACTCCGGAATAAATTGAAATATTGGGATCTATGCAACTTTTACGGGGTTTTGTTGTTATAATGTTTAATTATAAAATGATTTATTTATTAAATTAAATATTATTTGAATTTAATAAGGTTTACTTACAGATGTTTCAAACCGAAAATTTCTCGAAAAGGAAAAATGCTATTTTTTTTATTTTTTAAATATTTATGATCAGCTATGTGTCTAAAAGCCATTTTTAAAATTAGTTTAGTAATTTTTAAAATAAATTAAGTCGTGAATGTTAAAGGGTTAAAATGCATGATCGCTGACATCCTCATTCGTAGACGAACCCACTTAAATCTTCATTTCTTTTTTAACTTTGCCAGCAGCCGTATCACTTGTGTCTGTTCGCCGACTACAGGGCCGACTGTCCAAACAAACCGGGGCTTGGAACTTCATAATATTTTTAGTTACATTTGTCACAAGACCTTTACCCATTCAAATACTTCTCGTATAGCGACAGGATTACAAAGCTAAAGTAGCAGATTCTCCATTCTGAAAGTACAGCTTCATTAACAGTGTCTTTTCTGTTAATGTCAAGCAGAGCCTGATTAAGGGGGAAGCACACATTATTTATACTTACAACGTTATTTTTTAACAAATACTTTCCTCCTATAATAAACAGAAAAATTTCATTAAAAATTATTTTAAAAGAATTCTGGTGTCTAATAACGGTGAGTAAATTGGATTGTTTTACACCGTTCATTTTTTATAAAAAATATTTCCTCGTCAAAGTGTGGAATTTCTATGACATGGAGTAAAAAATAATTGTAAAAATATTCCGTTGACAGCGGAGATAATGTGTGCTTCCCCCTTAATCAGGCTCTGATGCCAAGGTGCCGTTAAAGTAAAAATTAAGCAAATTATAAAGAACGAGCTGGATTTGCGATATTATCCAAGAGTTGAAATTTCTTAAGGGATTTTACACACGCCGAATAATTAATTTAAAGATCCAATTAGTTTAACCACTTAGCAAAAGTTCTTTTTTGTAAACTTCTTATAAGCTTTTAACTCGAACAAATTTTTGATTATGTACTAAGATTTGTGAGATGATAAGGGGTTTCTCATAAAAGAGAACTTTTGCTAAGTGGTTAAAGTAATTGGATCTTTTAATTACGTGACATGAGAACAGGCTACATCGTTGTTGTCAGCATCATTAATGTCCGATGAGGGTTCAACGGCTTATATAATTTTTTCATCATTAAGAATTTGAAAACTTTGATGTTAGTCTTCAACGTCCAGAAACTCGAGAATGTTCTTTTCGTAAACTACACATTTACAATGCCATCGATATCCTAAAAAAATTCTCCGTTTGTCGGTGGATTTTCCATTTGCTAGGATTTATCCTCTCTTCTCTTTTGAGTAATTATTTTGTTTAATGATGCTGGGATCGTATCCGCATTTACTAATAGGCCTGGGCATTCATGTAGATTATGCCTTTCACATTTATTTATTTTATTCTTCCGAGTTTCATTCAGATTTTTTTTTTTCGCATTCTAGAATATGAGTGATACGTTTTTAGGACTAGAATGACTATTAGTTTCAATCTGGGTAAAAACGGCTTCGCCAGTTTTTATAGACCATTTTTTTTTATCACCAAAATAAATTAGAAGTATCATCCTATCGTTACAAATTCGGTACCAAATGAAAGGGGCAATAATGTTTCTGAATCCAGAGGTGCAAACTGTTTTTCGACGCGGCAATTAGATTTTTTAAAATTAACTAAAGTAGGATATGCAGTTGGCAACGCTTCCTTTTAATTCCAAAAATAAATTAAAAAATAAAAAATAAACCTATATAACTATATAACTATGTATTCCTAATTTTCATCTAGCAAATAATTTCCTTACAACAATCTGCATGTAGTCTTACAATGAAAAACATGTTTATACGTTAGACGATGAATATCAGTTATTATATCTATCTATCTATCTATCTATCTATCTCTCTCTCTATATATATATTCCATGTATTCGGTGTAAATTAGGTTTTATAACTTTGTTCACAATTCCCACATAGATACTTTTTTTTTTTTTTTTTTTTTTTTTTTGCGAAAACTCTTTGCAGTGATGGATTTTCTTTAACATGAGATACAATTGTAATTGTGATAAAAGGTGCACGCACTTTTGTTGGGTATGCAGTTTTTGCTTTTTTTTTCAGTGAAATGTACACTTTGACGTTTTTTTCCATTTTATTGATATGCCACTTATTTTACTCATAGAAATATTAAAACAGTGCTTTTCACATCTTTCTTAATAATCGAGTTAAGAGTATTTATCCATTGTTAATTTTCTAGTGACGTGTCTAAGAATAGAATATATTTCATGTTGCTGACGATAGTTAAACCCTATTCAAGTCATAGATATAGTAATAAGACATATATTGATCATTGAGAGGGGAAAAGTGGTACCTTTTTCAATCGGGAAAAGGCGGCCATTTTACTCTCTTATGGATGTATTTCCCCGAGTGAATATACACGGGAATACACATAGGTAATTTAGCAAATAAAATTTATGCACTAAAAGAGAGTGAAAAACTCCAGATACCCCTTTTTCTTTCTTTTTTTTTCGTTTTCCTTTCCATTTTTTTTTTTTTTTTTTTTTTTTTACTATACGCTAGTATACTCATGTCTGCACAAAACTGTCTTTCTTTCGGCATTTATTATTATTATACTTCTTTGAGATAAAAATCGTCTGCATTCATCATGAAAAATAATTTTAAGGAATTATAATTAAATAAATTATTTGTATTGCGTAAATTTGTATAGGATTATATATTGAAGAAAGTCTTGTGGTTGCCACAACATACTAGTTATATATTAAAACTTTCGCGGCTGCTAGCTACATTTAGAAGAATTTTTAGAATTCCATATTACTTACTAATATAAAATATTTAAAAATATTAAAACTTAAAAAAAGTATTTCATTGAATATGAAAACAGTAATTATCTCATAATAATAACAAAGCAACTGATGATAAAAATTATATTTTTCATAAATTACTTGAATATAACTTATTTATGGAACCTACCCCATTTCTTTTCATATATTTATTAGAACACTTAAAAGCCGCGCAATATTTCGGCATTTTCAAAATTCATTACCATTCTATTCCTGTTTTCGAGTTTTAACTCTCTAATGGCTGACACCAAAAAACTTTTACGGCATCAAAAATCTTTGTTCGTTAACATGGGGATGATAGATTTATATAAATTACTATATCTATGATTCAAATTGGAGGATTCTTATTTTAAAATTTAAATTTAAATTCATGGAGAATGTCAAAATCGTTACAAAAATATGTGAACACCTTTTATAATAATTATTGTTTAAAAATTAGAATAAATAAAATTAATAATAAAAAAAAAAGGGATTTTAAAATCAAATGAATTTTATGCCAATTACTTCTCTGCGTAATGATTTTCTCTAAATTCCTTCTCTGTGTATGGATTTCAAAATACAAGATTTTCTTCTTAAAAAGAACATCAATTTGTTAAGTAATTTTTTTATACTGTGTTTTGAAAAAATGAAACATTTTATACTGTATGATAGAAATTTGCATATATAATTTCATTGAGAAAGATCAGTCATTTTACTTTGACGTCCTGGAAATTTACTAAAAATTTCATTACCATAATGCCTTTCGAAATCCCGACATAAAATGCATTTTTTCAATTTATATTTATTATTTATTCAGTTTTACTTTTCTTTTTTTTTTTTTCTGTCATTTCTGTTCTTTTCTTTTTTATAATAATAAATAAAAAATGAAATTTATTTAAAGTTAAAAAAATTATCATTTGGCAGAAAGCTTTAAAAAATGACTTTAATTATAAAAATCGAATTTTTTAAAAGAATAAAAAATCTAATGCATTTTATTTATTTATTTATTCATTTTTTAATTAACTTTATTTCAAAATGTCTTTATATATATATATATATATATATATATATATATATATATATATATATATATATATTGTTTTATAAATAAAAATTCTGAGTAAATTTCTGATGATGAATTTCGTAAAACAAAATTAACATGCTATATCATTTCTTTAAATGATTTTTCATGAATTCAAATGTATTTTAACATTTTCGCGACGCTGACATAAATTCACGTCATTTGAAAATCTCTAACTCCACCAATGGGTGTTTCTTTCGCAATTTATGTCATTTATTTCTTAAAAATATACCTAATATCCATATTTTTATTATCAATATACTATAGATATACTTTGATTAGAAAGAGTATAAGTATAATGCATATGCATTTGTAATATAAATGTGAATACGGAAGATTTTGTTCTGAAATATTGCAGCTGAGGAGAATATCGCCCACAAGCAGACCTTAGTGCATACTTGCCAACCATCTCATTAAAAACCGTACAAATGTTAACGCCCCCGGAAAAAACGCCCCTTTTCTCACACCACTATCTTTTTAGAGTTATTCTCTCCAAATGTTGTTACGATTAAATAAGACGCCCACAAGCGGACCTTACTGTGAAAAAGACCAAAAACATGCGTTCGCGAAAGTGTTACTAATATCAAAAATAATTTTTTGGTCAATTTGATGACAAATATTCATTTTTTTTTTTTTTTTTTTTTTTCACCTATGCAATAACTGATAAGTTAAAAAATCTGGTTTATTAGAATCCTTTTCATAAAAAGTTATGTGCATTCAACTCAAAAAAAAAAAAAAAAAATACAGTAAAGTATCGTTTGTTTAAAAGTATTTCAAGAGACTGACGTGAAAAGACGTAAAATTGAAAAGATGTATAATCGAAATTTAAACAATGAAACAGTGCAAATTTAATAGCACTGAAGCAAAATTTATGAAAAAATGCTAAATCATAAAGTTTTTCAATGATGTAAAACTTAGTCCATATACTGTAAGCATTAACCATCGCCACCGAAAATTGAGATATGCGTTTCACCGTTGAACATCAAAATGTTAGTTCAAATCATTTATGGGGTATCTACATACTAATGAATCTGTAAACCGAGAGCTAATTCAAACTTATTTTCGATTAATTGGAATTTAGGGCAGTGTCGTAAGACTTCGTGACACATCATATACGACTTCAGAAAAGTGCAAGGGCCTGTATTGTTAGACACCAACTTCAGCAACTTTTGGTTAACGGAAAATTCTTATACTTTATTTTTATATATTTCTCTAACTTTTTTCGTTGATTAAAATAATAATAATTATAGTATTAATAATAATAACAATAATAATAATAAATCTATTAACATTTTCATTTAGCCAAAAAGTACTAATGTTGGCAACTATGTCTGTACGCAATCGTAGCTGGATCATTTAACGTGGTCCATATTTAGCAGATTTGATATGTCAAACTGAGCTTTAAAAGCATTATTACTTCTGTGTGTAAGTATTTGATGCAATATTCTTTCAACTCATGAATTGAAAATATTAACCAAAATTTTCCTACGAATATGCGGTTAAATCAGTGAAAGGTTATGCAGGTTTAAAACAATTAAGAATATTCATGATTGGCAGTAATGTTCATGATAGTGAAGAAATTTTACGGTGTATAGGTTGAACTCTTTTTTGTAATGTTATGAAAATTCATTATTCTCCTATAAGATAAAGAACTATCAGAAAAATTTTAAAACTATATTAATTTTTTCTACACATAATATTACCGTACTTGCCAACCATCTCATTATGAACCGTACAATATTGAGTACTCGCCTTTTTTTTTTTTTTTTTTCACACCAATAATTTTTTAGAGTAATATTAGTCTTATTTAATCGTAACAACACTTGGAGAGAATTACTCTAAAAATATAGTGGTGTGAAAAAGGGGCGTTTTTTCAGGGGGCGTTAACATTTGTACGGTTATTAATGAGATGGTTCGCAAGTATGTATTATACGTCGTATGCGTTAAAACAAGACAAAAGAATGGTTCACATGCAATCTGCATAAATTCCCATTAAAGTATAACACACTATTTTGTTTTATCTTCAGTGTGGAACTAAAACTTACCACGAAACCATCATAGGCTGGGCATAAAAATTAAATTTTCTATTGCTAGAGACAAAAAAAAAAAAAAAAAAACTAGTCGCGCCTTTACACATTTCTCGAAAGCATATCTGCCTACATTTCTAATTTTTTAATCAAATTTCTTTCCAAAATTTTAACCCTTTAAGTCGCAGTGTTCCCGCTGATGGAACACCTAATTTTAATTCTCAAGTGCAAAAACTCATCCCGGAAATTTTTTAGCAAAAATCTACATTTATAACCTAGCAGAAAAGGCCCTTTTTTTAACGTGAAAAATTAAAATTTCATTTATTTTAATTATGTTCGTAAATTCCGGTGGCAGTGTAATTTAAAAAACCCGAATTACCTTGCTCCGCAAAGGGTTAAAATACTCCGGAATAAATTTAAATATTGGGATCTATGCAACTTTTACGAGTTTTTGTTGTCGATAATGTTTACTTATAAAGTAAACTTTATTAAATTAAATATTATTTGAATTTAATAAGGTTTACTTACAGATGTTTCAAACCGAAAATTTCTCGAAAAAGAACAATGCTAATTTTTTATTTTTTAAATATTTATGATCAGCTATGTGCCTAAAAGCCATTTTAAAAATTAGTTTAGTAATTTTTAAATTAAATTAAGTAGTGAACGTTAAAGGGTTAAAGCAATATGTCGCATATAGTTTTGACGATTAAATAAGCTGAAATGAATTATAAAAATTTATGGTATTAAAGTTTCTCTCGAAAAACAAGAGAAATGGCATCTCAGCTAAAGCAATAATTTAATTTAAAAAGGTAATCTTGTATATTCTTGTTTAATTACTTCTATTAGCGCCTATATAATTCAGCATCAATTACCTTATTGGTGTCTGACGACAAAGTTTAAAATATTTAAATACGAATACATAATTTTTTTTTTCAGATAAATAAGTTAAAGCTTTAGGGCCATGCCAAAATACCTAGCTTACTGTCCAAAATGGAAAAATATCGTTATTAGAACTTGTTAACTCTCTGAAGAAAAAAGAATTTCTGTCATTTTAAAACCAGAATTGCCACCACAATTACAAAAAAGTCAAAAAAAAAAAGAAAGAAAGAAATTAAACATTATTCCACTTAACAAAAGTAATTTTTTATAATAGGGAGGTCGTCTGTGACAGCGGATTTTTCAACCAGAATTCTTTAACAGTGATATTACTGCAGAGCTGCCAACATTTTTAACTTTTAAATCAGAACTAACACCAATATTTTTAAAGGGAATATGTTATATATATTTTCGACGATTAATGTTACCGAAAACAGCTGTAAAAGATTTCCGGTTTTAAGTCTCCCTTGAAAAACGGGAGACTTGGCAACTATGTTACTGATAGTTTTCTGGTAAAGTTTAGCAATTAACTATAACCAAAATTATAACTCCTAATTTCTGGTGGAACATAAAATAAAAACCCCGGAAAGCAAATACCCCTGTAAATATATATTATTATTATTATTATTATTATTTTATTTATTTATTATTTTTTATTTATTTTTTACTGTTATGAATAAAATTAAAGTAAGATATAATCCCGTAAGTGTAAAAAAGTATACAGGTTATTAAAATAGTATGACTTTTTTAGCGTAATTAAAGACTGTCTTTTTTTGTGTGTATAAAATACATCAATATTCATGTCTATAATTTTGTGTGTACAAGACATATCCAAGAAAACAATAATAAACACAGAGTTACTATTTCTAGTATTATTTTATAGCTAAGTCCTATTACTACATCTCTTGCAGCTTTCAATGACCAAGTAAGATGAAAATTTCTGCAAAAAATAACTGTTATTTAAAAAACACTAACTGATGACAGTTATTTAAATAACAACATAAAAAGAAATTAAAATAATATTTCATACTGGTATTTTGGAAGATTTTTTTTTCTGTTTCAATTTTTAATCATTATTATTATTATTATTATTTTAATATACGTATCCATAGCTGCCAATATTTTAATTTATTCCGGAGTACTTTTAGCCCCGCCCCTATTTCGCACCACTTTATTTATAAAAGTTTTTTCTCTACTATATAACACCGATAAAGTAAGAAAAAATGTCTCTTAAAAAATAAGTGGTGCGAAATAAAGGCGAGACTAAAAGTACTCCGGAATAAATTAAAATATTGGCAGGTATGCGTATCACTTGAATGAATAAAATCATATGCTTCATTGATTTTGTTAAATATTTTTGTTTCTAAAAAATCCATTTTTTATCAGAATGATTCACAGTCATTTTAAAATGCTGTTTATTTCATCTGTTGTGTTTTATAGTTAAGAAAAAGAGAAATACAATCTGAAGACACACAAACTGATAAAGAGCAAAACATGTGTACATATATTTATGTATATATGTGTGTGTGTATGAATAAAATCTGATTCCTGTGGCATGTTTTCCAAAAGTGTCAACATGGCATTACCCTGTATAGTCTCTAGGGGCTTGATATCTCTAACCACTGCATAAATTAGACTGTGTTTTTCAAGATAACAAAATAAAAGAAAAGAAAAAATATATAATACAACAAGAACGAAAAATCATGCTGTACGCATGGATTATTAACAATTTCCAACTGTATGTACTTCTATCCTATATTTTTCAAAATTATTTGCCTACGTAATCACAGAACGGACAAACAGAAGTTCTGAAAGGCATGCAGATAGACCAGACCTCGCAGCATTTCAAAATTTTACTCTCATTTTACTATATTGCAGCCATTATTATCAAAAAGAGATTTTCTTCAATGTTTTTATAAGTTTTTATCATAAAATGTTATTTTAAAAAGTACTGTTTTAAAGTAGTGATGGCAATATAACAATATAATAAAATGAAAGCAAAGATTTCGGAACGCTGCGAGGCCTGTTAGACTAACTGAAATCACAATTATTCTTAAGCGTTGTCGGAAAGCGTTAAAAATGCTTAGCAAAAACGAAAATGCAGCTTTTAATTTCCATTGCAGTCCTTAATGTATCCGAATATTTTAGTTTAGCTCTATAAATATAAACGTTAAGCATATAATATTCTACTCAAAATATTATGTTAACATATTGAAATTAAGTGTAATTTTCTTAATCATTTTTGCAGAAGAAAGTTATTTAAATGTGATTTGGAAAAATGTCTGTCCCAAAACATAATGCATTGGATATTTTTTTTTTTTTGGGGGGGGGGAGGGGGACTTTGAACACACACCAGTTGTACGGGACCGTACATTGTATAATAAACAAATAAATATTGATGTCATTTTTAAATAGGGAACATTCCTTAGTAAATTTGAATAACATTTATCATATTTAAGAAATTCCGAAAATGTTTACGGTCACTGGAGTTTGGATAGACAGATAGGCAGGGGGGACACTCAGACAGACAGATATGAAAATTAAAATAATGTTCACACTTCAGAATTGTTAAAAGTGATAAAAACGTTTAAAGTAACCGAAAATGCAATTCCAACAAATGTCTAATAATAGCCGCTAATGCAACTGAATATTTTTGTGTAGCCCTATAAATCTTAATGCTAATCATGCTATATTCTATAGAAAGCATTCATTTATGCATACGAATAACATATTTCAATTTTATTTAGATGCGTGCAAAGTAAATTTACTTAAATTTGGTTTATTGAAATATCTCCCATAGAACGCAGTTGTTTGGAGTAATTTCAGGTGTTCCTGTGCACAAACCAGTCGTGGTATTTACTTCATTTTCTATAGAAAATATCCGATAATAAACTTGAATACTATTTATCAGTTTCAAGAAATTCCTTGAATATTTATAGTAGTTAGAGCGCGGGCAGACAGATAAAACGAAGTCATTAACACTTTTCGTTGGAAAATATTAATAAAAAGGGATGAAAACAAGATAAATGCGGATATAGAAAAATTATTAACACAAATCCATAGGAAGTTCTGAAAACATTATCTGATTAAAAAGTCATGCACTTGTATTTGAGATTAATAGCTTTATGAGATATATTAAGAAAACTAATAATACAGGTATGCTAATTATGTTACCTGAAGAGATAAGGTTGCGAATAAAAAAAAAAAAAGAAGAAGAAGAAGACGAAAGAAAAAGAGATGATATCAGATATTTCCAATTGAATGCAGAATGTATATGCCAGAGTAGCGAACTTCAGGTTTGAAATAAAGTAAATCACATGGTTTGTCCGAAATTGTTTTGATCACAAGCGGTTCTCCTCAAAAATTGTTTTGTAATAAAAAATTCCTCCTATAGAATGTTCTTTCATGAGAGGGCGGAACTTAATCGTGGTATAAGTTGGCCAATTTGCGAAGGGATAAAAAAGAACGAAATTTTTGTCGCGCTCGTAGCAGAATTATTTGATAAAAGAACCTAATTATACAAAAATAAATGAGGTGTATTTTTTTTTTTTTTTTTTTAACACCAATATTTAATAGTCCAAATTTTTAAATAGGCATTAAAATAATAATAATAATAATAATATAAAATAAAATAAAATAAACTTTTAGTTGCGCAGCACCAAACCTTTACGCGTTTTGGCGACCGGGGAAATTTTTAAGTTATTTAATCACTGAAAAACCTTCACAGAATTATTATGTATATATATATATGTATTTAATGTATACACTTTAATAAAATCGACTTAAAAAATTTTGGTGTACAAAGCATTTTGAATATACAGGGTGGCCATAGTTAAACTGAAAATGCCTAAATTATTCTAGAACGCGTTCCATTTGCAAGAATAGCGCGTAAGTGTGTAAGAAGATTAAACAAACCGGTGGATGAATGATTCCGAAAATAAATAAATACAAATAAAAAATAATGAAATACTGAACTGCATAAATTACCGCTAGGGGAATATGGGGCGTGGCTTATCTAAGTAAAGCTTTTCTCGTGGACAAATTGGCGCAGTTTCTTCAAAATCAAAATAATAAATGGAACAATAACTGTGCTTTTTAAAAGTGCGATATCAATGATTTTAAGCTATAAATTGCGAAAAAAGGTTTACTTAAAAAATTGCGCCACATATTTCTCCAGCAATAAATTTTGAAAGTTTAATTTTTAATTAATTAATTAATTTAATTTATTTATTATAATTGTTTTATTATTATAATTATTATTATTTGCGGAACTCGTCGTCCCCCGTCTTGTTTAATTTTCTTAGAAACTTTGGTTCCGTTTTTGCAGTTAACTCGCACTAAAGAACACTGTAATTACTATTAGTTTAATTATGGTCACCCTGTAAATTGACACTTCAGTAATGCTTCTGAACACTTTGGCTGTAAAGTTATGAGCAAAATTCTAACTGATGTTACAACTAGCCGTCATTGCGTTTCCAACCTACAGTTCTAATTTTCTCAAAAAATTCTTTTTACATGATCCGCAAGATTTTAAAAAATCTTAACCTATTTCTGTCAAACTTTGTATAAGCAATTGTACAAAGAATATGAGATTGACAGTAGGCACAAATGAAATGTTTCTACATACGTCAGAAAAACTTTTTTTCTTCCATCTTTATTCTTTTTAATTTATAAATGAAGGTATCTTATACACCACCCCCTTTTTTTTAGAATACTTTTACGAACGAGAATTTTTCCGCCTTTTTTTAGTATCCAGTAAACCATCCTATACTGTAATATTAAGCAAAATCTAAACAAGCATCTATCGAAAGGGCATATTATAAACATCTTTTTTCACACGTAAATCACTGCCCTCGTCAACTCGTTTTCGAGTTAAAAATTCTGAACGTTCACAATCGTCGATACAACCACTCCTAAATCAATAAAACCACGCCTTACTGAAATAATTATTGATATCCAAATAACCTGCATAGGTGCCAAGTCTATTGCTTTCAAAGAAGACTTCATACCGGAAAGTTTTTATAAGTGTTTTTAGTTTAATTAATCATCGAATATATAAGTGATAAGCCCCTTATTAAAAATATTGGGGATAATTCTGAATTCAAAAATAGAAAGGTTGGCAGCTATGAACCAGCAATCAAAAGTGAAAACGTGTTGTTTGATGCATAAATCAATTGCCCATTTGAGTCTCCAGGTATATTCTATCCAGATATATTGTCTGAAATTTCGCTAATGTAGACTCTAAAAATTGATAAAAGTCATGGTTCAGACAGTTTTTAACGAGATTCGTCCCTTTCTTTCTCATTACTACGGTTTTACTCAAATTTAAATATAGATTTTTCAAGAACGGACTTACAAGGGCAAACAGTTTAAGCGTCGTAAATCACGTTAGACTATGCTCTCTCGAATGAATATCACTTAAATTATTTCCATTATTACACTATTGGTATTGTTTCCTGGTAAGGAATATTTCACATTTTTTATGATAATTTGTTGTGATTAAATAATGCAGAGATTTTTGTATAAAAATGGAAGTAGCAGAAAAGACGAAATTTTCCGTTGCTTTTTTCCTTAAAAATAAGGGGGGTGGGGGCGGATACTTTTGCAAATATAAATAATTAATCACAGGGTTTGACACAGTCACTTTTTGAATACATTTTTTATTTCATATATATATATATATATATATATATATATATATATATATAAGAAGTAGTATTTAAAAAAATCACAAAGATATATCGATAGTTGCCATTTTTTACGCAGTTTGAATGCTATTATCTCCGCAGAAATTTCTTTTTACTTTATTTAAAGATAAAATTCGGCAGTTAAATGAGATAAAAAAAAAAAAAATAAAAATAAATAAATAAATAACAGCGTTATTAAAAGTTTATAACTGTGCATTAACATACAATTAAATATATATATATATATATATATATATATATATATATTATTTATTATTTTTTTTTTATACTTAAAGAAAAAGGTTGGTTGGGTTTTTACGTCGCACTAGTGCTGCGCAGATGGACAATTGTCTGCGGTCTGGGACACACCCCTACAGGTGGTCCGGAGACATGCCAGCACAATTTTGATCCTCTTCGTAAGAGATGGCTCTCCCGCTTCGGGGTCTCCCAGAGGCATAATTATCTAAAGAAAAAGGAAAATACTGAAATGTATTGGCCCTTTGTTGAAACATAATGTTTGCACAAAAAAATATTTTAGCAGATTCATACTCCCCGCCCTCTTTTAGGTCATTTTCAGAGGAAAGAAATTTTCAAGTGTATTTTTACCACTAATTTTATACAATAATCTCGGTCCTGTTTAATTACAACACATTACTATAAAAGTACCATAAACATTTCTGAATGAAATTAGTGGTGGAGTAAAAGGCGAATATTTCTCATCACTAAATGAACCTCAAAAAAAGGAGGAGATTACGAACACTTTCAATGAAAGAAACGAACTTTAAGCGATAAAAAATTTAACAGTAAACAAACAATGAATATCATATTTTATTTATTCATTTTTATTTTATTATATTATTTTTATTTATTTATTGTATCATGTTTCCTGAAACTCCTTGAAATCAACCTATCTTTTGATGCAGCTGATATGCATATGTAGAATAAACTGATTTTCTAATTTTTTTTTTTTTTTTTCCTAGCTTTTAGACGTTTTTCAAAAATCGCTTTGCAAAATAATTTTACGTTTCCGTGATGTTCCGCTTATGTGTTGTTGTAAATATATACGCCATTGCCATTTACTGCATCGATTGCTGAGGAGGGAAATTTAATTACTTTAATCACGAATACATGAAATTCTTTTGCTGAGTAATTTAACGTTTCAAAGGAACGCCAGAACATGGGGTTTACTTTTAAATTAGAGTACACTAAATAATTTAAAATACTTTAAAAATTAGAAAACCCAGAGATAAATTATGAAGAAAAACTATATTTTTTAATTATTTTTCACAATTTCTTATTTGTAAATATTCTTCAAAAAGTATATGAAAACGATAAAAGCAATAATAATGCAAATAATAGCATTTACATATATTATTGATGAATATAACATGTGAACCTGTGTTTTTTCAATATTGTACATATATATAACAAATTATTATATTTCCGTAAACCACTAATTGTTTGTTTGTTTGTTTAAATAGTAAGGGATAAAAATAGTATGTTCAAATACCATGTTCTAAATGTTCATTAAATGATTTTATAACTCATAATAAATTATTTGCGAGGAAAATGTAATTATTATGTACACTGTTTTTATTATTAAAAAATAATGTAATTTAATTAAGCTTGGGTAATCTAGCATGTTTTATCAGAAAGAACATTTTTATATTAAAATTTTAATAAGTTAGTTAAGTGCATAAGTTTTATTTTAATGCTCGTAAAAATAGTCTTAAGAAAAATATATTTTCATACTACAGAATAAAAATATTTGCAAGAAAACCGAGTAATCAATGTTCTAAAACATTTTTTTTTCTTTATAAAGTGTTAAATGAACGAAAAGAAATTAATAAATATTTTATTTTATTTATTTTGTTTATTTATTTATTTATTTATTTATTGAAAAAAAACATTAAAATGTAAACTGACAAAAAATTAACAACATGAAATATTAGAATTAAAAAAGAAAAAATATACACCTAAAATACTAGCCAACTGAACTAGCGATAAACGTGTACATGCTATCACCAGTGTTGCCAGACTTCTTGACTTTTTTATTTAATAATCACCAATAATTTTGAGACGTGATATTTGATATATATAATCGACGATTCTTCAATTCGATTCGCATATTGTATATATAAAATACTACTTCTCAAAATTATTGGTGGCTGTCACAATAAAAAAGTCGCAATAAAAGGACTCTTGATGAAAAATTTTCAGTCAGATTGCGCTTTATTTTAATCGAATTGAGGGTTCTACTCCGATGAATGTCATGTAAGAGCGTAAAAGTCGAAAGTACATAGCTGCTGAAAATTTTTAATAGCTTTATTTACACATACTCCTTTCACTATTTTTCACTTTAAATGAAATTAAAAAAAAAAAAAAAAAAAAAAAGTTCTGGTAGTCAAAAATCGTAACATTTGGCAATTATGAATATGAGTGTCTAGAAATAAAGAGAAAAATTTTATAATTTATGTGTTTACTTTAAAAAAAGTAATTTATCTTTTACCCCTTCTGTCTTTTAAAACACTTTGAACAGTTTAAGGTGCCATGATATGTATACTCACCATCCGCTTTTTTTTTTTTTTTTTTTTATGGGGAAGACGTGGATAGTTAAATCGTACCAGCCAACCGTTTCAATTATAAGCGTAAAATTGTTAACGTTTATTGCAAAAACGCTCCCTTTTTTCTGAAATTCTCTTTCTAAGAGCAAGCTCAAAAATTTTAATACAAAATGGGAGCGCAGACTGAAAATAGTTGGCATGGAGACGTAGCTCACAAAGACATTCTTCTATAAAATTAATGAATTGGGTGGTAAGTATACTTATGATAGCCTCATAAAGAATTAGAAATCGAATTAACTTTAGCTTACAAGCAAAACAGATTTTTTTTCTTTAATCAATCTCAATTCCAATAATATTTTCATATGCTATTACTAGAAATAAATGGCAAGTTAAAGAGTCATGTGTCCAATTGACATATTTAGAGTAACATGTTTTATATATTCAGTGATGTAGATGCCGTAGTAACAAAATAATTTTAAAAAAATATATTTTTAAGCATATCATATATATCCGGAGTTGTTAATTTACTACATACAAAATTTTTAATTAAAATAAAAAAATCTAGAGGAGATTAAATTATTTGACTATTTCTCACATAAAAAATTATTTTTGTTCTAACAACAATTACAGTGTGTTAAATTACATAATTTACTGAATAATATTAGAGAATTTTATCGCATGGAAAAAGAAAAAAGTGTAATATCGCTAACAAGCAAAGAACTTTTCCTGCAAAAACACACGCACAAAAAAAAGAAAAAAAAAAAAAAAAAAAAAAGAAAGAAAGAAAGAACTCTTAACGTCAAATAAGTGTAACTGTTATGTGAAACATTACAGTAAAATATTTCACATAAAAATGGAGTTCCGCCCTGTTTTTATTATTAGTAGTAGTATTATTAACTTTTTGAAAATATATGTAGGAAAGTTTTTATGTGTTTCCTGTAATACTCCTTTTAAAATAAAACTGGAGAGTATTTATATATTATAATAAACGAATAACTATAACTAAGTTTAACTTAATTAGAGGCTTTAAATATCAGAATACGTAAAAGAATAATTTGAGTATCTGAATATTTTGAGTTTCACAAATTACTTAAAGAATCAGAATCCAAGGATGTGAAAGTTTCCGTTTCGAGACGGAAACTTTCTTACTTACTTTTTTACTAAAAACTCTTACACGGGTAATTTTTATCAATAATTTCTGGCACAATTATACAATATAATTTATTGCGACAGAATATGAAAAAAATATTATTAAAAAATACAGGTGTCACTGTTCCATCTTGATACGGTCAGAACCAATTGAGATATGAGTATTTGAGGGTGAATATAGCCTCTTAAACTAGATCGCATCCGCGTTACTCGGAAACTCGGCAACAGTTCCAGTGGTAGGCAGCGCCACCTGGTACAGATTGCGGTACTTTTTTATTCAAATTTCACCAATAATTTTATGAAGTGATATATGATATAAATATTCGGCGTTTTTTCGATTCTATTCGTCTTTTATGTATATCAAATCCGACTTTAAAAAATTTTTCATGGCTGTTGAATAAAAAAGTCACGCAATGTGTAGCAGGTGGCGCTGCCTACCGCCAAGTTTCCGAGCAACGCGGAAGGTATCTAGTTTAGGAGGTTATGGTGTGAGAAAACATTTATTCCCTACATGAATTTAATTTAACAAAAATATCTCCACACCTTAAATTAAATCTAAAAATTAACTGGAAGTGTTAAAAAAATAATAATAATTAATTAAAAATAAATTGGTCAAAATGAGAGATGTTAAAGTAATTTAACTTATGGTTTAAGAAGAGAATACTTAGTGTGATAATGATTTTCAAAAACGTGCAACATAATATATATATATATATATATCAACAAAATTTTATTCTAGTTTCCAAAAAATAAAATATATGTATATGTTATAATTCGGCATGTATATATCTATTTTTTTGTCTGTCTATTTGGAAAATTATTTCGGTAGCAATTATTTATACTAACATTAATTTTATCTGAAACAGAATTTAATGCAATTTAAAAAATTGCAATCGGTTTAATAAAAATGATCGTCATTTAAATGCAAAATTTTACAATACGATCGTTTTAACTTTTTAAAACTATTTTCGAAATAAATTAAGAGTCATTATATTCATTAAGTGTCATTATAATTTAAGTGTCATACATAAATAATAATTAATATTTATGTATTTTGAGTTGGGAAATATGATGTTTATTCACACATGAATGAGATTTGTATTTTCGTTTTTACTTGACCTGTTCTATCTAAGACATGCCAACATTTTAATTTATTCTGGAGCATAGTTAGTAGGCATTTTTGTTTCCACACAACTTTTTTAAGTATATTATTCTTCTCATTTAATCGTAATTACACACAGGAAGAAAAAAAAATCACTTTAAATAAAGTGGCTTTCAAAAAAATGGGTGGTGCTATAGATGCCAACATTTTAATTTATTCCGTAGTATTTTCATTCCCGCCTTTATACCATACCACTTATTTTTTAAAAGTAATTTTTAATTATTTTAACGAAGTTATACATTATAGAAATTTTTTCTATAAATAAAGTGCTGCGAATTAAAGGCGGGGCTAAAAATACTCCGGAATAAGATAAAATGTTGGCATCTATGGTGGTAATAACACTAGTCCGGAGTAAATTAACATCTTGGAATGTCAGAATTGCTTGTAAATTCCTGTTTACAGAAAAGAAAGGGGTCAAAATTACAGTAAATTAATAATAATTTAAAATATTATTTATTCATTTGTTTAATTTTGCAATGTTGTTACGATAAATTCTCTTAACATTGTTAAAGTGCTTGAAATAATCTAAGGAATCTTGATTTTTAGAATTTTAAAAGGTTTGGAAAATTATATATATATATATATTTTTTTCTAATTTAATATACATATGAGACACTAAATACGATTAAGTACTAAACAAAATATGTATTTTTAAAAATTATACATTTTCTTTTAGAACACAAGATTTTTATTATTTATTTATTAAACAGAGCGCATGGACTATAATAAAAATTTTGCATAATTCTAATATTACGTAAAAACATGATTAACATAATTCAAATTGTATATAAATTAATAGCTGTCAGATGTTACGCCTTTTTTATATAGCAAAATTTTAATGGAATTTTTTATATGTATTTCTCAAGAGACTGTTTTCACTGATTAAATAATGTGAATTTTTTTCGGTTTTCAAAAGCACAAAAGTTAATAGCTCAAATATATATATATGGTATATATATAAATATATATATATATATATATATATATATGGCGACTGGTATATAATGTATACAACCATACATATATATCTATGGATTATCCATACATATATGTATTAATTATATATATATCATTACATATATAATCCTTTTTTTTTTTTTTTTTTTTTTTTTTTATTCTAATTTTTCGTTATTTTAAAGAGTTGAAATTCAGTTAAAAGTCGAAAATAAGATTGCCATTAGAGGAAGATTCCACCTTCTTTTTCGAAAAAAAAAAAAAAAAAACTTCTTATTAAACGAATACTTGGAAAACAGCAAACAAATGAAAAGACGAAACACAAAATATTGCTTAGTAATCGGACTTTTCCTTACTAAATTTTAAGCAGCTGCAAGCACCGCTCATTCCTTGATAACTTTATAGCATTCATAGACTACACCAATCATGAAAATTTTATTTATACAATCATAAGGACATATACAGTTTGGTGTCAGTTGAATTGGAGGAATTTCTGTTTTATTTTACATGAAAAAAAAAAAAAAAAAAAAGTCACAAGATACGTATTACATCAAGTCATTTTATAAAAGATGTGATAGACAACAGGATGATATTCATCATTATTATTATCATTTATATATATATATATGTATATATATATATGAATGCAATTTAGGAACAACAAAATATTTATGTATTAAATATAGTACAGTCGGTAACAAAAGTGTCCGAACACTAGCAAAAATTCCTATGTAAAAAAAGTACACTTCATAAGGTTTTGTTAAATAAATCCTTATCGAATCATGTTCTTACACTGACTAAGAATAGGATTCGACAAGGATTTAGTTAATAAAACAATACGAAATGTACTTTTTTTACATAGGAATTTTTGCTAGTGTTCGGACACTTTTTTGACCGACTGTAATATTAATATTTGTTCACATACTATGTGATTTTGATTAAGATACTTTGTTAAGATACTGTGTTTATGTGACTATGAAATAAATTTGAGATTGCATACAGCTATAAAAGACCCCTTTCCGACTAAGTTCGCCGAAATAGTCATACAAACATGCGACTGGTAACAGTCGAATAATAGTAAGGTCACATTAAAACGATATGCATAGATTTTGTTTTAAAGGACGTTTACACTTTAACTGGTTCAAATTTCTTTTATTCCTTAGTAACCCCCCATTTTAATTCTTTTTCTTTTGCGTTATTTGGATGAAATCAATCTGCAAATCGTTAAAAAGTATATATATTTCTCTGTATCTTGCGTAAAATTTAACCTGTAAAAATCTGAGGATGCTATTGTTAAATTAATCTGGCTTATTTTATTTTTTATCGTCCTGTAATCAGTACATCAATTCAAATAATAATAATAATAACAACAATAATAATAATAATAGTATGTTAGAATGAAATCATCCAAACACATTCCACGCCTACTTTCGATTAAAAAAATACGTTTACAATTATGTAAATTATTAATAAATTCATAATTAATAATAATAAAAAAAAATGATACTGTATTAATTTCTGAACGAATAGAATAAACATTATCAGAAAAATGGATTTTCAAATTTAATGGTGTTTTCTAGCATTATTTTTCGAGTTATTCCATTCTTTGTTACCGTTGAGCAGGGGTCGTACTCTACGCACTTTTTTCAGGACACTCTCAGAGATAAGAGATTTCCGCCTTTTTTACCACCACTAAGATTTTTCAAAGTGTTATTCTAGACCAATAAAAAATTTACAATTGCAATATTCAATTGTGAATGTCAGTGTTTTTTTTTTTTTTTGGGGGGGGGGGGGCTTCAGCCCCCAAGCCCCCCCCCCCTTAAACCCGCCACTGATACTTTTTTACTAAAAACTCTTACACGGGTAATTTTTATCAATAATTTCTGGCACAATTATACAATATAATTTATTGCGACAGAATATGAAAAAAAAATATTATTAAAAAATACAGGTGTCACTGTTCCATCTTGATACGGTCAGAACCAATTGAGATATGAGTATTTGAGGGTGATCACAGCCTCTTAAACTAGATGGCATCCGCGTTACTCGGAAACTCGGCAACAGTTCTAGCGGTAGGCAGCGCCACCTGGTACAGATTGCGGTACTTTTTTATTCAAATTTCACCAATAATTTTATGAAGTGATATATGATATATATATTCGACGTTTTTTCGATTCCATTCGCCTTTTATGTATGTCAAATCCCACTTAAAAAAAATTTTCATGGCTGTTGAATAAAAAAGTCACGCAATGTGTAGCAGGTGGCGCTGCCTACCGCCAAGTTTCCGAGCCACGCGGAAGGTATCTAGTTTAGGAGGTTATGGTGTGAGAAAATATTTATTCCCTACATGAATTTAATTTAACAAAAATATCTCCACACCTTTAATTAAATCTAAAAATTAACTAGACGTGTTAAAAAAAATAATAATAATTAATTAAAAATAAATTGGTCAAAATGTGAGATGTTAAAATATTTTAACTTATGTTTTAAGAATAAGGTTTAAAAAGAGAATACTTAGTGTGATAATGATTTTCAAAAACGTGTGCAACATAATATATATATATATATATATATATATCAAGAAAATTTTATTCTAGTTTCCAAAAAATAAAATATATGCATATGTTATAATTCGGCATATATATATATATTTATATTTGTTTTCTGTCTATTTGGAAAATTATTTCGGTAGCAATTATTTATACTAACATTAATTTTATCTGAAACAGAATTTAATGTAATTTAAAAAAATTGCAATCGGTTTAATAAAAATGATCGTCATTTAAATGCAAAATTTTACAATAGGATCGATTTAACTTTTTAAAACTATTTTCGAAATAAATTAAGAGTCATTATATTCATTAAGTGTCATTATAATTTAAGTGTCATACATAAATAATAATTAATATTTATGTATTTTGAGTTGGGAAATATGATGTTTATTCACACATGAATGAGATTTGTATTTTCGTTTTTACTTGACCTGTTCTATCTAAGACATGCCAACATTTTAATTTATTCTGGAGCATAGTTAGTAGGCATTTTTGTTTTCACACAACTTTTTTAAGTATATTATTCTTCTCATTTAATCGTAATTACACACAGGAAGAAAAAAAATCACTTTAAATAAAGTGGCTTTC
Source organism: Salticus scenicus (assembly GCA_963930645.1). Classification (NCBI taxonomy): domain Eukaryota; kingdom Metazoa; phylum Arthropoda; class Arachnida; order Araneae; family Salticidae; genus Salticus; species Salticus scenicus. The sequence goes on along the minus strand of OZ005659.1, from coordinate 204,725,810 downwards.
AAAAAAATGGGTGGTGCTATAGATGCCAACATTTTAATTTATTCCGTAGTATTTTCATTCCCGCCTTTATACCATACCACTTATTTTTTAAAAGTAATTTTTAATTATTTTATCGAAGTTATACATTGTAGAAATTTTTTCTATAAATAAAGTGCTGCGAATTAAAGGCGGGGCTAAAAATACTCCGGAATAAGATAAAATGTTGGCATCTATGGTGGTACTAACACTAGTCCGGAGTAAATTAACATCTTGGAATGTTAGAATTGCTTGTAAATTCCTGTTTACAGAAAAGAAAGTAGTCAAAATTACAGTAAATTTATAATAATTTAAAATATTATTTATTCATTTGTTTAATTTTGCAATGTTGTTACGATAAATTCTCTTAACAGTGTTAAAGTGCTTGAAATAATCTAAGGAATCTTGATTTTTAGAATTTTAAAAGGTTTGGAAAATTATATATATATATATATATATATATATATATATTTCTAATTTAATATGCATATGAGATACTAAATACGATTAAGTACTAAACAAAATATGTATTTTTAAAAATTATACATTTTCTTTTAGAACACAAGATTTTTATTATTTATTTATTAAACAGAGCGCATGGACTATAATAAAAATTTTGCATAATTCTAATATTACGTAAAAACATGATTAACATAATTCAAATTGTATATAAATTAATAGCTGTCAGATGTTACGCCTTTTTTATATAGCAAAATTTTAATGGAATTTTTTATATGTATTTCTCAAAAGACTGTTTTCACTGATTAAATAATGTGAATTTTTTTCGGTTTTCAAAAGCACAAAAGTTAACAGCTCAAATATATATATATGGTATATATATATATATATATATATATATATATGGCGACTGGTATATAATGTATACATACATACATATATATCTATGGATTATCCATACATATATGTATTAATTATATATATATCATTACATATATAATCCTTTTTTTTTTTTTTTTTTTTTTTTTTTTTTTTTTTAATTCTAATTTTTCGTTACTTTAAAGAGCTGAAATTCAGTTAAAAGTCGAAAATAAGATTGCCATTAGAGGAAGATTCCACCTTCTTTTTCGAAAAAAAAAAACTTATTATTAAACGAATACTTGGAAAACAGCAAACAAATGAAAAGACGAAACACAAAATATTGCTTAGTAATCGGACTTTTCCTTACTAAATTTAAAGCAGCTGCAAGCACCGCTCAATCCTTGATAACTTTATTATTTGATAACTTTATAGCATTCATAGACTACACAAATCATGAAAATTTTATTTATACAATCATAAGGACATATAAAGTTTGGTGTCAGTTGAATTGGAGGAATTTCTGTTTTATTTTACATGGAAAAAAAAAAAAAGTCACAAGATACGTATTACATCAAGTCATTTTATAAAAGATGTGATAGACAACAGGATGATTTTCATCATTATTATTATCATTTATATATATATATATGTATATATATATATGAATGCAATTTAGGAACAACAAAATATTTCTGTATTAAATATAGTAATAATAATATTTGTTCACATACTATGTGATTTTGATTAAGATACTTTGTTAAGATACTGTGTTTATGTGACTATGAAATAAATCTGAGATTGCATACAGCTATAAAAGACCCCTGCCCGACTAAGTTCGCCGAAATAGGCATACAAACATGCGACTGGTAACAGTCGAATAATAGTAAGGTCACATTAAAACGGTATGCATAGATTTTGTTTTAGAGGACGTTTACACTTTAACTGGTTCGAATTTCTTTTATTCCTTAGTAACCCCCCATTTTAATTCTTTTTCTTTTGCGTTATTTGGATGAAATCAATCTGCAAATCGTTAAAAAGTATATATATTTCTCTGTATCTTGCGTAAAATTTAACCTGTAAAAATCTGAGGATGCTATTGTTAAATTAATCTGGCTTATTTTATTTTTTATCGTCCTGTAATCAGTACATCAATTCAAATAATATTAATAATAACAATAATAATAATAATAGTATGTTAGAATGAAATCATCCAAACACATTCCACGCCTATTTTCGATTAAAAAAATACGTTTACAATTATGTAAATTATTAATATATTCATAATTAATAATAATAAAAAAAATGATACTGTATTAATTTCTGAACGAATAGGATAAACATTATCAGAAAAATGGATTTTCAAATTTAATGGTGTTTTCTAGCATTATTTTTCGAGTTATTCCATTCTTTGTTACCGTTATGCAGGGGTCGTACTCTACGCACTTTTTTCAGGACACTCTCAGAGATAAGAGATTTCCGCCTTTTTTACCACCACTAAGATTTTTCAATGTGTTATTATAGACCAATAAAAAATTTACAATTGCAATATTCAATTGTGAATGTCAGTGGTTTTTTTTTTTTTTTTGGGGGGGGGGGGCTTCAGCCCCCCTAGCCCTCCCCCTCCCTTAAACCCGCCACTGATACTTTTTTACTAAAAACTCTTACACGGGTAATTTTTATCAATAATTTCTGGCACAATTATACAATATAATTTATTGCGACAGAATATGAAAAAAATATTATTAAAAAATACAGGTGTCACTGTTCCATCTTGATACGGTCAGAACCAATTGAGATATGAGTATTTGAGAGTGATCACAGCCTCTTAAACTAGATGGCATCCGCGTTACTCGGAAACTCGACAACAGTTCTAGCGGTAGGCAGCGCCACCTGGTACAGATTGCGGTACTTTTTTATTCAAATTTCACCAATAATTTTATGAAGTGATATATGATATATATATTCGACGTTTTTTCGATTCCATTCGCCTTTTATGTATGTCAAATCCCACTTAAAAAAAATTTTTCATGGCTGTTGAATAAAAAAGTCACGCAATGTGTAGCAGGTGGCGCTGCCTACCGCCAAGTTTCCGAGCCACGCGGAAGGTATCTAGTTTAGGAGGTTATGGTGTGAGAAAATATTTATTCCCTACATGAATTTAATTTAACAAAAATATCTCCACACCTTTAATTAAATCTAAAAATTAACTAGACGTGTTAAAAAAAATAATAATAATTAATTAAAAATAAATTGGTCAAAACAAGATATGTTAAAATATTTTAACTTATGTTTTAAGAATAAGGTTTAAAAAGAGAATACTTAGTGTGATAATGATTTTCAAAAACGTGTGCAACATAATATATATATATATATATATATATATATTAACAAAATTTTATTCTAGTTTCCAAAAAAATAAAATATATGCATATGTTATAATTCGGCATATATATATATATATTTATATTTGTTTTCTGTCTATTTGGAAAATTATTTCGGTAGCAATTATTTATACTAACATTAATTTTATCTGAAACAGAATTTAACGTAATTTAAAAAATTGCAATCGGTTTAATAAAAATGATCGTCATTTAAATGCAAAATTTTACAATAAGATCGTTTTAACTTTTTAAAACTATTTTCGAAATAAATTAAGAGTCATTATATTCATTAAGTGTCATTATAATTTAAGTGTCATACATAAATAATAATTAATATTTATGTATTTTGAGTTGGGAAATATGATGTTTATTCACACATGAATGAGATTTGTATTTTCGTTTTTACTTGACCTGTTCTATCTAAGACATGCCAACATTTTAATTTATTCTGGAGCATAGTTAGTAGGCATTTTTGTTTCCACACAACTTTTTTAAGTATATTATTATTCTCATTTACTCGTAATTACACACAGGAAGAAAAAAAAAATCACTTTAAATAAAGTGGCTTTCAAAAAAATGGGTGGTGCTATAGATGCCAACATTTTAATTTATTCCGTAGTATTTTCATTCCCGCCTTTATACCATACCACTTATTTTTTAAAAGTAATTTTTAATTATTTTATCGAAGTTATACATTGTAGAAATTTTTTCTATAAATAAAGTGCTGCGAATTAAAGGCGGGGCTAAAAATACTCCGGAATAAGATAAAATGTTGGCATCTATGGTGGTACTAACACTAGTCCGGAGTAAATTAACATCTTGGAATGTTAGAATTGCTTGTAAATTCCTGTTTACAGAAAAGAAAGTGGTCAAAATTACAGTAAATTTATAATAATTTAAAATATTATTTATTCATTTGTTTAATTTTGCAATGTTGTTACGATAAATTCTCTTAACATTGTTAAAGTGCTTGAAATAATCTAAGGAATCTTGATTTTTAGAATTTTAAAAGGTTTGGAAAATTATATATATATATATTTTTTTTTCTAATTTAATATGCATATGAGATACTAAATACGATTAAGTACTAAACAAAATATGTATTTTTAAAAATTATACATTTTCTTTTAGAACACAAGATTTTTATTATTTATTTATTAAACAGAGCGCATGGACTATAATAAAAATTTTGCATAATTCTAATATTACGTAAAAACATGATTAACATAATTCAAATTGTATATAAATTAATAGCTGTCAGATGTTACGCCTTTTTTATATAGCAAAATTTTAATGGAATTTTTTATATGTATTTCTCAAAAGACTGTTTTCACTGATTAAATAATGTGAATTTTTTTCGGTTTTCAAAAGCACAAAAGTTAACAGCTCAAATATGGTATATATATATATATATATATATATATATATATATATGGCGACTGGTATATAATGTATACATACATACATATATATCTATGGTTATCCATACATATATGTATTAATTATATATATATCATTACATATATAATCCTTTTTTTTTTTTTTTTTTTTTTTAATTCTAATTTTTCGTTATTTTAAAGAGTTGAAATTCAGTTAAAAGTCGAAAATAAGATTGCCATTAGAGGAAGATTCCACCTTCTTTTTCGAAAAAAAAAAAAAAAAAACTTATTATTAAACGAATACTTGGAAAACAGCAAACAAATGAAAAGACGAAACACAAAATATTGCTTAGTAATCGGACTTTTCCTTACTAAATTTAAAGCAGCTGCAAGCACCGCTCATTCCTTGAAAACTTTATAGCATTCATAGACTACACCAATCATGAAAATTTTATTTATACAATCATAAGGACATATACAGTTTGGTGTCAGTTGAATTGGAGGAAATTCTGTTTTATTTTACATGGAAAAAAAAAAAGTCACAAGATACGTATTACATCAAGTCATTTTATAAAAGATGTGATAGAGAACAGGATGATTTTCATCATTATTATTATCATTTATATATATATATATGTATATATATATATGAATGCAATTTAGGAACAACAAAATATTTATGTATTAAATATAGTAATAATAATATTTGTTCACATACTATGTGATTTTGATTAAGATACTTTGTTAAGATACTGTGTTTATGTGACTATGAAATAAATCTGAGATTGCATACAGCTATAAAAGACCCCTTCACGACTAAGTTCGCCGAAATAGTCATACAAACATGCGACTGGTAACAGTCGAATAATAGTAAGGTCACATTAAAACGGTATGCATAGATTTTGTTTTAGAGGACATTTACACTTTAACTGGTTCGAATTTCTTTTATTCCTTAGTAACCCCCCATTTTAATTCTTTTTCTTTTGCGTTATTTGGATGAAATCAATCTGCAAATCGTTAAAAAGTATGTATATTTCTCTGTATCTTGCGTAAAATTTAACCTGTAAAAATCTGAGGATGCTATTGTTAAATTAATCTGGCTTATTTTATTTTTTATCGTCCTGTAATCAGTACATGAATTCAAATAATAATAATAATAACAATAATAATATTAATAGTATGTTAGAATGAAATCATTCAAACACATTCCACGCCTATTTTCGATTAAAAAAATACGTTTACAATTATGTAAATTATTAATAAATTCATAATTAATAATAATAATAATAAATGATACTGTATGAATTTCTGAACGAATAGGATAAACATTATCAGAAAAATGGATTTTCAATTTTAATGGTGTTTTCTAGCATTATTTTTCGAGTTATTCCATTCTTTGTTACCGTTAAGCAGGGGTCGTACTCTACGCCCTTTTTTCAGGACACGCTCAGAGATAAGAGATTCTCGCCTTTTTTACCACCACTAATTTCATATAGAAATAATTCAAGTATATTTACTTTAATGTGTCATAATTATACAGAGTAGGCATTATTTTATAAAGATAGCCGTGGCGATAATTTTGAAAATTTCTCATTTATGAGACTGTCCAGAAAATAAGGCAGAGAGTACGACGCCTGCGGTAAGGGGGCGAGCACTATTGTCAATTGTATAACAGAAAATTAAATATACTAGCGAGCTCCGCCCGCTGGCGGGTCAGTATTTTCAAATCACTAACAGTAACTTTTAGTGTTAAAAAAGAAATTGAAAAAAAAAAAAAAAAAAAATCATTTCTGATTAAGTAAAAAGTCGTGCGCACGAGTGAAGGTATACATGCGCTGCGCGCACATATTCCTTCTCGAAGCAAAATTTTATTCGTAAGAAAATAAAATTTAAAACATCATTTCTCATTGGGTACAAAGACGGACCGGGTCCCCACTGCCTTCGGTAGCAACATCCCGTGCGCGCTGCGCGCGCACAAGTAAAAGGTCGCAAGCGCTGCTCACGCGTATTCCTTCATTGACCCTTCGTGCCCCCTTAAAAAAAAAAAAAAAAAAAAAAAAAAAACATTTCTGATCGGGTAAAAACTGACACCGGGTCCCCCCCTGCCTTCGGCAGCGCAGACCCATGCGAGGGCACGTAAGAAGGTATGCGTGCGCTGCTCGCCCATATTCCTTCTCAAGTCAAATTTTTATTCTTAAGAAAAGAAAATTTAAAAAATAATTATATTGACCGAAATTGATGAAATTTGAACTGCAAGTTTGTTCTGTGGTGTTAAGATTGTATACAAAGTATCGTGTGCGAAAGTAAAAAATTGAAGAAAATTGAAATTTTTTTAGCCTTTGACTGAAGGGAGTGATTTACCTGGTATATACAAAATTTTCCCTTCCCACTTCATCCAGACTTAGGACTGGCAAAAAATAAACCATTCACAGTCGTGATTTAAAAAACTTAAAAGAAAGGTGATTGATTTAAATTTTGGCGTGGTCAAAAAATTTTGTACAAAAGCCATCTTTTTTAGCACATTTGTGTCTGGAAATATAGAAAAAAGAAAATTTGAATTATTAAATTATTATTATAAAAGATATTTGATTTAGGAAAAAATTACACATGTATGGAATTGTGGACACACTCTGACATTTCAGACTATTAAGATGATGGACAACAGATTGTTTCATTTTAAACATCACTTTATTAAAAATGACACATATGGAATTATGGAGACACTCTGACACTTGTTAAAGAAGTATATATAGTGAAATAAATGATATCGAGGGAAAGATTTGAAGCCCTGATACACAGATTGTAATTCTATCTCTCTAACCATCTGAGCTACCCTGCTAGGGAGAAAGTGCCTATATAATTTTAAAGATCATAAGGAAGTTTCATTCTAACTGAAAACAATTGCAAAGCTCAGAAAATGTCCTTTGTATCATTCCAGTAAAAGCAGGAATCCAGTACTTGAAAATCGTTCCCTTTTATCTTCCATAATCTCTATTGCTGCAGAATGACTACTGCTATAATCCAATGGTAGTCGCTGAAGATTGCTCCTTTCAAATTTTAATCTTTCTGCAGGTATTTCGCCTGTTGTTCCATGCACACGCCGATTCGCAGTATCACAAAACCATTTTAGCACCTCCGAATTTGCAAAGAACTGTATGAAACTGGTGGTGAAGAAGCATTGTATGAGATTAGCTGTAAGAAGTCATAAACGTTTACGGTTAAAAAGCGACACAATAAATAAAAAACTGCTATTTTTGCCACCATATAGTCCTAATCGGAACTCAATTGAACAATTGAAAATTTATGCATTCTATTATAACAATAAATCTTGAAACATTTACTGATACTACAAGGTTATTTTTTAAAAATACTGTAAAATATAAAAATAAAATTGATTCATTGGTAAATGACAATTTTCAGACCATTGTTCTTAATCATTTTACCAACTCATCATGTTAATGAAGTATATATAGTGAAATAAATGATAGCGAGGGAAAGATTTGAAGCACTGATACACAGATTGTAATTCTATCTCTCTAACCATCTGAGCTACCCTGCTAGGGAGAAAGTGCCTATATAATTTTTAAGATCATAAGGAAGTTTCATTCTAACTGAAAACAATTGCAAAGCTCAGAAAATGTTCTTTGTATCATTCCAGTAAAAGCAGGAATCCAGTACTTGAAAATCGTTCCCTTTTATCTTCCATAATCTCTATTGCTGCAGGATGACTACAGCTATAATCCAATGGTAGTGGCTGAAGATTGCTCCTTTCAAATTTTAATCTTTCTGCAGGTATTTCGCCTGTTGTTCAATGCACACGCCGATTCGCAGTATCACACAACCATTTCAGCACCTCCGAATTTGCAAAGAACTGTATGAAACTGGTGGTGAAGAAGCATTATATGAGATTAGCCGTAAGAAGCCATAAACTTTTACGGTTAAAAAGCGAAACAATAAATAAAAAATTCTTTAAAATCAAGGTTTTTTTTTTTTTTAGTTGGATCTCTTTCTTTTCACAGGGATGACATCTACCCTGTTCCTGTTCATCTAGATTTTCAAAATCATAATTTGCTGCATAATTTAAAGTCTTTCCTTTTGAAATTTCACTTTCTTCGAAATAAAGCGTAGAAAATAAAGTAAATAAGTACATTTTACGATATTTGTGTGTAACAAACCAAGCATTATTGTGCTCACCCCCGACTCGATACAACGGCTAATGCATCTGCATACGGTATTTGCAAATTGTTTTTTAAGAATGGGGAAGACCCTAAGTAAAAATTATGACCCTGTAATGTAAAAAGTGTGTGAAGTATTTTAAATTTAGAAACAGTGAGAAAGAAGGCTTCACCTCAACCCCAGCTGTGGTGAGGTCTTTGTAAACCTAATGAAAGTGTCCCGCTGGATTGTGAAATATTGTGTAGCTGAGGGTAAAGAAAAGAACTTTAATAAATGAAAATTTAATAAAAGAAACATTGAAAATTTAATTTAAGTAATCAAGATTTTTTTTTCTTTTTTAATGGTTGGACGTGAATTCTAGCGATGTCTCAAATGCCCTTTTATCACTGAGAAGAAGAATGAATTAAAAAACAATGTAATATATATTCGAGAACCTACAACCAATATGGAGAAACCGATCACATGTTCTGGTATGTTAGGAAAAGAATTGCCACCCAATTTTTTAGATATTATTTTTTTTAAACTTTGGCTTTTTGCAAATGCTCTCAGCATACTGTAATATAATAATGAAAGTTGCAGAATGCCTCAGCATTTTGACACCCTCTTCCCTCAACTCAAGTGTGAAGTCAATGGCCATATGATGTAAAAAAAAAAAAAAAAAAAAAAAAAGTTTGTCTCTTATAAAATTATTAGTTTTAAAGATAAATTTAATACATATATTCAACAAAATTATATAAAAACATGCATAATTTTAAATATTGTACCAAAAAGTGAAGCCTTTTAGCCGTTACGTAACTTAAAAAAGTAACGTTTCCAGAGAGAACCACGTGGAGTTAGGCTTCATTCTCCCCTTTTTTTGGGGGGGGGAGGGGGGAAATTCCTCTGTCACATATCATTATGCAAAATTTGCATTCCAATAAGTAAAAAAAAAGAAAAAAATGCAGGTTCTGTTACGTTTCTTATGACTATGATGGCAGTGGTTCAATGTCCAACAATCTAGGGATAGTGTTTTCTTGTATTATAACAGAGAAAAAAAGTTGTTTCATTAGATAATGGCGTATAGCTAAATTTTTATAAATGGGGCAAAATTTCATAAAAGGTAATGTATTCAAATTCACATTTTCATGCAAGGCAAACTGTAAACCATTTCTACAGCCACTGCACTCAAAATAAAATAGTTAAAATAAACAAACTCCTGTTTTGAGTATCATTTTATGCAGCCAACAAAACAATGGGCTAAGTAAGATTATACTTAAAAAAAAAAATGGTATACTATAATCATCATAAATCAGTTTCTGGTTAATTTGTCATGAAAGGGGTGCCTCCAGGGAGGACTTATAAAGGGTAGGTGGCCCGAATTCTCGATCTCATATAAGGAAAACCCTGAAATTCAAAATGGACCACTCCGGTGGATTCGAAAAAATAAATAAATAAATAAATAACAATGAGCATAGCTTTGCCCTGCGATTTGCTCATTCTTGCCTTTTTTGGGCGTGGGGACGACGTCGTGTGCCACTCTGCGCTCTGTCTTTTTGTTTCTGGGTCGTACAAGGAGGTAAAAGTTTCGTCATCACTTACCAGATTGTCCAAAACAGTCAGATCGTTCTCAAAACACTGCAATAATTCTGCTCCAAAGTTTGTTCCATCTTGATTTCGACCGAGCACTCACACAAGGGTTCACTGAAACAGGCACTGTGACTCTGCAAGAGCTCGGAGCCGACTGGCACTGGTGGCGCTGCGTTCCCAAGATTCCACCACCCATCCGTACAAGCGGCAACCCTGTGCGACGGATAGTCACGGCAGAAGAAAATGAGGGACATTACTTTCGGGACAGACCATGTATTTAACAAAAGAAAAGCCGCCCTGTAACGCCTTGACAATTATTGCAATTTCCTAAGAAATGTTGAAAAAGCAATCCATGGGATGGGTTTCACCACCTTGGCGCCTATAACTTAACAAGTGAGAGATCAACGGATCTCCACCTTCTAAAAGGCTACTGGAGATTTAAGGGACTATTGGGAATTTAAGAGAGATTTCTCCATCTCCGAAACAGTTTTCTTGTGAAGGGAAGAGAACACAAAGAGAAGGAATTAAGTGGTGTGTGCTAGCCGAGGCACGAATTTGCTCTTCTTTTGAAGACAGAACTTTGCCTTGTAGCGGCAGACAACATTTATATTTTATTTAATATCTAACTAGATTTTGTTCTTTTTCACGAGCTATGAACCTATTTACCGACTTAGCTGTCTGAATTCATTTATACTAGTTTAATTAATTGTATTTAAAATAAAAAAAATTGTACCTAAGGCTGTGATACACTCCTTTAAACGCTACCTCATCCTCAATTCATAACGGGGACGTTACAGCTTAACTGGTGGCAGAAAGGGATAGCAGTAAAGAAAGGTGACGTGATTCCAGTCTCGAGCTTAGCTGAACTATTTTAATTTATTCCGGAGTAGTTTTAGCCCCGCCTTTATTTCACACCACTTTATTTATAGAAAAAAATTTCTCTAATATATAACTTCGATAAAATTAGAAGAAATTACTTTTAAAAAATAAGTGGTACGAAATAAAGGTGGGCCTAAAAATACTCCGGAATAAATAAAAATATTGGCAGCTATGGTCCACAGGGACATCTCCTATAAATTCCATAATAAAGAGTTGTGATAAAGTTTTCCAAGGTGACAACAAGAACGGAGTGAGATTCTCTGAATGCCAAACTCTCCTTCCAACACCTTTTCAAAAGAAGAGATAACTATCCAAACAGAGAAAGAACAAGGTAATTTATTTCAGAATTTATTTTGGGTCATTCTAGATGCAAACTAAATTGTATATGTCTTTTAAATTCTGAGCAAATAATTTTATTTTGTTTAAAGTTTTGTCTATTATTAGCAGTAGGCTAATTATTTAGAAAAAAAATAACAATATATTTTTAATTGTTTAGGTCAAGAGAGTGAAATAACACTTATTCATTATCAATTTTATGTGAAAGAGAAAATGATATTGAAGTTTGAAAACTAAAATGATTGAATATTGGTGCACTTTAATATTTATATTCTTTCTATTTATTCAGAATTTTGCAACCAAAATTTTGAGGTTTTAGTTGGAAAATATTTTAAGGAATTAAAATTGTTGAGAATAAATGTGAATTAAATTAGAGAAATTTCCTCTCACTAATTTAAAATTTTGTGCTATTTTTTTAAACAAAATTGTGTTAGACAACTTAAAATAGTCTATTGTCACATGTTTTACTTTCTGTATGTTCTAGAATTTTAATGTTAAAAATTTATTCGAATTTCTGTTTAATTATTGTGTATTATTAGTGTAATAGTTAAAGGGATTAAAATGGCCGGGTTATGGAAATATCGGAAGGCAGACATGAAAACAGTAGCAGAGGAATTAGATATTGAAGTATTACCTAGTGATAAAATCGCAAATATTATTGAGAAAATTTCTAGCGAGACAAATTTTAACGAAATCGCGGTACGTGCGCAACTTGAACTAGCGAAAGAAGACAGGGAAGCGGAACAGCGACGTTTAGAAGCGAACCGCAGATTTCAGGAAGAAGAAGGGAAAAAATTACACGAATTAGAATGTCTTAGATTACAACTAAGCGCAGAAACGGTTAGTGTAACTTCGTAAGTTAGTAAAAGCGCTATGCCGACCGCGTCTTTAACACAGGAATGCAAAAGTTCGATGCTGACAAAACTGATATTTCTATATTTTTAACCTTATTTGAAAGGCAAGCAAAGAAATTGCACATTTCTGAGAATCAGTGGGTGACTCATTTATTATCCTTAGTGCCGGTAGCAGAGCCTGATTAAGGGGGAAGCACACATTATTTATACTTACACCGTTATTTTTTAACAAATACTTTCCTCCTATAATAAACAGAAAATTCTCATTAAAAATTATTTTAAAATAATTCTGGTGTCTAATAAGGGTGAGTAAATTGGATTGTTTTACACCGTTCATTTTTTATAAAAAATATTTCCTCGTCAAAGCATGGAATTTCTATGACATGAAGTAAAAAATAATTGTAAAAATATTCCGCTGACAGCGGAGATAATGTGTGCTTCCCCCTTAATCAGACTCTGGCCGGTAGAAATACCGGAGATTGTGATAAGAGAGCCGGAGGTGTCTATTGAAAGTTATGAATATGTAAAACAAAATACTGCTTAACAGGTTTAAATTAAGCTCAGATGCTTTTAGAACTAAATTCTTAACTCATAATAAGAGATCAGATTAAATCTGGAGGGATTTAGTATTTGAACTAAGAAGCTACCTTGAAGGATGGTTGAGTGGAGTCGAAGTCGATGATTTCGAACCTCTAAAAAAATTGATTATAGCAGATCAGATTAAAAAGAGTGCTCCCCGTGAAGCACGGGATCATTTAATAGATCAATGGGCTAATTTACCGAACCCGAAGATGTTGCGAGTAAATTGGTAAGGCGTATAAAATGAAAACAAAATTCTAATTTTAAAAGGTTTGTAAAATTTTATATTCTTTTTAAATTTAATATGCACATGAGATACTAAATGCGATTAAGTACTAAACAAAATGTATATTTTTAAAAATTGTACATTTTCTTTTAGAGTACAAGAATATTATTATTTTTTAATTAAACAGAGAGCAAGGAATATAATAAAAGTTTTGCATAATTCTTATAGTACGTAAAAATATGATTAAGAAAATTCAAATTGTATATAAATTCATAGCTATCAGATGTTATCGCAAAAATTTAATAGAATTGTTTTGTATGTATTTCTCAAGAGATTGTTTCCACTGATTAAATAATGTGAATTTTTTTCGGCTTTGAAAAGCACAGACGTTCACGGCTTATATATATATATATATATATATATATATTTATATATACATATTATATATAAATGTATGGATTATAATCCTTTTTTTTTTTTATTCTAATTTTTCGTTATTTTAATGAGTTGAAATACAGTTAAAAGTCGAAAATAAGATTTCCAATAGAGGAAGATTCCATCTTCCTTTTCGGAAAAACTTATACTTATTATTAAACGAATACTTGGAAATTAACAAATAAATGACACGACGAAACGCAGAATATTGCTCAATAATGATACCACTTTCCTGCATTATTGATATTAATTACTAAACAAAGCGGTGAGGAGCACCGCTCATCCCTTGATAACTTATAATGGGAAACTTACAATCTCTTGCAATAGTCCGACTATGAAACATTAAAATTATATGGTCAAAAGGACATATACAGTTTGGTGTCATTTGAATTATAGGAGTTTGTGATTTATTTTACATGCAAAAGAAGAAAATTGTCACAAGATGCGTATTACATCAAGTCATTTTAAAATATGTGATAGACAACAGGATGATTTTCATAATTATTATTTATATATATATGAATGCAATTTAAGAATTACAAAATATTTATGTATTAAATATAGTAATAATAATATTTTTTAAGATGCTATGTGAGTTTGGTTAAGATACTCTGTCATGATAATGTGTTTATGTGACTGTGAAATTAATCTGAGAGTGCATACAGTCATAAAAAAAAACCCTTCCCAACTTAGTTCGCCAAAATAGTCATACAATCATGCGATTTGTAACAGTCGATTAAGAGTAACAGTCACGTTAAGACGGTATGCATAGATTTTGTTTTAGAGGCCGTTTACACTTTAAAAATGGCTCGAATTTCCTTTTACTCATTAGTAATCCCCTATTTTTAATTTCTTTTTCTTTTGAGTTATTTGGATGAAATCAATCAGCAAAACGGCAAAAAAGTAAGTATATATTTCTCTGTATCCTTCGTAGAGTTAAACATGCAAAAATCTGAGGATGCTAATGTTAAATGAATCTGGCATATTTTATTTTATATCGTCCTGTAAATAGTACATGAATTCAAATAATAATAATAATAACAATAATAATAATAGTGTGTTAGAATGAAATCATCCAAACACTTTCCACGCGTACATTCGATTAAAAAAATATGTTTTCAATTATGTAAATTATTAATAAGTTCATAATAATATATATATATCTATACAGGGCCCGAAATTTCAGCTCGCCAGCTCGCCATTGGCGAGTGGAAATTTTACAGTGGCGAGTAAAATTTTGGTGTAAATGAAAATAGAATTCTTACAGTATACGGTGTTACAAAAAAAAAAAAAAAAAAAAAAAAAAAAAAAGAATTATCGATAACTTGCCAAAGCATATTATGGTTTATATCTATTCAGATTCTTAGAATCACAAAGAAATAAAAGTATTCCCTGTATTTGTACGATTCTTTGACCCAGAACACGGAATCACTATTGAAATTGTCATGAAATCATAAGAAGGTGGTTCTCCGGTTGATACGTGTGTCTTGCATGAATAATATACTCATAAAAATAGGCTCACCAGTGACCGAGAGGTTCTCTCCTCGAAGATGGTATATACGTGAGGGCTGGGTTCGATACCTGGCCTTGCTCGTGGGCTTAGTTGTTAGGAGTTTTCCGTGGTTTTCTCTGAAACTAGCGTAAATATGGACTAGGACCTCTTAGAAAGATTCCACGGAGGACTCTCCTACTCATGCCTAGAGCTCTAGTGCAGACAATTGGCCATAATGATAAAACAACCACCACCTCACAAAAATATGCAAGAGTTAGTTGAATTCATTTTATGTCCTTCTGGTAAAAACGCTTCCACAAAGCGACTGTTTTCTTCAACGAACAAAATGTAAACATGTGAAAAAAATCTTCTGTATATGCCTACTCTAAAACTTGTTAATTACTAAGACTAATTTACTTTATATTTGTGAGAACTTTTATAAAAGATTGATAAAGAATGACTGTTCGTTAAAACAAGTCGTTTCATCGGCCGATTTTTTTTTTTTTTTTTTTTCATTTGCCAATTTTATTTTTTATCATATGATTATGATTTAAATAAAAGTACCACAAAATAAAATGAAAGTACCACAAAAAAAAAAAGTGACAGTGACGTCAATTTTAGTGAGATGCATTACTTAACTTTTTATAATTTTTTTACTTTCACGTTTAATTAAATGTATTTATTTTTATGTCAAAAGAAAATGAACTCGCAATTTTTATTATTATTATTTTTTTTTTCCAACAATTAAATTATAGCTAATATTTTAATGGCAGGGATGGAACACGGGCGCAGAATTCATACCGGAATGTGTTTAAGAAATTTCTCTAGTTATAATATCGTTGATTTAAGAGGTAGAAAATTTTCTTACTTTGATAGTGGTATGAATTCTGCGCCCGTGTTCCATCCCTGTAATGGCTATTTTAACGCTATTAGGATGTTATTATTTTCATATTTTAATTAATTATAAGAAAACTAATCAAAAATTCGAAAATCGGTCTTCGAAGTATTGTGTTGTCACTGGGTTCTGAGCAACTGTGAAAGTTTCAAATGTCTAGCTAGAAAGGAAGTTAGTTAAAATTCGATTACAAGATTTGTACCGTGCAAACAAATAAACAAACAAACAAACAAGAATATAAGTTAATAAAAACATGGGAAATTAGAAATTTTTTCCTCTCGTATCCTTATATATTATTAATATAAATTAAGGTGTACTGATCCAAATTCCTCATTTGAGATAAAAATCTTATCACCACTTGTGTAAAGTAGCTTTTGAATCGGTTTTTATAATCATTTCATTCAATTTTATGTCCTTTAAAATGACTTTTTTTTCAAAATTGAATGGCTTCTATTTTCTTATAAAATAAAAGACATTGCGTAATTTCCCCTCTTTTTCCAATAAAAAATTCTAGTCACCTTATACATAAAAAATAGTGTAAGTTAATCATATTTTGTGGCGAGTAACTTTTTTTTTTTTTTCAGCGAGTGTAATATAAGTTGAAATTTCGGGCCCTATATATATATATATATATATATATATATATATATATATGATACTGTATTAATTTCTGAACGTATAGGATAAGCATTATCAGAAAAATGGATTTTCAAATTTAAAGATGTTTCCTAGCATTATTTTTCGAGTTATATTAATATTCCATTATTTGTTACCGTTAAACAGGGGTCGTACTCTCCGCCTTTTTTTCAGGACACTCTCAGTGATAAGAAATTTCAACCTTTTTTTCCACCATTAATTTCATATAGAAATAAGTCAGGTATATTTACGTTAATGTGTCATAATTATACAGAGTGGACATTATTTTATAAAGATAGCGGTGGCAATTAATTTGAAAATTTCTCATCTATGAGAATGGCCTAAAATAAGGGCGGAGAGTACGACTCCTACGTTAAGGGGCCGTGTACTATTGCCAATTGTGTAATAGAAAATCAAATATGTAATCAAGAAAAGTTTAACAGCCCCCCCCCTCCTTTTTTTTGTGTGTGTGAGAGAGAGAGAGGCAAATTTTTAATGGTTTTCTAAGTAACGTTTCGATTTTTACTACACAAATTTACTTATTTATTGTAAAACTGACACATTCCGGGCAGGAGATTGAGATATTATGATATTCAAAAAATTAATAAACAGTGCTTATTAAACCGTTAGTGTCGCATATCGGTCTATTCTCCGCCCATCGCTTATAAATTCTTCCTACAGATCACCCCTTTAAAATAAAGTGGGGAAACTCTATGTAACTTAGCTTGGGTAGATATCCTCTAACGTAGTATGTTTGGAAGTCATTCCTGGTATTTCTGGAGGAGTTAAAAACGTTTTACTTCTCAAATTGGTCTATTTGACCGCGACGAGACCAGTAACGTTGATTCATTTTTCTCCTCACTTTCGGTTTTTCAGACAGGTTAGAGTTTTGCGAGAAAACTTCGCGATATAAAAGCTTCGCGTAAGGGCAGTTTATCTTTCTCTACTGCCTCTCTTTCGCCTTTCCCCAACACTAAACAGAGGCGGGGAATAGACTGAAACTCCACTACTAGCTGTATAAAAAAATTGATGCGACGACTCTCCGATTAACTTTTTCTTGAAGAATACCAGGGATGGAACACTGGAACAGAATTCATACCGGAATCTGTTTATGAAATTTCTCTACCTATAATATCGTTGATTTAAGACGTAGTAAATTTTCTTTCATTCAAAGTGGTATGAATTCTGTGCCCATGTTCTATCCCTGCAATACTTTACTTTTTAAAAATATTTCATGCATTCGTAACTGACAGTTTTTCTTAAACCGACGGATCAAAATAATAACAATCTGAGGTGAGACAAGTACATATTAACATCAGTAGCACTTACTTCATTTATTGTTGAGAAAAAAAATTCAATTATTTAATCACGGATATGTGAAAGCATGCTGTTAAGTGATGTTGCGTTTTCAAGAAACAGGTAAAAGAAGAACTTACTTTTTAACTCTTTTTCTAGGAATGAAACAAGGGTGCAGAACTCATATCATTATATGTAAGAATTTTTTTTACTATTTAAATCAACGATATTACAGGTAGAGAAATTTCTTAACACGCACACTAAATTAAAAAGTTTAGATTACATAAAAAGTTAAAGAAAAAAAAAAAAAAAGTTGTCTCGAGGTAGCCTCGAACTCAAGTCGTCTGACTACCAGACTCGCGCTTTAGGATCACACCACAGAGGCGCTTGCTCGCTTGCGAAATAACTTGTATTTAAAGATTACTGAAACTTTAAATGCTTTTTTCTCGAAGTTTTGTAGATAGTGGGTCCTACTGCTTTAATATGTTGTTACCCTCATAGTATACTACAATCCTGCGGAGTTTCGTCAGGATTTGAATTTTCCATGTCGTGACCTCTCCTTGTAAGAAGCTACCTTGAAGGATGGTTGAGTGGAGTCGAAGTTGATGATTTCGAACCTCTAAAAAAATTGATGATAGCAGATCAGATTAATAAGAGGGCTCCCCTTAAAGCACTGAATCATTTAATAGATCAATGGGCTAATTTAACTAACCCGAAGAGGTTGCCAGTAAATTAGACCAGTATGAAGCGGTAAGGCGTATAAAAAGAAAACAAAATTATAATTTTAAAAGGTTTGTAAATTTTTATATATAGATATAGATATATATAGATATTTTATATATAGATATAGATAGATACTTATATACATATACATATATATATATATATGTATATATATAATATATATATATACATATTATACATAAATGTATGGATTATATATATATATATATATATATATATATATATTCCTTTTTTTAATTCTAATTTTTCGTTATTTTATAGAGTTGAAATACAGTTAAAAGTCGAAAATAAGATTGCCATTAGAGGAAGATTCCATCTTCTTTTTTGGAAAAACTTATATTTAATATAAAACGAATACTTGGAAAATAAATAAATGACTCGACCAAACGCAAAATATTTCTCAATAATGATACAACTTTCAGTGCATTATTGAATATCAATTACTAAATTTAAAGCGGTGATAAGCACCGCTCATCACTTGATAGGTTTTTTTTCGTCCGACTCATCCCCTGCACCAAACCGACTATGAAACTTTTATTTATATGATCATAAGGACATTTACTGTTTGGTGTCAGTTGAATTATAGTAGTTTCTGTTTTCTTTTACATGGAAAAGAAAAGTATTGTCAGAAGATGCGTATTACAGGGATGGAACACGGGCGCAGAATTCATACCACTATCAATGTAAGAAAATTTTCTACTTCTTAAATCAACGATATTCTAGGTAGAGAAATTTCTTGAATAGATTCCGGTATGAATTCTGCGCCCGTGTTCCATCCCTGGTATTACATCAAGTCATTTTAAAAGATGTGATAGACAACAGGATGATTTTCATAATTATTATATATATATATATATATATATATATATATATATATATATATATGAATGCAAATTAAGAACTACAAAATATTTACGTATTAAATATAGTAATAATAATATTTTTAAGATACTATGTGACTTTGATTACGATACTCTGTTAAGATACTGTGCTTATGTGACTGTGAAATAAATCGGAGAGTACATACAGTCATAAAGAACCCCCCTTCCTAACTTAGTTCGCCAAAATAGTCGCACAAACATGCGATTTGTAACAGTCGATTAATAGTAACAGTCACGTTAAAACGGTATGCATAGATTGTGTTTTAGAGGCCGTTTATACTTTAAAAATGGCTGGAATTTTCTTTTATTCATTAGTAATCCCCCATTTTTAATTTTTTTTTCTTTTGAGTTGTTTGGATGAAATCAATCTGCAAAACTGTAAAAAGTATATTTATCTGTATCTTTCGTAGAGTTCAACCTGTAAAAATCTTAGGTTGCTAATGTTAAATGAATCTGGCATATTTTATTTTATATCGTCCTGTAAAAATAGTACATGAATTCAAATAATAATAATAATAACAATAAAAATAATAATAAAGTGTTAGAATGAAAACATCCGAACACATTCCACGCACTTTTTCGAATAAAAAAAATATGTTTTCAATTATGTAAATTATTAATAAATTCATATTTAAAAAAAAAAAAAAAAAAAAAAAAAAACTATATTAATTTCTGAACGAATGAAATAAGCATTTTCAGAAAAATGGATTTTCAAATTTAAAGATGCTTCCTAGCATTATTTTTCGAGTTATATTAATATTCCATTTTTCTGTTACCGTTAAGAATGAATCATACTCATTTCATATAGAAATAATTAAGGTGTATTTACGTTAATTTGTCATAATTATACAGAGTAGACATTATTTCATAAAGATAGCGGTGGCAATAAATTTGAAAATTTCATATCTATGAGACTGTCCTGAAAAAAGGACAGAGAGTACGACTCCTGAGTTAAGGGGGCGTGCACTATTGTTAATTGTATAATAGAAAATTAACTATATACAAGAAAACTTTAACATCCCCCCTTTTTTTGTGTGTGAGAGAGAGAGAGGAGGGGAGAGAGACAGATTTTTAATGGTTTTCTAAGTAACGTACCGAATTTTACTACACAAATTAACTTATTTATTGTAAAACTGGGGCATTCCCGGCAGGAGATTGATATATTATGATATTCTAAAAATGAATAAGCAGGGCCTATTAAACCGTTAGTTGTCGCATATCGGTCTATTCGCCGCCCATAGTTTATATCTCCTACAGATCACCCCTTAAAAATAAAGTAGGGGAACTCTATGTAACTTACCTTGGGTAGATATCCTCTAACGTAGTATGTTTGGAAGTCATTCCTGCTATTTTTGAGCAGCTTAAAATGTTTTACTTCTCAAATTGGTCTATTTGACCACGACGCGACCAGTAACGTTGATTCATTTTTCTCCTCACTTCCGGTTTTTCAGACAGGTTAGAGTTTTGCGAGAAAAGCTTCGCGTGAATTAAGGTCAGTTTATCATTCTCTACTGACTTTCTTTCGGCTTTCCCCAACACTAAACAGCTACGGGTAATAGACCGAAACTCCACTACTAGAGTTATAAAAAAATGATACGGCGTCTCTCGGGTTAACTTTTTCTGGAACAATACTTTGCTTTTTAAAAATATTTCATGTATTCGTAACAGACAATTTTTCTTAGACCCACGGATCAAAATAATATCAATCTCTGGTGAGACCAGTATATATTAACATTAGTGGCATTTACTTCATTTATTGTTGAGAAAAAAAATTCAGGACATGCGAAAGCATGCTGTTAAATGATGTTGCGTTTTCAAGAAACAGGTAAAAGATGAACTTACTCTTAAAGTAAGAATATATCTATTTTTCTAGGGATGGAACACGGGTGCAGAACTCATACCACTATATGTAAGAATTTTTTTTTACTATTTAAATCAACGATATTACATGTAAAGAAATTTCTTGAACAAATACCGGTATGGATCCTTCGACCGTATTTCATCCATTTTTATCTTAAGTATTAAGTAAATTATCCCCCCTTCGTAACCATTTTTGTTTATGTTAATATAATACATAATTTTGCATTTGAATATTGTAGAATACTTACGCTTGAAGTTAATATTGTTTATTAACACTTTCGAGACCTCTGACGTAGATTCACGTCATTTGAAAATTTATAATTCCACCAGTAGGCATTTATCTCCCAATTTGTATGTTATTTATTTCTTAAATATATACACAATATTCATATTTGTACTTTCAATATACTATTGATACAAATACTTTGATCTGAGCGAGTGTAATTATAATGCATAGCTGGTAATATTTTAATTTATTCCGAAGTACTTTTAGCCCCGGCTTTAATTCGCACCACTTTATTTCTAGAATTTTTTTTTTTCAATACATAACTTCGATAAAATAAGAAAAAATTACCTTAAAAAAATAAGTGGTACGAAATAGAGGCGGGGCTAAAATTACTCCGGAATGAATTAAAATATTGGCAGCTATGATAATGTATATTTATTTCTAATACAATTGCGAATACAGAAAATTTTATTCTGAAATATTGTAAGTTGGGATAATAATAATGCTCACAGGCGGACCTTACTGTAAAAAAGGCAAAAGTATATGGTAGTGAAAGTGTTAAGTAAACTTCTTTATTAAAGTTTAACGCAGTGATTTATTTACTTTTCTATTTCGCTAAAAAATAAAAAAAACTTATTACATAAATTTAAATTATTAACACTTTCGCGACCGCATGTTTTTGTCTTTTTCAAAGTTAGATCCGCCTGTGGGCGTTATCCTCCCCAATTACAATATTTCAGGACAAATTTTTTTGTATTCACATTTATATTACAAATGGATGTACATTATAGTCATACTCGTTCTAATGTGATGCTTCAAGCTGTGATGTTTCGAACAAACAGAGTAGACTGAAAGTCTACTATTTTGACATTATTTAACAAAAGAAAAACCGCCCTGTAACGCCTTGATAACTATTGCAATTTCCTAAGAAATGTGGAAAGAGCAATCCATGGGATGGGTTTCACCTCCTTTGATCCTACAATTTAACAAATGTGCGATCAACTTGATCTCCACCTTCTAAAAACCTTTGGAGATTTAAGGGACAAGTTCCCCCCTCTGAAGCCGAGTTTTCTTGTGAAGGGAAGAGAACACAGGGAGAAGGAATTAAGTGGTGTGTGCGAGCCGAGGCTCGAATTTGCTCATCTTTTGAAGACAGAACTTTACCTTGTAACGGCAGACAACATTTATATTTTATTTAATATCTATCTAAATTTAGTTCTTTTTCACGAGCTATGAACTTATTTACCGACTTAGCTGTTTGAATCCATTTATTCTAGATTAATTAATTGTATTTAAGGCTGTGATATACTCCATTAAACTCTACAACATCTTCAATTCCTGACGGAGGCGTTACACTATTTAAAGCTTTTACGTTGATAGTATATTGATTGTGAAAATATGAATATTGGGTATATTTTAAAGAAACAAATAGCATACAAACTGGGAAAGAAGCGCCCACTGGTGGAGTTAGAGATTTTCAAATGATATGAATCTACATCAGCGGTCGCGAAAGTGTTAACAGCTTTTAAGAAGAAAAAATGAAAATCATGATTTGCTTTTATGCTATACAATTTCTGACTTTATAAGAATCACAGAATTAAGGAGATTTTAGTATTATTTTTTTTATTAAAGTAATGGTGGTTTATTTTTCATTGAAAAAATGATAATTTTTCTTTTGATGCAAAAATAGGATATTTGGTGTTTGAGATATTTTTACTAGACAAAATCTGCTCTATTATTTATATTCAGTTAAATTTGAACAATCATGACGTAAGAACCGTAATTAATATTAATGAGGCCAATGTGCCTAAATATGGTAACTCATCAAAACGACATTTTTTTTTTTTTTTTTTACTGATTGTCTTAATGCCAGAACAGAATCGTATTCAAATACAACATAATCAAAATTTTCGAAAAAATTCACAGCATTTTTCTCTATTAGAATTTTCTATTTCTATGCACTTTTTTCATTATTTACCTCCCCAAATTTCCCCTGAATACGACAAAAAATCCTGAAAAAACTATTGTAAATTTATTTAATTTTTTTTTTATCTTTTAAAGTCAAGTAACCAATTTTACGTCATGGTCTTGAATACCAATTACATTCGAGAACATATTTTGAATTAGAGGTGTTAAAACATAATTTTCGATATTAGGTTTTATTTTATTTCATATATCTAATTGCAGCCAATTATTTTCTTTAAATGGGGTGTTATTTATTGCATGTATAAAAGAAAATTACATTTTTTTAACATTTAAAGGCAGAAATTTTAAAGACAGAGAACTCTTAAAAGACAAAAATTGTGAATAACAGTGAATACTTAATAATAGTGAATACTTAATAATCATTATTAAATTATAATATTTATTAAGTATTAATAATTATTAGAAACTAAAAATCATGAACTTTTTTTTGAGTTGAATTTAAAAAAAAAAGAGAGAAAGACAACTTGAAAATAAAACTTATTGTACCACGAATTTTTATTTATTCTTTTTATTATTTATGAGTAGAAGACAAACCACCTGATTTCTTCACTCCAGTCACATTCATGCTTTTAATGATAATAAAAATATACTTGCCAACCATCTCATTATGAACCGTACAATTTTATTGTACCCGTCTTTGTTTTCACATCAGTCATTTTTTAGAGTAATTTTATTCTTATTCAATTGTCACAACATTTGGAGAGAATTACTCTAAAAATAAAGTGGTGCGAAAAAAGAGGCGTTTTTTCAAGGGGCGTTCACAATTGTCGGTTATTAATGAGATGGTTGGCAAGTATGTAAAAGCATATATCTGCGCCATAGCTTCCTAAACTAGATGCCTTCCACGTGGCTCGGAAGCTTGGCAACAATGATAAGTGATATGTGATATATATAATCGACGTTTCTTCGATTTTATTCGCCTTTTATGTATATTAAATCCCACTTTTTAAAAATATTGGTGGCTGTTCAATAAAAATGTCCCTCAATCTGTAGTAGGTGGCTCAGTCTATCGCCAAGTTCCCGAGCCACGCGGAAGGCATCTGGTTTACGAGGCTATGTCTACGCAGATAAAGGAAGACATATTATCTATAAATTATTCAAATTTTACTGTTTCAAATATTAATATTTGCCTGTAATCAAATAAATAAGCATTTTGTAAGCACTGAAATTGAAATAAAATAGATTAAGTATAACATTATTATTTTAGGCAAAATTATGTTATTTTATATAATTTTCTAAGTTGAAGTTAAAAATATTATATTTACATTGTAAATATGATTAGAAGAAAAATGCAAATGATCAAATAAAATAAAATATATGTATATATTTATCAGTAGTAAAACGCCACTTAAAATTTGTTATCATGATTTTAAAACCCATATTTTAATTTCATGAAGTCATAAAGTACACAGTTGCGTCACAAACTTTTAACCCGTTGAGGTTTTTTGCATTAGTATATGAGCCGTTCAGTGCACACATCGACTAACTCCACTTTTTGAAAAATCTTAAATTTTATGTCAAAGCACTTGGTATAATCATAACTTTTTGTATTTATAATAACTTTCCAGAATAATAAAGATTAGCACCGTTAAATGGCAAATTTTTTTTGGCCATTGAATAATAAGTAATTTATTTCAGAAGCCATTTCGATTAACTCCATACTTTAATGTAAATCGTTTCGGTAACGCTGTATCTGTTCTGGCCGTGCATCGACGCTTATTTGTTTTTAAACAGCGGAAGATGCTCTCTCCCTCTCAATAATATTCGTAACAAAATCGCATCGGTAAACAGATAAAAATAAGCGCAATGCAAACGGTAGTTAGTATAGCAGTGATCTCGCACGCTGAATGTTATTCTGTACTTCTTAGTCTTTTCAACATTACTTCCAGATTGTTTTTAAAGAAATAAATATTATACCGTTATAATCAAGATGAGTGAGACTAATAATGTGAGTGAGGAAAGCAGTGATGATTCTTCAATACGATTTATCAACAGAAAGTCTGGTCCAAGACGTTTATCGTTTTCCTCGGATTCATCGGATTGCACCAGTACAAACCCAACAAACACATTGATTGGGAGGAAAAGAAGTCGTAATCCTGTTAAATGGATACGAAATTTACAAAAGCATAACAGGATAAAAGGTTTGGCATACAGGAATAGGGGAGGAAAATTAATACCTGCAAAAACATTTGTCGATATACCATGCAGATGCCGTCAAAATTGCAATCAAAAAATTATTTCGGATGAGAGAGAGGCTGCCATGAAAGCATTTTATAGTTTACATAGTCAACTTGACCAAAATATTTTCTTAAGAGGTTGTATCAAAGTTAACGAAATAAAAAGAAGGCGCCCTACGAATGAAACTAAAGAACGAAGATTACATTCGTTTACATATTACTTTCGAAAAGAGAGACTTGATATTCCCGTTTGTAAAAAATATTTTAGAGACACTTATCAGGTGAGTGACGGGCGGATATACGATTGTCAACAAATCGAAATGACGAATCCTCGCATACAGCTGATGAAGAAGACATTATTTATAATATTGCTGAATCATCCCAAAGAATAATGCCGCTGACATAAAACTGCTATGAATTAATTACAAAAATTATAATATAACAGAACTGACAACATACATTCTTATGGAAAAGCTGTGATAAAAATGTATAATAACTAACTTTTTCTGTAATAAAAAACTTAAAAATGTAAAGACTTAATTTAACTTTATTACTTTTTTCAGTTGCCAAATCGATTAACTCCACCAGTCACATAAAAACTGTAACATTACTGACGATTGTTTGTTGGCTATTCTTTCTTATTAATTTTATACACCGTTAGATGAAAGCTATATCTGCAATTATGCATTCTACATTATATATTTGAATTCATATTATCAGAGGAATTTTAAAAAACAATATACATTACATCATCGCGTTTCTCAACTTTTTGTTTTATGGAGTTAATCGATGTGTGCACTGAGCGGCTCATGTATTAAAAGCATGTATACGCATGAAAAAAAAAAAAAAAAAAAAAAAAAAAAAAGCTATTTTACTAAATAAAAATGTATTTTAACTTAAAGAATTCTGATGTGCATTTAATATTACAATATATAGTTGCCAACTTAGCAGCTTTTGGCTAAGAAATATTTAATAGATTGAATATACCAGATAGTTTCAAATACTGACTTCTCTCTAGGAAGGTCAAAAATGTATCATCTGATGATATCTATCAATTCATCATCATTTTAAGTGCTACTATTCCTTTTTGTTTAACTGCAGAATAAAACAAAGATATTTCTTTAGCAATAATGTTACCCTTGGAAAATTTGCCATTTACAGTAACTTTAATTCCAGAAAAATATAGCAAAAAGAAAAGAAAGAAAGAAAAGAAAAAGAAAAGAAGGAAAGAAGAAGAAAAAGAAAGAAAGATATTATGTGTTTTATACGCAAATTTAATAAAAGAAAAAAAAAGAAAGAAAAAGAAAGAAAGAAAAAAGAAAGCAAGAAAAAAAGATGTTTCGAATTAAAACATCTGTGGAAATATTTTACCAATCTCTTTCCTTGAAACGATATTTATCGTGGGAATATCATTCTATTCATTATATATTCACTTACAAATAACTACAGTATTCTCCGGTATCTGATTCGCAAGTCTAGTAGTTTAGTTAACGCGTTGAGTATATTCTTAAGGAAATTCCCGTCAGACCATGCGCGCTGCTTTGAAGCGTGTTATTTTTACCGTGTTTTAATAAAATTCATTAAAATCCCTTAATGACAATCCTGTAATATATATATAAAAAAAATTTAAATAAAATTTTTGTAATTACTTAAAACAATGTAAATTTTTAGTTTTATATCATATTTTACACTATCAGCCACCGGTGATTGATGCAGCTTGTTATCATATATGAAACCGTCAGCCACCGGTGGTTGGTGCGGCCTAAACGGAAAGTCCAGTGTCAATCATGTAGATAAGTGACGTGGGAAAAGTGGTATGATTAAAAAAAAATAAGAAAAAAGTAAAATTTTTGTGAAATATTAAACGGTATAATTAACTCTTTACTTAATTACTTGGAAATAATCACATATCATTAACATTTTTCTCATGTATCTCTTATTTTCTGTTAAATGACAAGTTAATGCAAGAGGCCCTATACAGGGTGGTCATAATTAAACAACCCTATAAACAGCATCCTGCAGCGCAAACGGGTGAACGGAATGCAACGAAATTTGGTATAGAGACTATACACGAGATGCGCTCACGGAAATAAAAAAAAATAGTTTCAAAATGTCCACCAGAGGGCGCCTTTTCCGGAAAAACATTAAATTTAACAGAATAAACGACCAAAACGGAATACAGACACATTATTAACATTTATTGACTAGTACGCTGTTTGAGGGAGGGAAAAAAAGTTCAGTTTGCAGAAACAAGAACGATTAGGACGAAATTGCACAAGAGGAGCAGTTGTTAATCGTGTCCAGGACGATGTAGCGTAAGGTACACCATGTGAGCACCCTGATTTACCTGCAAAATTTCAAGTCTAGGAAAATTGTGTTCAACAGCAGATCGTAACTTATCAGTTGTGATAATTCGTACATGAAGCGTATCTCGGATATTTTTGGCTAGAACTTACAGCTTTTCCACGTTTTACATTTTATTACTCATAATTTTTGTTCTGCATTTTTAATATTGTTTCTGTATTCCGTTTTGGTCGTTTATTATGTTAAATTTAATGTTTTTCCGGAAAAGATGCCCTCTGGTGGTCATTTTTGAACTGATTTTTTTTTTTTTTTTTTTTTTTCGAAATTCCATGAGCGCACTGTGTGTATAGTCTACATACCAAATTTCGTTGCATTCCGTTCACCTGTTTGCGCAATATGATGCTGTTTGTAGGGGAACAATTAAAACCCACGCAATATTTCTACATTTTGAAAATTCATTAACATTCTGTTCTGTTACTATTTCCGAGTTTTATACTCTCCATACCCTTTAATGACTGATGCCAAAAACATTTTTAGGCCTCATAAATCTTTGCTCGTTAACATGGGAATGATAGATGTATAGGAATTACTATATCTACGCTTAGAAATAATGGATTTTTAAGATTAAATGTTATTAATTAGATACATAAAAACAAAATTTATTAATATGTATCAAATAGTGGATGTGGGTCGAATCGAGTAATTTGTTTGAGGCCATGCGGTTACAGACAGCTTTCTGTGGTCGAGAAGTAATTTACAGTTGCTTTTTTAAGTGTTACCAAGCGAGAACGCAGTACAGGATACCTTTAGTAGACATTGGTCCTTTCTAAGACGAAATTCTCGAACTGCAGCAGAAGCTTTCCCCATGTTTTCTTAAAATAGCTTTACCAATAACGCATGTTCAACTAAAGATACCATCATCATTACAGCCGGAAACACTTACATAAAACATGGCAATGTCTGCAAACATTTTACATCCTAACCTGTTTTCCATAAAGCTTCCTCGTCTTCGCAAGCATGCAAATCTCGACATCCCCCCCCCCCTAGAACTGACAGCTTTTCCCGGTTTTACATTTTATTACTCATAATTCTTGTTCTGAATTTTTAATATTGCGTCTGTATTCCGTTTTGGTTGTTTATTGTGTTAATGTTTTTTCCGAAAAAGGCGCCCTCTGGTGCACATTTTGGAATTACTTTTATTTTCGAAATTCCGTGAGCGCATCTCGTGTATAGTCTATATACCAATTTTCGTTGCCTCGTTCCTTCGTTTCGCTGTAGGATGCTGTTTATAGTGGAAGTTTAATTTTAATAACCCTATATATGAAAGGAAATGGTATAAGTTATCATAAGTAAATTACATATGACTAAATCATGAAAAATATAATTTTATAATCAGTTGATTTGTTATTATTATGGTTTAAATACAGTTTTGATTTTTAAGGGAATAATTTTTTTTTTTTTTTTTTTAAGTTTGATATTTTTTTAAGATTTTATATTAGAAAGTACTGTAGAATTTTCATTTTTTTTTTTTTTTTTTTTAATATATATATAATTAGTAGGTTGAACGCTAATTTTAGTATATAAAAAGAGTTTAACTAAATTAATAGATATAGAAAAAAAAGAAAGAAAGAAAAATGAATTTGAAACTGTATCTAGAGTTTTTCATTCGTCTTTAATACATTTAATATTCATAAATTTTATTTGCTAAATTATCCGTGTGTATTTACTCGGGGGAAAACAGAAATTAGAGAGACTTTCCCAATTAAAATGAATCACTTTTTGAACTTGATCATTCAACGACTTTGGGATCTTCATCGGTAATTGAAAAAAAAGACGGCAAGCAGTGGGTTAAAGTACATTTGACCCGTTTTTCACTGCAATTTTAAGAAATCCAGTATATTAAATCATAAATGAAAATCTGTTATATTATTTTTATCGTCTTTTGACTTTTTTAGGCGAAATTGCTCGATTATTTCTTTACTGGCTCACTTAAGAAATACCCTCTGCAGATATGTTTTCGATACAGTAAACATCATCTTCACATTTGCATACAAAAATAACTTATTCATTGTTTTGCAAAGAATGTGAATCAAATCGGAATCTCACTGTCTGAAAGAAATTTGAGGGATTTATTTTCCTTAGTTTCGTCCGATTACTCGAATGTATCAATGCGAAGAGTCATTAGAGCAGACGACCAAAAAAAAGGCAGACGCAGCGTTCCCATTTTTTATAATTTATTCACAAGCATTTTTTGCTGCGCCTTATTTTCACAACAGAAATTTTGTAGATTATTTCTCTTTAAAATGTGACAAAGATTAAATAAAAAGAAAATCATTTTTCAAAATTACCGGTATCAAAAAGAGGCGGGGCTAAAAATGCTCGTGATTAAATTTTAAAAGTTGGGAACGCTGGGCAGACGAAACAATGACACTAGCATTCTTTACCAAAAATATTTACTGCATGGATCCTGTAATTTATTGTGATAGAAATTACTGATATAGAATACTGATGTCAGTGCTGTTTTTTAAATTAAAAAAAAAATCATGCCACTCTGCGAACAAATTGAAACGTCAAGGGGTTAATTAAATTTTCTATTTCTTGATGCGATACCTTTTTTTTCTTCCTGTTAAATGTTTTTAAAAGTGTTTATGTTATGTATACATAGCTACCACACGTCCTAATTAATAATCCGGAGTATTTTTAGTACCTGCCTTTTTTTCAAAGCAGTCTTTCCATTATTACTATTAATATTTTAAGTAAATTTATTTTTATTTCATCGAAAATACACTTGAAGATGATTTAAGTTGCACTTTTTATTTTTGTTAATACTGCAATATTCATAATTTGATACTAGCCAATATTCATAATTTAGTAATAGTAATGATAGAGCGATGGAGATTTTTGGATAGTCTTGATTCGGTAATACTGAAATATTAATTGTTTTAATGAAAATGCAGATGGCTCATTAAGATTAATTCTTAAGGGTGCAATTAAATTTTTTTGTTAACATTATATCGCATGTTTACTGTTAAGAAATCTATCAATTTTTAAATGGAAATCCATCTTCTAAGTGGAAAACAATAGAGAGAGTAATGCCTAATTTCGAAATGTTCCATACGAATTCTAAATTATTTTAAATCTCCAATTACTTTAATATGCGTTTTTTGTGTGTAACTGAACACATCTTGGGTACTTAAATTTTTATATCTCAATTATAGCATTAGTTCCGGAGAAAAAATATATGTATATAAGTTTGAACTTTAAACTAAAAGTTGGCAACTATTTTTGCTACACTTGCAGCTGAGCTTGAGAGTTCGTAAAAAGCGCAATAATTTATTGATTTTAAAATGAATACCCAGTTTTATGACAAATACACTGGCATATTTGCCAACATCCCAATTAATATTCCGGAGTGTTAATAGTCCCGCCCTTTTTATCACACCAATAAATTTAGAGAGTTATATTCTCCAAATGCAATTACAATCAAATGAGATGAAAAATACTCTAAGAAGATACTGGTGTGAAAAAGAAGGCGGGGCTAACAATGCTATGGAATATTAATTAGTATGTTAGCAAGTATGTACTAGTTAACATTCACACTAATTTAAAAGAAAAACTGGATTTAAAGGGGGAAAATGTCCTATGGAGCATTACAAGTGATTGATTAATAACGGGTCGAAATATGACCCCCCCCCCCAAAAAAAAAAAAAAAATGAATAAATAAATAAATAAATAAATAAATAAATAAATAAAATAAAATAAAATAAATAAATAAATAAAATAAAATAAACAAAAATAAATAAATAAATAATATAAAATAACATAAAATAAATAAAGCAAAGTTCAAAATTTTGTAAAAGCTTTTGAGTAATATTTGAGGAACTGAAGAAGGATATAATTTAAAATATTTTGTGTAAAGGCCATCCGGACGTTATTCTATAGTTTTTTCGTAATAAAGTAATGTTATATCTTGAATACTTTCAGCACCTGAATTTCATTTTCAGATACGTTTAAGTAGTAAATGCCAATTTTAATTAACTTAAAAAATGAATATAAAATAATTTATTCAGTCGTGCCTCTTTATCAGCGAATCAGTTAACCATACATTAAATTGCTGCTCTTTATGTTAAAAATCAAGTTTCAAGATAATGAGATACAAAATATAATAAAACTTCCGTTGATACTTCGTTTATTTTCAATCTTAATTAATTTTCTAATCACTGAAAGTTTATAATTAGCATCTTTGTTTAATTCAGTGCAAAAATCTTTTAGATATACTGCATACATAAATAGATGTATTATTCGTGAATATTTATTCTTAATTTACTGTAATTAACGCAAGTAGTTAATTAAAAATGATAATCTTTAATACATTTTTTCAATAGCCGGGGAAAAAAAATGAATTTTAGGCAAAGCTTAAGATTAATTAAAAAGAAAAAAAAATTAATTTCTAAACATGAAGAGATTTAGTTTAGTTTAATTTCTTTAAAAAATACATACTTCGTCCATTTATTTAGTTAATTTTAATTTAAAGTTTGGTTATTTTATTTTATTTTATTTTATTTTTTTTTTAAGTTTAGATTGAAATGGTTTAAAAAGAGAACAAATTCGACATAACGTTAAATTTATAAAGTCCGTATATTAACGTATTTTTTTAATATTTAATTAATTTACATAAAAGATTGACTTTCCATGCATTTCTTATTAAATTAATTCCGCAACAATTTGCTTTTTCATTTATTTTAAAATAACAATAAATATATATTGTTATTTTTACCTATTAATAAGTTTGAATAAGTGAACAAATTATATATATATTTACCTGGTGTAAAGAATTTTTAACATATTTTCAGAATTTCTACATTATATAGTTACTTTACGTTCCCCCCTTTTTTTTTTAATACCCTTTATTTTTAAAGTTTTTTACATTTCGTTTATGAGATATTCGTAGCATAAGTCTCTATATACAGTATTTTTAAAAATAAAATTAGTGGCATTCAAATGTAAACGTATTTATAATATATATATATGTATGTATGTATTTACAATATGGTCCTAAAGCACTATCTCTATTTAATTTAATGATAGCCTCCTAAATTAGATACCTTCCGCGTGGCTCGGGAACTTATCGGTAGACAGCTCCACTTGGTACAGATTGGGCGTCTGTTTTATTCAACATCCACCAAAGATTTTCAAAAGTGGGATTTGATATATATAAAAGGAGAATCGAATCGAAAACACGTCAATTACATATATCATATATCACTTCTTAAAATAAATTGGTGCCAGTTGAATAAAAAAGTCGGGTAATCTGTACCAGGTAGTGCTGTTTGCTGCTTAAACTGTTGCCAAATTTCCGAGCTACGCGGAAGGCAGGAGGCTATGATTCAATAAACATTTTTTTAATGTTAAAATGTTTAGCAACCTCATTGTAAATATTTGCCACACAGTTCTTATTAATTATAGAAATATAAACACACACATATATATGTTTTGCTTATGTGGTAACACACATGTGACGTTATAAATAATCTCTAAAAAAAGAGTTAAATTGAACACGTGTCATTTGTTAATTATATTAAAAACATTTTAAACACACGTAAAATTAAATTTTATTTAAAAGATGTTAAAAAAAATATATATATCCGAAGCTTTTCGCTTTAATAGTAAAGCATCATCAGGGATTTTTATTATTCGTTTCCAATGAGCAGTTTTTAAATATTTTTTCTTTTCATAGTCAACAGTTAAGTCTTTTAATAACGTGAATATCAGCAAAGTCAATTTGAAGTCCGGTAAAGGTTGAATCAAGGAGCTAAGAAAAATAAGAGAAGCTGGAGCTATTGAAATATCACACGAGGCTATTGTAGGAGAAAAATCATCATGAATTAGCAGAAATAAACTATTGACTATTTTATAATATTGTGCCAAATTATTGGCAAAACTGCAGCATCTTTGGAATTTATTGCATTTTTGCATTTAATTATATTAATAGCTTCGGAAATGTAAAGTTCTTGGATAGTAAATGGTGCTGTAATAATTTTGGATTTTTCCCATATAGGGTTAGCGTTTGCGTTGGCATAAATGAAGTCGACTAGAGTAAAATTATTTCCTTCTTTGATATTTCGTATATGTTCTTGTATTCCTTTATTTAAAGTCCTCTTAGTCTGTCCAATATAACAGAAAAGTTCTTTATTGCTTTCGATGGGAATTTGATATATACTCCTCCAGTGGATCCATTTAAGTCGCGGTCATGAAGGGTTAATTGTTTAATAGTTATAGGAGAACTGAATGGGATAAATAAATTAAATTTACGTCGTATATAATGTTTAAAGCTATAGAATTCTTTACAGAAAAGGAGATTATTAGTATAATGAAATTTGAGAGTTGAATCTAGAGTGTGATTAATAGGTTTAATTAGCATGCGATTTTTTATTCTATTAACTAATGTTATAATACTAGATTTACTATATCCTACAGCATTACCTATTTGAATAATATTGCCGATTTGCTGCTTTTCATTAAATTTAAAAGTAGCGTAATTTATAGCTCGGGTAATGTAGGAATTAAAAAAAGCATTTTTATAATTAGTAGGATGAGCTGAATCAGCCGGGATCGGTAAAGGGATAAATGTGTTTTTGGAAAAGACGGCAAACCATATAGTTGTATTATCTTCGTTACGATGTATCTTACGGTCAAGAAACGGAAGCGTACGATTGATCTTAGTTTCATATGTAAATTTTATGGATGAAAATTGGTTGCTGAGACAATCAATTAAATTAAGAAGTGCATTTTTTGAATAAGGCCAGGAGATAAAAATATCGTCAACGTATCGTAAATATATTGTAAGGTATGAGTATGGAAGTTTCAAATACGCGTTTTTCTAATTCAATAAGTAATAAATCTGTTAAAATAGCACTAAGAGGGGAACCCATCGGGGCTCCAAAAGTTTGTTTATATATCTATTTTTATATCTTTTTTTTTTTTTTTTTTAACAAAGTGATATATAAACAAACTTTTGAAATTGGAAGTGACTTAGCTACCGTTGCTCTAATAACTACTCTCAAGAATACTTTTGCTCGATGAAAATAGCATACCCGGTAATATTTCTAATTTATTCTAGAATACACTTTGCCTCGCACTTTTTTCCACACCTGTATGTTTTTAACACTTTCGCGACCGCGTGTTTTTGTCTTTTTCACAGTACGGTCCACCTGTGGGCGTTATTCTCCCTTGTTACAATATTTCAGAACAAAATTCTCCATATTTACATTTATATAACAAACGGATATACAACAGTTATATTCTTTCTAATCACAGCATTTATATGCATAGTATATTGATCGTACAAAAATGAACATTGGGTATATATTTAAGAAATAAGTAGCATACAAATTGAGAAAGAAACGCCCACTGGTGGATTTAGAAATTTTCAAATGACGTGAATCTACGTCAGCGGTCGCAAAAGTGTTAAAATACTTTCCTACATATAGCATCATAATTAGGTACATACTGGAGAAATGTTCACTAAAATCATACTGTTGTAAGAAAAGGGTGGGGCTAAGAGTACTCCCAAATAAATTATAAATTTACTAGTTAGGACATATAACAAAACTAGGAAATATAGCAATTCTGTTAGAAATTAGGTTGGTACATTCTCAAAATTTAAAGTCTTTCAAAAAGACCACTCTTAGAAGTATATAAAAATGTTATGGGCTTTTTTTTTTCATCGGGGGAGATAGATAAGAAATTCTTTCCACCTGTTAGGCAAATTTCTATTTCTGTAGATTATGGTAATCGAGCGCTAGTCAATTCAAATACCACATATTGCGAATGGTTGGTTTAACTGAATTAGAAGATTTTAAAAGCGTAAAATTCGGATAGAAAGAATTCTAAACTCAAGACCTCAGGGCCTCTCTCAAGCGCTGTTTTCAGACTTAACGCCAAGTAATTTTATTGTAAGCAGGTATGTTCAATCAATGTAGTAAATGCCATTGACGTTTATGCATACTAGCATGTCATATGGAGTCAAATACGAATATACAAAGTATTTTTCTTTTTTTTTTTTTTTTTTTCTCTCTCTCTCTCTCTTTTTTTTTTTTTTCAATATATATATTTTCGGTGATACAGAAGACGGGGCTTGATTTGTTTTTTAATTCTTTCACATTCACTCGCATGCATTGCGGTGATTTTATAAAAAATAAGTTGATTTGTATGATAAACATCGAAAAGTTGCTTAGAAAAAACAGGAATAATAATTTAAAGAAAAAATGTAATTTAACTCTTTCAGCGATAGCCATTTTTCAGTATACAGTAGGTGCCGCTCAGTGTGATCACGGATAATGTTATCATTCGTTTAATGTTATCAGAATCTCGAAGTCCCGAACGCTTGTATATTAACACATGTTAAAAAAATCGGTTTTTGTAATCAGCGCCTTCGTTTATTGTTATCATTTTCAAGTACCATTTTCAATTTCTTTTCTTTCTTTTTTTTTTCTTTTTTTTTTTTTTTTAACTATTCAGTCAACAAAATTTGCAATTTATAAAATCAAAGTCAGAATTCTCAAAAGAATAGAAGGCCTCTC
Organism: Salticus scenicus; assembly: GCA_963930645.1. NCBI lineage: Eukaryota > Metazoa > Arthropoda > Arachnida > Araneae > Salticidae > Salticus > Salticus scenicus. The sequence continues at coordinate 204,689,086 of OZ005659.1, read as the reverse complement.
TGAATTTTTTCTCTCTGCCCATTTTCACTTATAATCCAAGCATTCTAGCTATGGAAAGAAAACGCAAGGATTTAACTCTTAAGGACAAAATTGTCATTTTGACACGCTTTGATAATTTACCCAAGATGAGTCAGAGAAAGCTGCTGCAGCACTAAAAATCTCTCAGCCATTACTCTGTAAATTATGATAAAGAATCGCGACGAGATTGACAATAAAGCGAAGATGAACACAAATTTGAACTGTAAATGAAAACGTACTGGAAAAGATGGAGAAGTCGAATCTGCTTGGAAACTGAGGTTTGCCAATGTTAGGCAAAATGATGCGCGCATAAACGGTCCTTTAATGAGGCAGAAAGCTGAAGATCTTGCTTCTAAAATCGGCAAAGGAACCGCAACAGACGGTGATTTAATCGTTGGCGAAAAAGAGAGAATATTGTGTTCACACGTATCCATGGAGAAGAAGAAGATGCTGATTTTTCAGCTACAGAAAAATGGATTTCCAAGGAATGACCGAAAAAATAAATGCTCATTATTCACCCAACAGCATCTGCAATGCTGATGAAACCGCACTTTATTTTCGTGCCTTGCCAGAACACACGTATCTGTTCAATGTCGTGGGATGGGATAGAGTGTCCGAGGAAACAATTAAGAATTGCTTCTCGCACGGCGGATTTGTTAAAACTGACGAAGGTATGAACATACCGGAATTCGACGAAACAGTACTCGCACCATCAGACATGACTGAAAATTACTTTGCAGAATGGATGTCTATAGATGAGAACGCCCAAGTGACTACCACAATGATTCATGAATATGCATGCCGGGCTGTGTCTTGTTCTATCGGGAAAAAAAACGATGAAAAGGCGTCCGATGAAGAGGATGACGATGTTGAAAACATTGTTGAGAATCCTCCAACTGCTACTGAAATGAGACAGGCTCTCCATGTCTTGGGACACGGAGTGCAACACAGAGACACTTCTGAAGACTTTCACGAACATTACAGGTATGAAAGTTTTATCAATAATTTGCTGACACAAAAAACAAGGCAGACAACTTTGGAAGACTTTTTATAATTGACCTATTTTAACTATTTGTTCAATATAGCGTTCAAATGGATCATTGTCTTATCTGTAGTTCCAAAAATAAATGTTACGTACGTAGTAAAATTAAAATTTTGTATTCCTGATACTTTTCGTTTATTGTTATCAGTCGGTTATTGTTATCAAATAGTATCAGTCCCAAAGTGATCACATTCAGCGGCACCTACTGTATCTGTTTATTGATACATAAAATTAATACTACTTATAAATATAGGAATTTAGTACTGTACAGTACACATATTTATTATTCTTATCCCCACCCCCACCCCCGGAAAAAAAAAAAGCAGTATGCATCATAAAATATAGTAACACTAGCTCCTTATTTCGATTATGTATGAGAGATGAAGGTAAAAATAGCTTTCCGTCAGATTATGTACACTTTACTTATAGATGATACAAATGATGACAGGTGATGGCCCCCTAACAGCAATGCAAAATTAAATATCACTGTGACTAGTAAAATAACGTTAGGGGGAAGGAGCTTTAAATTTGAAACCCATAGCTTTGATGTTGCCTATTCTTTTCGTGCAAAAATTAACATAGGTTTTAATTCATGATTGTTTCAAACATGAATTTATTAATAATTTTCATAATTCAAAACATAATTTTTAATCAAAAATTTGCATGGAATAATCTTGGTACACTTCATTCTAACGCATAAGAAGAGAAATTTTTAATATAATATTTTTTTTTTTTCTGGAAAATATGAATTATTCGTCACATTCATTTAACATTAGCATCCCCATATTTTGAGTGAACTATATAACTATACAATTTTTTAACCTGCAATGATTTGATCCAAATAATTAATATATATATATATATATATATATATATATATATATATATATATATCAGAAATGGGTGTTACCAATGAAAAAAATAAAATGTATCCCAGTTTTAATATGTAGACCTATGCAAAATTTAAATTTTCCGTTATAAACTAAATGTTATTGCAAATCGATGAGCATACTTGCCAACATCCTAATTAACATTCCGTAGCATTTTTAGCCCCGCCTTCTGTTTTCGCACCAGTAATTTTTTACAGCATTTTCTTTCTTATTAAATCGAAATTGCATTTTCAAATATACTATGGATACAAATACTTTGATTGGAAAGGATATATTATTATAATGTGACATACATTTGTAGTATAAATGTGAATACAGGAAATTTTGTTCTAAAATATCGTAACTTGGGAATATGACGCCCACATCCGGACCTTACTGTCAAAAAGACAAAATAATGCTGTCGCGAAAGCACTGTTTTTCATTATTATTATACTTTGAAAAATAAATAAATAACTTTACATTTCTCATATATATATATATATATATATATATATATATATATATAGGTTTATTTTATTTTATTTTATTTTTATTTATTTATTTATTTATTTTTTTCGTGCGTGTGTCCTCAGGTTTCCTTTTTTTTTTTTTTTTTTTTTTTGTAAAATAAACTTTCTTCAATAGTTTTATTCAGTTTAATTTTGTATAATTAACTATCTTGTAGTATGTGTAATGAATTGAAATAACTGATAAATTCAAGGTATCAGTATGCCAGCTCCAACGAGTCTTAATGACTATCGCTGACACAATCTCTAACCTTCGCATCTACGTGGGTGTTATATTAATGCTGTATAACGCTCGCTGTCATTTAATGGCGTTCCTGCTTGTATGCATTATGAAAAAACTATTTCAAATTACCTGTGGACAGAAGAAATTTTCCTGTAACCTTGACTTTTGGCAAATTACCAGATTCGACCCACGTCCATTAAGTGATGGGTATAAATAAATTTTACTTTTATGTATCTAGTTAACGACTAATAATTTAAACAATCTTTTTAATATTTCTGGATTCTCAACAATTAAGTATAATTAATTTTAAAATGACCCAGAAATTGATCCTGAGTTTTGGACATAATATATTAATTTGCCCATATATAGTTTGAACCGTTCATTACTATGTCATAGTTTTATTCAAGAGATTGATCAATTATATTTTAAATAATGCTAAACAAGAATCTGTATGGAAGAAAAAATACTGATAATTTTCAAAAGTGAGCAAAACAGAAGACAAAAAAAAAAAAAAAAAAAAAAAATATAGGCGGTTATGTCACGTACAATCGATTATGATCACTTTCGCGACCGCTGACGTAGATTCACGTCGTTTGGAAATCTGTAACTACGCCAGTGGGCGTTTCTTTTGCAATCTGTATCTTACAAAGTATATTTCTTAAGAATATTCCCAATGTACACGTTTGTAAATTCAATATACTATGGGTATAAATACTTTGATTAGAAAGAGTATACTTATAATATATATTCATTAGTAACATAAATATGGAAAGAATACGTCTTTTTCTGAAAAAAAAAATGCAGCTTGAGAGAATAACGCCCACAAGCGACCAAATAGAAAAAATAGAATAGTGAAATATCTATTACAGATGTTAAAAACTTAGGATCGCGATAAAGCGTGCCAAATTTTTATGAACCGTCTAGCAGCTTAACGTAACACATCTACACACCATATGATTTTTAAAGATGCTGGTTTTTGCAGCTCTTTTCAAGATTCAATATCCCAAACGATGAAATCATGACATTTAAATGCAATAATTTATTATATAATCATAAAATTGAAAAATTCCTGGTGTTAGTTGGATTATTTTTATGAGTGAAATATCTAATTAAATGGAAAATAGAATATATCAAAAAAGGCTTATTTCATTAGAAAGCAGGGTGGTTATACACTCAATTTTTCTCCAGTGGTGGAACACAGATGCAGAACTCATACCACTGACAACGTAACAACATTTTCTACTTATTAAATCAACGATATTATACATAGAAAATTTACTCAAATATCGGTATGAATTCGGCGCCTGTGTTCCATCCCTGTTTTTCTCTGATTTTTCTACCAGAATATTTATATTATGATTTTTGCTTAATAAATTGTGCAAATATACTGTTTAAAATTCCGAAAGAAAAATATTGGTTGAAGAATCAGGGAGAAAATGTGGTCCATAATCACCTTGGATAAAAACATGTGATAGACGACATTGTAATTACAACTATTTTTTTTTTTAATATAAGTGCAATTTACGCATTAAAAGAACTTTGAATACTAAATATATTTAAAAACATTTTTAGGTTTATAGATGCTCATAGCTGCCAAGTTTTGAAATTTTTTCCGGAATGATATCCTCGCCCTTTTTTCACACCGTAATATTTGTAAAAAAATTTCCTTCATTATTTCACTACATTTGAAAAATATTACTCTAAAAAGATTCCTGTGAGAAAAAAGGCGGGGCTAACAACATTCCGGAATAAAATAAAAACCTTGGCAGCTATGGATGTTAACCTTTGCCCAGCACGTTTATAGTTGCCAACTTTTATAGTTTTCTAGTACCACTATAATTTAGTAAAACTTTTTTTTATTTAATCAATGAGAACGTTTACAAAAATTTCTAAAAGTTCAAGAATTTTTTATTTCTTGTTCAAAAATTTATTATTTCATTACCTATTTTAATTTTATACTTTTAATTTACTTTCGTAATTTTACTCGGGACCTCTATCAAGTGTTAACTTCCGATTACCTTAAATCGAAGTAAAGAGATTACTTTATCCCATTGTCTTTAATTTACGAAGAAAATTTTAAGTGCTGAATGGCATCAGAAAAGTGTAGAGTTTCTAAGTTACTACCAGCAAAAATAAGATACTATCAAAAAATTGAGTACATTTGATAGTTCTTTGCGGCGCAGGGTAATTCGGCTCATTTAAATTATACTGCCACCGGAGTTTACGAAAAAATTTAAAATAAATGACATTTTAAATTTTCAAGTTAAAAAAAAAAAAAAAAAAAAAAAACAGGGGCTTTTTCTGCTGTGATATAAATTTTTACTAAAAAATTTCCGGGATAAGTTTTTGCACTTGAGAATTAAAATTAGGTGTTCCATGAGCGGGAACACTGCGACTGCTTAAGCATTTCAACGCAACATTATATTTTCGACCATGGATAACAGTGCCAATACTGCGAAGTGGTCGTGCGGCAAACTAGAGCGAAGAAAACATTATGGGTAAATAATATAATATCGTCTTCCAGTGCCACATTATGACACTCAGCGCGTCGGGATGTCCAAGTATTTGTTTACATATTATCAATTCGATTCTGGTTTAAATATACAAATTTTAAACTTTACAATGTTTAAAAGAAGACAACAAGGACTTTAAACTAGGAAACAATTTCAGAGCAAAAACTAAAGTAAACATAATATAAATAACTTGAAGGTTTTATAATCATTATTATAAAAAAATGATGAATAAACAAGAAAAAACTATTTTGAATTTTACAGCACACTTTTCACCAATCAATATTTTTTTTTTTTTTTTTTAAGTTTCGAATACACTTTCTGCATTGTGAATTTTTAAAAATAGTTATTAAAATGGACGCTTGTTAAAAACATAGTTTACACTCTTGAAGTTAAATTAAGTAGTTAATTAGCATGTATACTTTCATTTTCGGTTTAATTAATTTTTTTAGTTGATATTCTAGCACATTGCCTAAAATATTAGCTTTTTTAAATTGAAAACGCAAGTTATATACTAATAAATATTATTTTTAAACTGTAAAGCAATTAATGAACAAACTTATATTTACATATTATTACCTGTCAAAATAAAAGTTGCATATTTCTATTTATTATCTTCTGTCGTTAAATTTAAACAATATAATGATATTGGTGAGAAATTCATATTATCAGAAACTTATGAATTATGTATTTATCACAAATTCATTGAGTTTTGAAAATGTTATTTTAAGTTTTTTTGCCTCAAACAAGAGCTTTCATTAAATTTTGAAATTAAAAAAAAAAAAAAAAGACTATGTTTTTGAGAAATTAATACCATAAGTTTTCTCACAAATATCCGCTGATGAACAAAAAATATTTAAAATGTTTAAAAATCATTACGTCTCGTAATTAAATTCAATTTTAATCACATTAAAAACTGAGACAGACAAAATGCACTAAAAGTATACAATTAAAACCGTGATATACGTTCGAAAATTGCACAGCATGCCATAGAAACTGACCATTTACCTGATTTTAACTGTACTAAAATAATCATATCTAACTGTTAAAATAATCATTCTACAATTTTCCTGGAGGACTGGTACACAAATCAACATTTTTCACCCCTTAATGAGGCATGCACAATTCCCGAGGTATACGTTGTACCATAGCCTCCTTAACTAGATGCCTGTCGCGTAGCTCAGAAACTAGGCAACAGTTGAAACGGTTGACAGCGCCACCTGGTACAGATTGTATGAATTTTTTATTCAGCAGCCACCAAAAATTTTTAAAAGTGGGATATGATATACATAAAAGCGAATAGAATCGAAGAAACGTCGATCATATATATCATGTATCACTTCTTTGAATTATTGGTGACAGTTGAATAAAAAAAGTCCCATAATCTGTACTAGGTGGCGCTGTCTACCGCTTCAACTGTTGCCTAGTTTCCGAGCTACGCGACAGGCATCTAGTTAAGAAGGCTATGGTTGTACTCACTTATGAAAGTCTGTTGTTCTTCTCTGCATTTACATTTGATGTTTCTTAATGATGAGGAGTCTATAAAAGGCTCGAAACGTTTAAATTTGTGTTTTATGTTTTTATTGTTTTAAATTGTATATTTTTAGTGCATTTTGTCTGTCTCAGTTTTTAATGTGATTAAAATTTAAAAAATACTTAGCAGTTACGTGTTTTAGGGGAATCAATTTTCTTCCAAAATTATGTTATCAGGCATAATCAATACCAAAAAATAGACCTATATTAGATATTTTTACATTAATAGATATGGCGTATCTACTTAGTTTTCCATATACATCAGTTTAATCTGCATATAGCTTTGAAAATAAAATTTTATTTAATGAAAATTTAAGTCTACCCGACCCGAACCGACAGGTGAATTTTATATTAATCCGAAAACCGACCCGAACCCGCTGTATAAAAATTTTTACGATCCAAACACATTGTCTTCACACCCGAGTCCGAACCCGACCCGAAACCCGAAAATTAAATAAAAATTACTTATTCATCTAAAAATCATACAAAATACTTTTAAATTATAATATAAGGTAAATTTTCATTGTCAGACAGTTGGTAAATTATTTTAAAAAGAATTTAAAATGTAATTACTAATTGTTTAAGTTAAAAATTTAAAAATCTGAAAAACAGATCAATAATAATTTTAACCATTTATGTGAGTTGTGAACCTTATGAGTAAACTAGTATGCTGTGCCACCACAAGACTTTCTTCTACATTTTCCTACATTTTACTAACAGCAAATAATTTATTAAAAATATTATTTTTAAAAATTATACAGACACAGTCGCCTCAAAATTTTTGTAACACAATCACACAGGCAGACAGACAGATGGACAAACAGACATTTTCTATAAATGGTAAAATCGTGTTCTAGACCTCTGAAAGCGGGTAAATCCGCCGAAAACCGGAAGTCTAAAATTTTTACGAATCCAATACTAAGTAAAAAATGCACTTCAGTTTAAGTATTCGTAATTTGTTGTTAATACTTATATTCTGAAAAAAAAAAAAAAAAAAAAAAAAAAAAAAAGATGTATTATTACTTTATTGCTTTTATCCGATGAGGATTTTTACTTTAGTACAATAATTTGTGTAGAATGTGTGTGATTCGCAGTTATCTGCTTTTTTTCGATCCTAGAACGTTGTTATAACGTTGCAAATAAGTGTGAACAGTGAAAAATTAGTTATAAAAACATTATAACAACGTTATGAGCTACTGGTGACTTTAAATTCACACGATCAGCAAATTTTCTTCCTCCGGTTTCAGTTTTGGTGTATTCCATATTTGTTTAAGAGAAGACAACGTATAATCTGCTGTGATGGAATTCGTTTCTTTTATGTGTTTCTTTTACATTACTTTTTTCAATTAAATCATGACAAGTATTTTCTCTATATTTGCTGTATACGTATAGTGTAGGAAGAAAATTCAAAATTTCGTGAACATAAAAGGGAGGATTAAAATTAATTGAAAATAGAGATATCTTAAAATGAAAAAAAAAAAAAGTAAATTGAAATTAACATAAATTCCTAAAACGTAAAAACGAGGTTATATTGTATTTCTTTTATCAGCATATATAGTTACGCTCATCAGTGCCTGACTCTGTCACGCTTTAGGCTTAAGAGATAGGCTTAAGAGACTTCCTTGAACTTTGCCTGTGTGTGAACGCAAGGTGCTGCCTAACTTTCATACTTTAGTTAATTTTAAAAAACCTAATTGTCCAATCGATAAGCTGTTTAATCCGACGGATTCAGAAAAATCGCCCTTTTCATTTGGTACCTTATTTGTAACGAATTTTTGATTAGATTTTTTAAAAATAATTAAAATATGAAAATAACAATTTTAAAATATACATTTAAGTTTTTTATTGTTGCCATTTTTTTTTTCCTTTCAGCATGTGAAATGAAATATGCTTTCACGTGCAAAAGAAAAAGTATATATATATATACTATAAAATACTAAATTTGCTCATGCATATGAGAAAATGATGTCTATAAAATGAAAATAATTTTTAATTTTATAGATAACGAAGTGATAAATAAAGTGCGAAAATTTCGCGCGGGCTTGCTAGCAAATGAATTATTTGAAGTGAGAAATAAATAAAATGAAATGATCATTTTTCAATGGGCGCCTTAGTCGCTCTGCAACTAACTAGTATGTATATTTTAACAGTAGTCAATAAAGATTTATACGGTACTTTAAAATTTTCAGACACTTTCTACAGATGATCTGTTTTAGATTTCAGAGCTGCCAACCTTTTCAACTTTTAAATCAAAATTGACACCAATATTTTTAAATGAAAAATGTTATATATATTTTCGACGATTAATAATACAGGAAACAGCTTTAAAAATTTTCCGGTTTGAAGTCTCCCTTGAAAAACGGGAACCTTGGCACCTATGAGATTTGTTGAAAAAAAAGAAAACGTATACAGATATTTCTTTTATGCTTATACGAATCAAGATACGAATACGGATCTTTTCTCTTTTTTTTTTCCTTCAGGCGGATATCCGCGTATAGGAATACGGAGCTCCGACACATGTCTAAAATCACTTAAAGAGCTATAAGTATGTCTACAAATTTATGATTTCAATTGTAAATTTTTTTTTTAAATGTTCTCAAGTCGACTCGACTCGTAGAAAACGAAACCGGACACGAGAAAAAAAAAACAGTCAACCTGATCCGAATCCGACCCGATAGATAAAAATATCATTCAACCCGACCCGAACCCGATCCACAAGCGAAAACAGATTGACAACCAGACTCAATCGGATAGCACTATTTTTGCATTTTTTTTTTTTTTTAGTACACATACCAGGCGAGTCGTATTAATCCTGGTCGTTATATTTAACGTCCCAGCCCGACCGTTCCCGCCGTTCAATGTCTTTTTCTAGTCATTTTTCCCCTTTTATTACTTCCGGTGGGAGCCTGATTTTTTTTTTTTTTTTTTTTTTTTTTTAACATTGTGAGTTTTTTTGCTTTTCGTGCCATGCTATTTCTACGGGGTTTTTAGCTTTTTTCCCATATTCTATAAGCGAGATGTATTAATCCTGGACGATAGGACCCATGTCCCAGCCACCCAATTCCCTCTCTTCGATGTCTTTTTCTATTCAATTTTGTCCTCTTATTACTTCCGGTGCGAGCCGTTTTTTTTTTTTTTAACACACTTGACATTGTGAGTTTTTTTGGTTTTCTTCCCATGCTATTTCTATGGGGGTTTTAGCTTTTTTCCCACATTCTATAAGCGAGATGTATTAATCCTGGACGATAGGACCCACGTCCCAGCCCACCCAATTACCTCTCTTCGATGTCTTTTTCTAGTCAATTTTGTCCTCTTATTACTTCCGGTGCGAGCCGTTTTTTTTTTTTTTTTTTAACACACTTGACATTGTGAGTTTTTTTGGTTTTCTTCCCATGCTATTTCTATGGGGGTTTTAGCTCCCCCCCCCCCCCTCTATTTCTATATTCTAGAGTGCGGTGCTCTCTCTTTAATACAATTTTATAGGAAATTTTAATCAATTACTTTGATATATACATCTTTTTTTCTTAACACCAAAAACAACTTAGATAGTTTTTTAACTAATGTGTTTATTTAAATTATTCTGATATTTACTGCACCAAAACACTAGTCGAATTGTTTATTATTGAACTACAGACAGACAATTTACCAATAATTTTTATTAAATTCATCTTCCTTCATCAGATTTTTATCTATTTTGATCATAGTAATCAATGTGATTAACTGTTCACTTGAGCATCAACAGTGCAGAATACAATTCAAGAACTCAGTAGATGAACATGTTAAATGCAAATTTAGAACATGTGAGAAATTAAATAGTAAAGAGGTAATTGAGCAATCGAGAAACCATGTAGATAATAATTTTTTGTGTTAACTTGTAAATGTTCGATATTAAAAGAGAACTTAATAAGTTCTTCTATCCATCCTTTTTCTCAAATTGCAGATAATAGCTATTGAAAAAATTATGAAAAAAATCCGGTGGCAATGTAATTATTTCTACTTTAAATTAACGTTATGAAAAATCAGAGTAATGCAAATTAAACTCCAGGTTTACTTTTTACATTGCATTACATTCATATTATGAAAAATGTACTTTGCACATTAGTTTGCGCATGATATTAGAAAAGAAAATCTCGTTAAAATACTTGAATAAATAAAACTAATATTGAAAGAAGGGTGCTTTTTGGGAGATATTTCCGACTTTTTTTTTTTTTTTTTTTTTTCTAGCTTCTTTTGTGCGATTCTGCAAATAATATTTCTGGGCACTACCACTCTTGATTTAATCTTATGTAAGCAGTTTTTTACAAAAATATCGAACATTGGTCCTAGAGAGAGTCCTTGCTACAAAATTTATATCAGAAGTTTGTATTTAAAAATATTAATACATTTTAATTAAAAATTCAATAAATTTTTGAAATGTATGATTAATACCTTAAAAGTTGTAAAAATGAGATTCGTTTTAACGTCATTTCGGTGTTTCAAAATTTTAAATAGCATTCACCTCTACCTTTTTAAGTGGTTGTTCTTCAAAATACTATATAAAATATAAAATTCTGATATTTTATTTTTTATTCACAAGACGTCCTTTCTGATTCTTTCCTTAAATATTCTGTTATGCTTAAATAATACAGCTATTACGATTCAAGTCAGTAATTATTTTTCTTTTTGTTAAAATATCTAAAAGTGTATATCCTTCACAAACTTTTGCATCAGAAATTTCATTCGCATATAAAGCATATTACACACACACACACACACACACACATATATATATATATTTAAGTTTAAGTAACTATTCTTTTTTAAACTTGCATTAATAATGTTTTCTAAAATTAAAGATTGCTTGGAATATATCAGTTGTTTTAAAAACTTTAACTCTTATATCAATATCTTAAACTGTGTTTTTGATCGTAGTAACAGCTGTTCTTGTTTAAATTATACTTTGTATTTTTATTGTGGTATAAAAATATCTTTATTCTACGCAACTTTTTCAAATATTTTGAACAGTAGTACAAACTTTAATATTTCTGAAGAATATCAAATTTTAACAAGTCGAAAATTTAACGTTAAACGTTTTCTGAATATATCTTTGTAATGAAATATCATATATGCAAAATTTTTTATGTATTAAATTGTTTTTAATTTTAACAAATATGTAATATGTAATAAGTGATAATGAATTATGTATATTCCTTGTTATCCAATATTCAAGATTAAAATAATAAGTACAGCATTTAATTATAACTTCAAAAAAATGCAGGGATGGAACACGGGCGCAGTATTCATACCGGAATCTGTTGAAGAAATTTATCTACCTATAATATCGTTGATTTAAGAGGTAGAAAATTTTCTTACATTGATAGTGGTATGAATTCTGCGCCCGTGTTCCATCCCTGAAAATGTTAACACTTTCGCGACCGCTGACGTAGATTCACGTCATTTGAAAATCTCTAACTCCACCAGTGGGCATTTATTTCACAATTTTTATGTTATTTATTTCTTTAAAATATACTCAATATTCCTATTTGTACCGGGGTTGCCAGATTTGTCGTTTTTTTTTCTATTCAATAGTTACCAATAAATTTTATTTGTAACGTTTGGTTTATCACTTCGAAGATTGATAGTCTATTATTGTTATCAAATGTCACTTCTCAAAATTATTGGTGACTATTGAATAAAAAAATAGGCCACATCTGGCAACGCTGTTTTGTACTAATGATATAAATGGTTTGATTAGAAAGAGTGTAACTATAATGTATATCCATTTGTAATATACATGTGAATACGGAACATTTTGTTCAGAAATATTGTAACTGTGGAGAATAACGCCCACAGGCAGACCTTACTGTGAAAATGACAAAAACATGCGGTCGCGCGAAAGTGTTAAGTTTACAGAAGGGTCCACGTATATACTATTTTAAATAAGGTAAAGCTAGGAGAGATCGCATGGTAGGGGAGATTGCGCACACAGGGGGATCGGAAGGAAAGAGTAGAGTGGGCGAGATGAAATTTTAGGTGGTTGTAAAATATCAATAGTTGAATTTGTATGTTTATTGCTTTAAGAGTTTAAGATAAATCGTGATTATTTTGTCTCGTTCTCCAAAATAAATGCTTGAATTTTCACAGCCCTTTATAAGAATTTCAATACAATGGTAGTAGTACAAAATATTTTTAAATTAAACTATTTCTCATAACCTACTGACCTTGACTAACAGTACAAGTACCACGATTTCCTCTAATGGTGAGTAATTAAATGATGAGTCTAAATGGTGTGAAAAGAAGTGGATTCTAAGAATGCTAAAAAAAAAAAAAATAGAAATTTAAGAGCTTTGCCAATTAAAAAAAAAAAAACAATTTTAATATAACAACAAAAATTGATCTTCCGTTTTCTTTGTAAAAAAAAAAAAAAAAAAAAAAAAAAAATGGAAGAAAAATTGTTTTATTCAATTATAAAAAACGTCTTAAATAAATAGTATTTTCGGTTTTTCAAAAGCTTTTTAAACATAAGCATTCAAGTAAATAATTTTTTAAACAATCTTGTTTAATTATTCTACAAAATCAAACTTACACTTCTTGCATAATCTTTATATTTTTCTAACACTCATGTTTAACAGCAATTTTTACTGTAAAATAAACCTACATATATTTTTTAAAGAAATTTTATTATTAAAAAATTGTTGGAGACGTTTCCTTACAAAAGTCATTGCAAATTCTAGGGTTATTAAATTATACTTCAAAAACTATTTCTGTTATTGTTCTAGTAAAACACAACTGCTAACTTTTACAAATTTTAATTAGTACAACTATATATTTTAGAGAAAATTACTAATTTATATAAAGACTAACTTTAATCAATTAAAGAAGACAAAGAAATATAATTATTTGGAAATGCTATCCAATATGTGTGTAAGTCAGAAAGAATGTATTTTTACTTATTTATTTATTTTATTTTATTTTATTTATTTATTTACTGTTTCTTTTTATGTTGGATCATTCACTGAAATCTGTAATGTTACTGTTATCGTTGTTTGATATTTTTTCTATTTCTTCCTCACTAACATATTCAAGAAATTCACTCTGCAGACGTATCTTCGATATTATCATTTGCCTCAGATTTGCGTATAAAATTATTTTATTCTTTGGATTTCAAAGAATACAAAACAAAACGAAATCTTAGAGTTTTGAAAGATTCATTTATTTTAGTTAGTTGTCTGTTGTACATAGGTGCCAACATTTCAATTTATTCCAGAGTATTGTTATCCCCGCCTTTATTCCATACCAATTAATTTGTAAAAATAATATTTTCTTTTTTTATCGCAGTTATGCGTTGGAGAACATTTTTTTCTTACGAATAAAGTGGTGTGAATTAAAGGCGAGGTTGAAAATACTCCGGATTAAATTAAAATGTTGGCATCTATAGTTGTATCTGACTACTTAAGTGTAATTTTCTCAGTATCTTTAATAACAATTCTAAAAATGAATTAATCATAAAGAATCTGGAAAAGTATATAATAACACTTTCGTCAATTATTTTGTTTCAGTTTCTTCCTTAACATTTTCTCGTGGAGATAAGCTATAACGTCATCAATCCCGTATCGCTTGGGACATACGTGTGAGGTTACAGCATGCTTTTATACGATCAAAACTCTCGCACTAAGTGGACAGTTTAATGAAAAAGCACAATTACGGCTAATATAAAAAATATGGATTAAATAAAATGGAACAAGCAAGAATTAAACAATATTTAAGCAAACAAATATATATATATATATATATATATATATATATGTTACCGTTAAAGCTCGAAATCCGTTAATGTGCAGATTACTAGCTAATCTGCATATTAACTAAAATGACCCGTTAAAGTGCGGAATCAAAAGTTTTCCGCATTTAACTAGGTAATCTGCACATCTGTATCGTTAAAGTTCAAAGGTTTGTTTCTCTCATTTTCTTTCATTTGCTTCCCCCTCTCCTTCCATTTTTTGTTTGATTTCGCTCCTCTCATTTCCTTTCCCTTTTTACTTTGGGAACGACCAATTATAACTATAGGTACATAGTACATAATTAGTTGCATCATATATAATTAAGATCTTTGATTTAAAGTTAACTGATTTCTTTTTACCACGTAAGTTGGGGACTTTGCTTATTTTTGGGTATTCACGTGTGCAAATTTGTCACATTTTGGCCTGCTGAACAAAAAATTTTTTTTTCCCCACATAGGTTGTTGTCAATGTAAAAATTATTGAATTTACTTAGGTTAGGGTAGGTTTCCTTTTTTTAGGTTTCTTAATATAAAAACTCATAATAATTTTTTCCCACATTGGTTGGGGTCAATGTAAAAATTATTGAATTTACTTAGGTAAGGGTAGGTTTCCTTTTTCAGGTTTCTTTACATAATAACAATATTAACTTTTTCAATACATGTTACTTAAAGTAGTTTTCATAAGTTTCCACCACTTTTACTATTCACACATAGGTTGAGTTCTACATTTTCATTTTCATTTTTTTTTCTTTTTTTTACCGGCATATTTGTAATTCTCAACTGAAAATTCCAGTAAATTCCTCTCCCTCCACTTTTAGTTTAGCTTCGCTCCTCTCACAGGGGTAAAGCTTTTCAGGGGTTCTCCTAGAATTCAGGGTTTTTGAAAATTTTGGGTTCTTTGAATTTCATGGTTAATTACTTTATTTTTATAGAAATTTCTCATTTTGAATGTTTAATTTGCCTTATAATGTATTAAGAGCTCTGCAAATATCATTTATTCATACTTGCCAACATACTAATTAATATTCCGTAGTGTTGTTAGGTTAACAATACTACGGAATATTAATTAGTACGTTGACATGTATGTTTATTATAAGTAGCTATATGATATATCATTAATACGTCTTTCCTGTCTTCATGCAAGAAACAGTATTCAGGGTTTTTACATGTTAGGAAGTTTCACACCTGAGTCTAATTTCTTTTCCTACTCCTCCCCCCTCCCTCGACTTTTGGTTTCGCCAGTCTTTTATTTTCATATACCATTAATAGAAATAAATGGTACGTTAAAGCGTTAAGTGTCCTATTGATATATTTAGAGTAACATGTTTTATATATTTAGTTATGTAAACAACATAGTAATAAAGAAATAATAATAATAAAAAAAGATAGTAATAATATTAAACATATCATATATATGCAGGGTTGTTAAATTTCTGCATACAAAATTTTGTATTAAAGAAAAAAAAAGAAAAAAAAAAAAACAGGAGACAAATTATTTGATCATTTGTCACATAAAAAAATCACTTTTCTTTTGATATCCATTTCAGTGCGTTAAATTATATAAATTACTGGATAATATAAGAGAATTTTACCGCACACAAAGACACACACACACACACACAAAAAGTAAAGTAAAGAAAGAATTCTTAGCGTCAAATAAGTGCATCTGTGATGTGAAACACTACAGTAATGTATTTTACATTAAAATGGACCTTAACCAGTTTTTTTTTTTTAATTATTATTATTATTATTATTAAGAGTATGAAGGGAAAAAAAAAAGAAAAAGGTTTCGGAAATGTATATAGTAAGGGTTTTATGCAGCATTATTAATATTATACACTAACCGCCCTTAATAAAATCACAGGTTAAATCAGCCGCTTAATATGATAAAATTCCTGGGACCGGAATCAAATCAGTACAAACTAGTTTTAACACCACCGTATAATAAAATCAGCATCACCGGTTAATGAACTCAACAAACTTTCATCAGCAACAAAAATGTCATTTATGTACGCTGAACAGAATATTCATTTGCTCTGTGATATTTATTTTTAAATTAAAAAAGAAAATGAAGTACAGCAATACGTTCGTTATCTCTCTTTGTCGAAAATTTTGCAGTTGCAGTACAGCAACAAATAAAATGTGCCCCATCACTTGCCTTACTAACAATTTCAAAAAACGCATTCTTCAAAGCGTGGTAATAAGTTACAAATTTAACTTGATTCAGAAGTTATTTTTATTTATTTATTTATTTATTAAAAGACAATTTTTAGTTCTAATTTTGAAATAAATAAGAAATAAAATGTTTAAACGGAAAATTTTTAATTTTAAAAGACGAACGTGAGCTTTTGGCAAAGAATAATGATGATTTTCCCTCAAAAGAAAACACATCGGAACATGGGATACGTTTAATTTACTTATTTTGAAAGGATAATAAAGTAATTATTAGTCCAAAATTAATTAATATTGTTGTTTAATTCCATTATTCGTTACATTTTGAACTTTCTTTCTAAATTCAGAAAAGTAATACAACTTTCTTGAGTGCAGAAACGTCCACCGGATATAAAAATCAGCCGCTTAGTAAAATCACTTTGACTCAGAACGAATGTGATTTTAATAAGCGGCAGGAACTGTATATAAAATAACACTAAAAATATTTATGTAATTTAGTAAACAACTAATTATACCTAGGTTTAGCTTAATTAGGTGGCCTTGAATATGACAATATGTAAAAGAATCAATTGTGTTTCTGGATATATGGAGATTGACAAATTCTTTAAACAGTCAGAATACAATTATTGCGACAGAATTTGCGACAATTATTGCGAACAATTTATTGCGACAGAATATGATAGAAATTATTAATAAAAAGTACGGGTGTCACTATTCCGTTTTGGGACGGTCAGAATCAATTCATTAAGTGAATATTTAAGTGTGACAAATTATTTATACTCTACAAAATTTAATTTAACAAAAATACATCTACACCTTTAATTCAATTTAAAAATTAACAACAAGTGATAATATATATATATATATATATATATATATATATATTTCAATCAAAATGGGGAATTTAAAAGAATCAAAGTGATTCATTCAAAGAGAGAAATTAAAATAATGTAATATATGCTTTAAAAATAAGGAAAAGAAAAATTACTCGGTGGGGTACCTATATATATATGTATATATAGTGTAACGTCAAATATATATATATATATATATATATATATATTAAGGATAATTTATTCTAGTTTTCTAAAAGTAAGACATATTTCTGTTTTTTTTTTTTTTTTTTTTTTTCAAATTGGCGTATTATAGGCATGTCAATTATGAGAAATTATTTCAGTAGCAATTATTTATAATAACGTTAATTTTATTTTATTTTGAGTTAATGTAATTTTAAATTAGAATCGTCTTAATAAAAATGTATGATCATCTAAATGCTAAGTTTTACAATGAGATACTTTTAACATTTTCAAGTATTTTTGAAATAAACAAAGGGTCATTATATTTTTATATATAAAGATTATTTAAATATTTTGAGTTGTGAAACATAATTTTCATATCCACATGTGAAACAAATTTATACTTTCGTTATTACTTAACCTGTTCTATCTAGAACATGGCAACATTTTAATTTATTTCGGAACATTGTTAGCAGCCACCCTTTTTCCACACAACATTTTTAAGTGCATTTTCCTTATTATTCAATCGTAATTACATACAAAAAAAAAAAAAAAAAAAAAAAAAATTACAAATACAAATAAGGTGGTTTTCAAAAAAGGGTGATAACACAGTTCCCAAAATTGCAATTTATTCTGGGGTATTTTTATCCCCGTCTTTATTCCATGCCACTTATTTTTTAAAAGTAATTTTTAATTATTAATCGAAGTTATATATTGCCGAACATTTTTCAACAAATAAAGTGATGCGAATTAAAGGCGGGGCTAAAAATACTACTCTGCAATAAAATAAAATGTTAGCATCTATAGTGGTACTAACACTACTCCGGAGTAAATTAACATCTTGGCATGTCAGAAATGTTTGCGAATTCCTGTTTGTAGCAATGGAGAGTGAGCAAAATTATCGTGGGCAATTTATAATAAGGCTTAATTAATTTAGCTTATTAAGGCGTATTTAATTAAAGCTTATTAAGGCGTATTTAATTAAGGCTTATTAAGTCTTATTTAATTTAGCAATATTGTTACGATAAATTCTCTTAACATTATTAAAGTTCTGAAATAATGTGAAGAATCGATGACTTTAGAAATTCAAAAGGTTTGTAAAATTTCATACAATTTTTAAATTTCAATGCGCATATGAGATACTATATATAATTAAGTACTAAACGAAATATTTAAAGATAGATTAGCAAGATGTAAATAAGATTTTTAACACTTTCAGGTCTGAGCTACTTCGACCACACATCCCCTGTGGACTGAAGGTTTTTGGAAACTTTTCAGGATTTTTTTAAAAATCCGTGCCAAATATGTATTTTAATAATTTTTTTATTATCATAAACTTCTAACTGTTCTTATTCATAATGAAGGAATTATTTAAATATGCTAAGATTTAATATTTAATGAGAAATTGTCGAAAAAATATGTTTTAAAGTTTAAAAAAAAAAAAAAAAAAAAAAAAAAAAGTTCCACATAAGTAAAGATTGTTTTTTAACATAAAGTTTTACATAGACGTGAATAAAAACTTACCCAAATATTGTACAAATGCCTGAAAATACGTTTTATTTCTAAATAAACATTATTTAGTAAAATTTGCTTTTGAATTTTACATTTCAAAGAAATTACTCTGATTCTAGATCGCTACTCTTAGTTTGGTTTAGTGTTGCCATTGCCATCTCTCTCTCGCTCTGTATATATATATATATATAATGGAGCTAAAATGTTCGTAGTTGATATTTGAAAAGTCGGTGAACGAATTTAGGCGGTATTTTTATAGCCCAGAGAGTTAAAAGTTGACTCCGAGAGAATATCGGGCTTAATTCGCTTCACCAAAAACAACAACCCGAATGACTATCGGGCTTAGAACGCAAAGTGTTAAATATTGTATAATTTCTTTTAATACACAAGATTTTTTTTTTTTATATTATAATCAAATTTATTAAGCAGAGCAGAAGAAACATAATAAAATATTCCATAAATTCTAATACTACGTAAGTATTTCAAATTGTATTGAAATTCATAGCTATAAGCATGTACGCCTTTTCTCTACCGGGATTTTTTTATAAAATTATTTTATATTTGTTTCTCACCAGACTGTTCGCGCTGATTAAATAATATATATGTATATTAGTGGGGCCGGAAAATAATGTCGTTTTGAATTAATAAAATGAAACCGGAAATTTTTGTTTAACAGTGTTTACATGGTACTTTACAAATAACCATCTTATAAGTTACCTAAGAATATCTTAAATTTTATCCAGGATAAATTTCCGATGTCAGTATTTTAATTCAAAACGACATTATTTTCCGGTCCCCCTAATTTATATATATATATATATATATTCTTTTGGGGGGGGGGGGGCGCAAAAGTTCACGGCTGTGGATATATATATAGTATTCTCCTTTTTTTTTTTGATAATCTAATTTATCGTTAATTTAAAAAGTTGATATTCGGTTAAAATTTTTCGGTTGACATTCAGAAATTAAGATTGCCATTAGCGGAAGATTCCCGTCCTTTTTCTCACACCAGTAAATTTTTCGAGTAATATTCTGCAAATGTAATTGCGATTAAATAAGAAATAAAATACTTCAAAAATATACTGGTGTGAAAGAGAAGGCGGAGTTAAATACTACGGAATCATAATTAGGATGTTGGCAAGTATGCATTAAACGAATACTTAAAAAAATAAAAATAACTAAATAAATAATAAATAATTAGTGACACGACGAAACACAACATACTACTTGGTAACGACACCAATTGCCTGCATCACTTGCCGTATCTAACTAAACTCAGCGCGGCGAGAAACCACCGCTTACTTGACATTTATAAAAGTACAACTTTTTTACGTGCAACTATTGCGTGTGAAACATCAGTTTATATTATTTTAACGGCATATAATATTTGGTGTTAATTGAATTATAAGGATTACTTATTTATTTTATATGAAAAAAAAAAAAAAAAAAAAAAAAAAAAAAAAAATCATAAGATGCGTATTTCACCATTAAGTCAGCGAAAAAATGGAAATGACTATAGGATGATTTTCATTATTTTTTAAATATGAATACAATTTATGAACTACAAAATGTTTATGTAGTAAATATTGTATTATATTAATATTTTTTCAGATACTCGAATGTATTCGTTTATGCGACTGTGAAATATATCTGAGGATGTATACAGTCATACAAAATTCCTCTCTACAACTAAGTTCATCAAAATAGTCATACAAACATACGAAATTGGTAACAGTCGATTAATAGTAACGTTTACATTAAAACGGTATACATAGATTTTGTTTAGGGACCGTTTACACATTAAAACGGGTTCGATTTTTATATTTATTAATAGCAAACACCCATTTTTAATTTTATTTTATATTATTTATTTACAAAGGGCATTCCATAAAAACTGAGAGTTATTTTTTTACGTAATGGCAACACCACGAAACTAAAAAATAGAAGTGCAGGAGATTTTTTCAAACTGTTAACTGTACGTTTATACAAAATTCTAAACGAAGCAGACGATTTTATTTTCCTATTTCCGTGCTTGTTTAAAGAACTGTTTCATTTGCCCTACAGAAATGGAGATGAGTGATTCAGAGTTAAAAAACGAAATGCGTCGTGCCAAAAAATTTTGCTACCGTTTGGGCAAAACAGCTCCAGAAACAGTTAAGTTAATGAAAGAAGCTTACAAAGACAAATGTTTTGGTGAGTCTACGATTTTTAGATGGCATGGTGATTTCAAGAAAGGCGTTTTGTCTGCAGAACTGGCTCCTAGGTCTGGGCGACCAAAAAGTGTTGTGAATGATCGAAATGTTAACACTGTATGGGTAATCCTTCAAGAAAATCGGCGAATGACATGTGAGGCGATAGCGGCATCAACAAACATTTCGAAAACGTCGATATTTCGCATTCTACGCAACAATTTACAGCTTCGCTATGTATGTTCCAAATGGGTCCCTCATCACCTTACTAAAGAACAAATGAAAACAAGAATTCACTAATGTTGTGAATGGAAACAGATGCTTCAAAATAATCCAAATCTCCTAAAGACTGTAATAAGAGATGATGAAACTTGGGTGCATCTTTATGATCCCCTTACCAAGTCTGCAACAAGTGTATGGAAAGATACTGATTCTCCGCCTCCGAAAAAAATCCGACAAACCAAATCTGCTGGAAAGGTCATGATGATTATTTTCTTTGATCATAAAGGTGTAATCTATCAGCATGCTGTGCCTCCAAAAACTACTGGGAATGGTGAATATTATGTTTCAGTTTTGAAAATTTTGCGACAACACATATCGAGAAAGCGTCATGAACTGGTAGGGAATTGGACATTACATCACGATAATGCTCGCCCGCATGTCGCTACTTCTGTTCAGCAATATCTTAGTAAATGCAATATTAAAATCATGCAACATCCCCCTTACCGTCCAGATCTCGCACCATGCGGTTTCTGGCTGGTTTCCGACGTTGAAGGAGAAGCTCCGTGGTAGAAAATTTAATACAGATTCTTAAGTTATTTCAGCAGTGGAGGGTTCTTTGAAGCAGCTTTCAGAAAAAGGCTTCTCTACTTGTTTTGAAAAGTAGGTTGAACGATGGGACCGTTGCATATCATCTGACGGAAGGTATTTTAAAACAGTATTTTTTGTTGTAAATATATTTCTTGATTTTTTATGATTTTACTCTCAGTTTTTATGGAATGCCCTTTGTATGTTAATTTATTTTTCAGTTATTCTGATCTAATCAATTAGGAAAACGGTAAACTTTATATCTTTTCTCAATTTTTCTTAGAGTAAAACTTGTTAAAATCTGAGGATGCTATTTTTAAATAAATCTGACTGATTTTATTTCATATATTCCCATAAATATATGAATTCAAATAATAATAATAATAATAATTAATAGAATGAAATTATCCATACACATTCCAAGCATATTTTTTATTAGAAAATTGAATTTTAATTTGATAAATTATTATTAAATTCATACTTCAAAAAATTATTACAATATATTAATTTCTGAATAAATAGAAAAAACATAATCAGAAACATGGGTTTAAAATTTACAGCTTTTTTCTACCGTTATTTCTCCAGTTATAAAGATAATTCTCTTTTTTTTTTTACTGTCAAAGAGCCATCAACTGTTGTCATTTGTAAGTTAGAAATTAAAATATCTACAAGAAAAGTTTTACACATTTCCCCTCTTTGTCTGTGTGTGGAGAGATTTTTAATGGTTTTCTAAGTAATGCTCCAAGTTTTACTACACAAATTTACTTATTTACTGTAAAACTAACGCATTGCAGGCATTAGATTGAGATATAATAATATTCCAAAAAGGAATAAATAATGCCTATTAACATTCTCTGAAACAATACATTATTTTTCTTTTAAATTTTTCGTGCATTCGTAATTGACAATTTTTTTAGACCCACGGATAAAAATAACATCAATCTGTGGTGAGACCAGTACATATATAAACCAGTGCCATTTACATCAGTTATTGTTAGAACAAAAACTTGATTATTTTCACGGACATGTGAAATCATACTCTGAGATAGAACACAGGATAAAAAACCAAAAAACTAAAAACTGATATTTTAAATTTTTAGTATTTCATTTTGCTACTAGAAAATGAGAAAAATGCAATTTGCAAAAATTCACATTTTTCAACTTAAAATTAAAATGTAAAAATTGAAAAAAAAAATCAATTTTTCGAAAATGAGCACTAATTTAACGCTTAAGAATTTTGTAACTGTTAAAACGGAATTAAAAAGAATACATTAGGTAATGAGTAATTATGGAAACAGATTTTGCCATAGAATAACATCAGTAAGGACTGTTCGCTGGAATAGGTATTGTCCCCTTCTTAATAATTAATTTTTGCACTTAATGAACATTTCCAGAAGAGAAAAGCAAATGCAGACATTATTACAAGTATATTAACACGTTCGCTGCCGATCCCGCGCCAGCGCGGGATGTGACGTATCACTTTACAGGTGAAAGTTTACTTTAGGCTGCCGCTTGGCGAAATTTCGAAAATCGCCAAGACGGCGTCATTTCGCATCGTGTTCCGAATAGCAACCTTACACCGGCGGCATATGAAAGCGAGCTTTTCGGCGATCTAACCTAAAAAGAAAACGTGTCTTGAAAATAAATCCGAATAATAATAATACATAGGACAAAAGGAAAATTTTCATAAAATAGAATTAAAAGAAAAAAAAAAATAATTATGAATTTATAACTAATCACAAATACAAAAATAAAACTTAGATTATACAATCACACCAAATGTCCCTGAAAAGTGTGTTGCATTAGTAATTGATGATAAGTGTTTAGATGATAGTTTTTTTATTTTCAATAATTTAACAGCTATAAGTACAGTCGGTAACAAAAGTGTCCGAACACTAGCCAAAATTCCTATGTAAAAAAAAGCACACTTCATAAGGTTTTGTTAAATAAATTCTTATCGAATCATGTTCTTACACTGACTAAGAACAGGATTCGACAAGGATTAATTTAACAAAAATGTATGAAGTATACTTTTTTACTTAGGAATTTTAAATTTAAAAGTTTTCAAAAGTTGTATAAAGTAAATTATTTATCATTAATATTTTATATAAAAATAAATCTGCAACTGAATAATTATAGCAAATTTTAACGATTCTCTATTATAATGGTACTCTGATCTGTTCACTATACCCCTATCTCAAAATGCATGAAATTAAAAAGTATACAAAATTTTGTACTGTAGCAACCAATATTGGCATAAAATTCAAAAATATGCCTCTAAAATTCAGGACCGTGGTTGCCCAGTCGGTAGGGCACCGGGCTCGTAATTGGAAGACTGCGGGTTCGGTACTCGAGCTTGCCAAAAACCATTGTGTATACTAATGGTGGCTGGTGCTCATAAAATCTGTCGTGCCCGCAATGTTTTCCATGTTCCCATATTAATTATACCTCTGGGTGTCTACGAAGCGAGAGAGTCATCCCTTCCGTGGAGGATCAAAATTTTGATGGCATGTCTCTGGACAACTCTAGGGGTGAGACCCAGACCATCGCCAATTGTCCATTGCGCAGCACTAGTGTGACGTAAAACACAATCAACAAACCAACCTCTTAAATTCAAAAGTACCTCTTAAATTCCAACTCTATTCAACCAGCCAAACTGTACTAACGCAAACATCACAAATATTCATATTTCAAAATAGATGATTGGTTGGGTTTTACTTCACACTAGTGCTGCGCAATGGGCGATTGGCAACGGTCGGGGACTCAGCCCTAGAAGTGGTCCGGAAACATGCGATCAAAAATTTGATCCTCCATGGAAGGGTATTTCAAAATAGAATACTTTCTCTCTAATAAAACACGTATCATTAATATGCAACCGAAGTGATGGCGTCAGCGAGATATTTTATCTGCTCAGTACAAACGAAACTATTTGCTATGGAAATTTAACTTATTAATCATTGACTTCAGAGTTTGCTTGTAACGAGCAGATGAATTTTTACACGTTTGACGTAATACAGCGTATTGACGTAACACATGACGCAAACAAGCAAAGGTAAAGACAAAGCCTATACAGGGATGGAACACGGGCGCAGAATTCATACCGGAATCTGTTTAAGAAATTTCTCTACCTATAATATCGTTGATTTAAGAAGTAGAAAATTTTCTTACATTGATAGTGGTATGAATTCTGCGCCCGTGTTCCATCCCTGCCTATAACATCTGGCGATGTAGCGCTCTTGTGCAACACGTCAAACATATTCGGCGGGTTAAAGGAAAAAAAACGTCATTTCAAATTTTAGTCACGTGAAACCGGCAGCGAACGTGTTAATATTTACATTACAGCATGTGATACAAATTTAATGACAACTAAGGTATTTCAATTTGTATAAATTTGATATAACATTAAGCATTTAAACTAAAAAAACCCTTATAAACTTGTAAATGGATATTAATAAAAAAAATTATTCCAGAGACATTTAAAATTTTTTATTTTATAATACATTCAATTTTAAATTAATGCAACAATGCTATGCGTATGAATTAACATAAATTTTATTAAGGACTTCTTTGAAAAAAAAAAATGTTATGTAGAAATATACACTTCCATGTGTATGATTATAAAAATTTTTAAAGTCTTTTTATATTATACGAAATGTATGAAGGAAAAATTTCCAAAAAATATAAACGTTTCCATTTCTGACATGTTACGATAATATAATTTTTCAGTAAAAAACAATATAGAAAATATTTGCACATAAAATAGTTTTTATTTTTATTTTTATTGGTGACACTGTAAGAGAGAAAGAAAGAAAGAAAAAAAAATATATATAAAATGATATTCTCCTGCTGTACCACCCAGGATCGAATCAAATTCCACCGCATAGCAGGTAACGACTTTTCCTCGCAACTATGGCATCACTTCTCATATTGTTACTTAAAACTTCCCAATCCTGCTTTTATACCAAATTTTTCATATATATAAAGAAAAGAAAGAAAGTAACAAAGAAAAAGAAGACAAGAGAAAGGAAAGAAATGTATATGTCAGGTATAGTCTGTAACAATTCATTTATTCTCTATCCAGTTATTTAAAAAAAAAAAAAAAACTTTTTTAAGCGATTAAGATGTAATTTTAGTTATACACACACACACATATATATATAAAACTTTTGAAGTTCTAGGAAAAAAAAAAAAAAAAAAAATCTGTAAAGTAAAAAAAAAAAAAAAATTGTTACATATCCATAGCTGCCAAGTTTGTTAATTTATTCCGAAATGTTGTTAGCCCCGCCCTTTCTTCACGCCGTAATCTTTATAGAAAAAATTTACTCAATATATAATTACGATTGAATGCGAAGACAATTACTTTAAATATACTACGGTGTATAAAAGGGGCGGGGCTAACAACATTGCAAAATAAATTTAAAAACTTGGCAGCTACGCATATGCTTGCTGTTTTTAACAGTTTTTTTTTCAACGTATTGTTTTAACACACTGAAACATTCATTACATTCAAAATATGTGTAAGTAATTTAATTAAAAGCTTTACGTATACCATAACTGACACCTCGTACATATTTTCAATGCAACTATTTTATAGTAATTTTCTTTGGTTTACAATTGAAGATTTTTAATATTTAAATAAAGCAAAAAACTTTCTATAAAAGAAGTTCTGTTGAGAAAGCGTAAAAATTGGCAATTGTGTGTAATATGTATTATAAAAGAACTGAAATATAATATTTTTAAGATTATTTGCGATACTTTATTTTTAATGCAAGTTTTAAGTGAACCCTTACTGAAATTTAAGGTTTTCTAAAACTTTTTTTATGGTTTTATCTAGGTTTTCAGGTATTTAAAAGGTTTCTTTGAAGTTTCGCTAAAAAATACTTCCTGAAAAGAAACCTCATCTAAGTTTTCTTTAGGTTTTATTCTTAAAACCTCCTGAAAACCTACGTGGTTTTATGTTTTCTAGAGGTTTCCCAAGGTTTCGGATAAATACATCGGTAATAATAAGTTTCCCTATGGCATTTGGATAATATCTACAGTCAAAAACGTTTTTCAAACGCTTTATTTTTAAAACCTTTTAAAACCTGCACTTTTTTCGGTTTCATAGATGTTTCCCAAGGTTTCAGATAAATACATCGAGAATAATAAGTTTTTCTATAGTATTTAGATAACACATCCACTATACCTACAATCAAAAATGTTTTTTAAAGGTTTTAATTTTAAAACTTTTTAAAACCTGCACTGTTTTAGGTTTTATAGAGGCTTCCAAAGGTTTCAGATAAATACATCGATGATAATAAGTTTTCTTATGGTATTTAAATAATACCACCACTACACCTGCAACCAAAAACTTATTTATTTAGTTTTAGTTTTTGAACCTTTGAAAACCTGCACTTTTTTAGGTTTTATAGAGGTTTCCCAAGGATTCGGATAAATACATCGATGATAATAAGTTTTTCCATGATATTCAGAAATACCTCCGTTATGCCTCAATCAAAAATGGTTTTATTTAGGTTTTATTTTTAAAACATCAGAAACCTTCTTTACTAAAATTTATATTTCTAATAATGATAATATATTTCTAAACTTGTACCTGACTAACTTAGAGTAGGTTTTTAATAATAAAATTATCTTCTACATTTAAGGAAAATTTAAACATTTTAGATTTCAATTAAAAATTAAAATAATAATAATAATAATAACAATCTAAATTTAAAAATATATTTGATAATTACATAAATAAGATATTTTTTAATAAATAAATTACAAAACAAATAAATTAAAACACAATAAATCTTATATTTCACATATGTATCTTAAAAACTATATTTAAATTTATTTTATAAGTCTTTCGTTAATGAAAAGATGTGTCAAATTAAATTCACTAACAAAAGAGATCATGTAAAGATATTGATGTAAGATATAAATAAAAAAAAAATCACCTTTTTATTTATTTATCTATTTATTTATTTATTTATTTATTTATTTATTTATTTTGGGGGGGGGGGGAGTGTGGGTAATAACTGAATGAACTTATTTCTTGAATACTTCCTTTAAATTCTAATCTTTTAAATATTTAGAAGTAAACGCCTATAACATAAGTAATAAATAATAATAATAATAATAAAATAGAGAGCTTACGATTAAAGTTATGAATAAATGGTAAATTAAAATTTACAGAAGGAATTTTACAGCATAGGTTAATCATATTAGTGATTGCTTACAATGTATTCCCAAAACTTTTTAAATGGTACGGGGAGAGAAAATAAAAATAAATTAATTAAAAAATAAAATAAATTAAGAATTCTGTCAAAGGAAGAATTTAGTTTAGCACGGATCACTATTAATTTCAATATGTAAAAATTTTATTTTTGTTCTTATTTTTTAATATTATTTTTTATCTCATTTTTTTTACAGTAAAACTGGGACACGTACTTTTTAAAATGACTGAAATGAATAAAAATGAAGTGTTTCCACCTAAATTTCATACTTTAGTTAATTAAAAAAATAAAAGAAAAGAAAGAAATATAAATAATTGTTGCGTCAAAAAACATTTTGTACCCCTCAGATTCAGAAAAATCGCTTCTTTCGTTTGGTACTGAATTTGTACCGAGCCACGTACTTTTTATAATGACAGAAATGAATTAAAACGAAGTGTTGCCACATAAATTTCATACTTTAGTTAATCTAAAAAGAAAATTGATTGTCATGTCGAAAAACTGTTTGTGCTTTTGGATTCAGAGAAATCGCCCTTTTCATTCGGTACCGAATTTTTAACGATAGGACTGATATTACTAATTTATTTTGGTGTTACAAAAAACTGGTCTATAAAAACTCCAGATTGAAACTTATAGTCTTCCGTCCCAATAATGAAATTAGGAATAAAAATTTAGGTCTTAAAATTAAAAATGGCAACTGAACAAAAATTTTACAATTTCATATTAATTCACAAGAAACATTTATATTAGCTTTAAAGTTTTTTTTTTTTTTTTTCCCTCTTCTTTATTTCTGATTTTTTTATTCGTTAATTTCTTTTACATAAAAATTATGAAGAGACTCAAAAATATAATACATGATAAACAAAACATTTGTTATCTAATATAATACATTACTTAAAAAAAAAAAAAAAAAAAAAAAAAAAATGTATTGTTTTCTATTCAAAATATTTATTTTACTTATTATTATTACGGTTAACATTTTTATTTCATTCCAATATTGCTAACTTAAAACCGTTTACATTAAAAAAGATAATTTTTTTATTTCCTTTAAAATATTTTTCATCAAAATTCTTGAGTACATTTTTCATGTAACTTTTTATTTATTTATTTATTTATTGTTTCATTCAGAATTTAAAAGAAAAAGTACATTTAGAATTTAACCTGCATTGTACAATCTCTCTCTTTATATATATATACGTATATTTCTTTCTTTCTTTCTATTTTTTTTTTTTTTCTTTCTTTCTTGAAAGGGATTAAAATCCGAGTTTTAAAGCCTTTAAATGCTTTCATATCTCAAGGTCTAATTCATTCTTTTCAAGTTCAATGCATTTGCATAGTAAAGATTATTCCAAGTAAAACTTCTAAATTCTTTAGATAGTATTATCTCTATCTTTCAATCTGCAGAGAAAATTATCTCTTCAACAATACCCCTGTTCAACAACCGAAATACCCAATTCAATGAACAAACAGATTAACATTTGCTTCTAGAAAAGTATTTTCAAAGTTGTCTTCTACAGAATTTCTCTCCTAACCCTACCCCAGGGAAACAGTTGATGTGTCACTTGATTCTACCCTTCCCATAGAAAAAGTGATCCCTTGTGCGATGACATTTGACATGCAAAGAAGTGGACAAAAAATTTCCGGGCATTTTGGTATTTTAAGCACATCCTGAAATTCCAGCTACGGTAAAGAAAGGGTTAAGGTTTTCTAAAGCCTTTTTTATGGTTTAATATAGGTTTCCAGGCATTTAAAAGCTTTTATTGAAGTTTGATTAAAAAAATACCTTAAGAAAAGAAACGTCATCTAAGTTTCTTTTAGGTTTTTTTAAAAAATCTCTTGAAATTTTACATATTTTTAGGTTTATAGAAGTTTTTAAAGGTTTCGGTGACATACATCGCTGATAATAAGCTGATAAGTTTATTTTGAACTTATTATTACTCATTGACTAAATATTTTAATTAGTAAAATAATAACAATTTTGTGTATTATTATTAATAATTATCAGTTTCAATTTCTACGGAACAAAACATAATATTTAAAAAAAAAAAAAAAAACCTAAAAAACAATTATTCAATACTCAAAATTAATCTGAGATTCATTAATATTTTGACATTAATTTTATCAAAAACATAATAAATATTAATACATGCATCTCATAAATCAGAAAATAACACGCTTTTAAGATTATTTTCAGTTTTAACCCATTAACCGCCAAAACTATAAATAATGATTTTTTTCTGAATAAAAACAGTAACGTTCATTGTTTTGATAATAAAATTATGAAAATTAGTCTTATCTTGCTAAAAATAGAGTGTTATATTTGTACAACGTCAGTGAGATAAGAATATAGAATTAATAAATATAAATGTTTACGGAAATTTCCTTGAGAACGCATAAAACAGAAAAAACTACAGATGACTAAAAAGTAATTATTTTATTTCGACAACATTTTTAGAAGCTTTTTATATGAAATTGGCTTTGTCATCGTATCTTTGTCTCACGCTAATAAACAAAGCCCCTCCATTTTAAATTAAATATAAGTTGCTCAATTTGTCGCTTCTTAGCTTAGTTGGTTAGAGCGTCATGTTAATAACGTGAAGGGCGAGAGTTCGATCCCAGAAGGTCCAACTGGTTAATTTTTACAGATAATTAGTAAAAAATGTGTCAACTGATAAAAGAAAATTTTTTGTTCCCTATACAGTATTTCAAGAAGAGTTTTTTAAAGAAGTGTTTTTTCTTTTTAGATATTACAAAACGCAAAATATTTTTGATATTAAAAACTCTCTAAATTAAAAGTTCTATGTAAAAAATATATTAATTAATATTTTTAGAAGCTTTTTAGAAACTTTTTATTGAAATTGGATTTCGTTATCGCGTCTTTCTGTCACGCTAATAAACGAGACACCTCAACGTTAAAGTAAATGTCAGCGGTTTTTATTGCCGCTGGTTGGCTCAGTTGTTAGAGTGTCAAGTTCCTAATGCGATTATTGTGAGTTCCATTCCCGATTCCCGGAGGAGCGATGCGTTAAATTTTGCAGATAATTAATAGAAAATATGTCAGTTGATAAAAGAAAATTTTTCATTGTCTACACAGTACTCTAAGAAATTTTGAAGAGTTTTTTTAAGCAGCTTTTTTTTTCTCTTTTTTTAAATACTAAATAGCACACACACACAAAAAAAAAAAAAAAGTTATAGATATATATTAGAAGCTTTTTATTGAAATTGGATTTTTGTCATTGTGTCTTTGTGTCACTCTGAAAATTAAGGCACCTTCATCCTGAGGAATTTCGATAGTTTCTTTTAAGAAGCTTTTTGAGTTACTAAAATGCATAAAATAAAAATGTAGTAAAAATAAATATAAATAAATAAATATAAAATAAATAAATAAAAATAACACTGAAAGTTTTTTATTGTTGTGAAGCCCTAGAAAGCCTGAAATAATAATAAAAAAATATTATTGCAGAGACATACTATAAAATCATAAAAGTTTCAACAACAAGAAAATTTTAAAGAAATGTATAGATATTTCCCTTTTGCAAAAGATAAAAAAAATTAAGTATTCCAAATATTTCAAAAAAGCATTCGAGAAAAATATCTTTTTATATAAGTATTTGATGAAATTTTCTAGAATGTTCCATGACTTTTCTTGACTGTTCTTAAACTTTTGGTTAGAGCGTCATGCTGATAACTCGACGGTCCCGGATTCGGTCCTCGAAAGACGATATGGTACTTTTTTGCAGATAATAATAATAAAAAAAAAATGTCAATTGATAAAAGAAAATCTTCCGTTGTCTACACAACATCCTCAGTAATTTTGATTATTTTTTTTAAGAAACTTTTTTTTTTTTTTTTTTAACTAAAATGCACAATATAAAATTTAAGTAAAAAACCATTTTTTAAAATTAGAAGTTTTTTATTGTGAAGCCCTTAAAAGCATAAAATAAAAATTTATTCTGGCAAAGACATGCTACAAAGAAATGAAAATTTCAAAACTAAGAAAATTTTAGAGAAAAATATAGGTATTTCTCTTTTATAAGAGATGAAATTTTTTAATGTTTAAAATATTTTTAAAAGCTTTCGAGACATTTGAAATTTATAGCCTAACTAATGATTATACAAAAACTAATAACTAAGAATATTAGTCTCGAAAGCTTTTTAAAATATTTTGAACATTAAAAATTTTCATCTCTTGCAAAAGGGAAATACCTATATTTTTCTCTAAAATTTTCTTAGTGTTGAAACTTTCATTTCTTTGTAGCATTTCTTTGCCACAATAAATTTTTATTTGGTGCATTTTAAGGCTTCACAATAAAAAGCTTCAAATGGTAAAAAATTGTTTTTTACATAAATGTTATTTTACAAGTTATGTACACTCAATCAGATATAAAGATATTGAAATTTTTTTGTTTGAACAGTGTTTCACGTTTGAAATCCATTTTAAACTTAAAACTATTCTTCAGATCTTTATTATTATTATTATTATTATTATTATTATTACTATTATTATTATTATTATTATTATTTTTTGTCATAAAAAAAAAAAAAAAAATCTATTCTTTTCTCACTAAAAAACAATGCTTAATATAAAATACGTTTTTTAGTTAACTGTTAAGCGCAATTATTTCTGGTGTTGGGTGAACGCAACACCAGCGGGCAATGGGTTAATCTCAAAACTCTAGATTAAATAATCAAGAAAGACGTAATCGAAGCCCGTCGGCCGAATGGTGAGAGCACGTAACTACAAACCCGAAGTCTGTCAGTTCGATCCTATCCTGCCGCAAGCGTGAAAGAAAATGATTGGAAGTACAGAAGTTCAGTAATTTCTCCCTAGATGTCAGCATCAAACATACAAAATGAAACTGAAGCCGCAACTTCATGGTTCTTTATAAAAACCTTTTGGTATTTATAAAAAACCTGAAATAAATTTTATAGAAATACCTTAACCTATAGAGGTATTGATGGAGCTTTTATTATGGCTTTATTTTGCACCATTAAAGCCTTGATAATACCTTATTTTAAATACCTCTAAAACCTGTAAAATACCTGTTAAAAGAAACCTAAGGAAAAACCTTCAAAAAACATTGGGAAGGTATTTAAAAAAAACTTTGTATGTATATTAAAAATACCTACATGAGTCATGGTATTTATAATGAACATTTAGAAAACCTTTTGGTATTTATAAAAAACCTGCAATAACTTTCTGAAAAATACCATAATGTATTCGTGAGGAACATGTGGTGGTATTAATAGAGCTTTTATTATGGCTTTATTTTGCACCATTAAAGCCTTGATAATACCTTATTTTAAATACCTCTAAAACCAGTAAAATACCTGTTTAAAGAAACCTAAAAAAAAAACTTAAATAAAACCTTAAAATTTTAGTAAGGGAATTTTACCAATTCCAATTTGAATGGTGTTTTAAAAATCGGCAATTAAAAAAAAAAATAGCAATAATTTGATTTTGCCATTTTCGTAATTTTCTGCACGTCTAGCCGCCAATAACTCTGGATATTTCTTTTTGGAGTAATGCCATTTTATTTATTTATTTATTTATTTTTCAATTTGTTTTATTTTATTTTTATTTTTTTTACTCGTTTTGCGTAGCATGTTTAAAGCTTCAGAAAGTAAGGATTTTATAAGATTAATAGATTTTTCATTCAAAATACAGTAGCGTGATATTGAGATAAAACAACGTTTGTATGATGATTTATATTTCTCATAAAGAACTTCAACCCTTTCGCGACCACTAACGTAGATTCACGTCATTTGAGAATCTGTAACTCGACCAGTGGCGGTTTCCTTAGAAATCCGTGGTGATTTATTTTTTGCGACCGCTGATGTAGATTCACGTCATTTGAAAAGCTGTAACTCCGCCAGTGGGCGTTTCTTCCTCGGTTTTTATGCTAATTATTTCTTAAGTATGTACCCAGTTGTTTTTGCAATAAAATTTACTGTGGATACAAATATATTGATAAGAAAGAATATAATCATTATGTATACCGATTTGTAATATAAATGTGAATATAGAAAATTTTGTTCTAAAATATTTATCTTGGGAGAATAACGCCCTCAGGTGGAGCTTTCTGTGAAATACATAAAATCCTGTGGTCGTGAAGTGTTAGGAATATACTCAATATTCATATTTGTACAATTAATATACTATGGATACAAATACTTTGATTAGAAAGAGCACAATTATGATGTATATCCATTTCTATTATAAATGTGAATATAAAAAAGTTTTATAGTGAAATATTATATTCTGAGAGAATAACGCCCACAGGCGGACCATCCTGTCAAACAAGACAAAAACATGCGGTAGTGAGTCCAATATATTGAAATAATAAAGTCACTAGTCTTGTGAAATTTAGGGGCATTTTATTCAACAGTCAGCAATAATTTTAAAGAATGGTGTTGTTGTTTTTCTATTTTCTATTTTAAATATATAGTTTCAAATACTGTTACAAATAATTGCAAAATTATAGTTTACCTTGACATTACTGTACAATTATGCATAATCTTTTTTTAAAAACATCATTCAGTATTTATTTATAATTCACAAAATCTTATATTTCACTATCAAAGGTTTAGTTTTGCACAGTACGGCACATGTCGTTTAAATTAAAATATTCAGAAATTAATTTCATAATTTATTTGTCCTTTAATACATAAATTTAATGCTGTTTTACAAAGAAAATTATTCACTGATACTCAAAGAAATCTTTTTTTGAATCAACAAAAATATGGAATGCACAAAAAAAAAAAAAAAAAAAAAAAAAAAAAAAAATGCTCCCACATGTACCAACCATTAGACGTAGTACCATCATGGTATCAAATATTCTTAAACCTAATATTGACTCAACCACCAAGACGCTCAGATTAACTGAATTTATCTGCTCCTTTACATGTTCATCACGTTGTATCGAAAATTCTAGACTGACAATGACATGTAAGTTCAAGAAGTCGAATTTCCTTGAATAATGATTTTTAAAAGTTTGGTAGGCCTACATTACAATTTCTCACCAAAAGTGGCCATAAATTCGCCAAATTTAGAAGATAAAGGTCAAAGAAAGATAATATAATCAAAGAAAGATAAATTAAGGTCTGCCCATATGTAACCTTGCATTAAATATCTGTTTTCCGAACCGCTTTTTGCAGTAGAAAATCAAACAGTATAGCTAGACAAGGCGATTTCTCCACATCTTGAAGTGTTCTGAAGATTCAGGTGAAATATTTGCGAACAGAGATTTAGTGGGGAGGAGTTTGGGGAAAAGAAAAATTTTGGGGTTTTTCTTTAAATTAGTAAAAGATTGCATTTTCCTAAAATCTCACAAAAAAAGAAAAAAAAAAATAGTCAATTTTTTTCGATGATAATGTAAGCTATGGATCTTATATATGGATGTTGTCTATGGAAGCTATTTCAGAAATAGACCAGCAATATTTTCAACCTTCTGATTATCAGTTTATCCTAATATCAACCCACATATATTCCCTGATTTCAGGAATTATTTGGTTTATGTGTGGAAGCATAGTGAATGCTTGATACACATTAATTACCGCTTCGAATGAAAAATCAAGTTTAAAGAAAGCTAACAATATAAACTTGGATTTAAACTTGCAGTCGCGAGTTTTTGTACAAGTCCTTTAAGCTGTCTAGGTATACCTTGTTCTTCATGCATTTTATAGTCAACAAAAACTGTTTTTATATACATATAGGTTAGGTACATATTTTAGAAGAAAGGAAGCTACAATCAGAGAGTTACGCATATTTAAAATTTTCTAAAAACTAGTGTGATGAAAATTATTTTTGTAAATGGGGGATTTTTTTTTTTTTTTTTTTCTATAAAGATCTTAATTTTGGGAAAAATGTGATTAAATATTTTTCAATTTTTTGTAAATAATCTACATTTTTACTTTCTTCTATATGTAATATAGAGAAAGTATTGGATTCGCGAAAATTTTCGACCTCCGTTTTTTGATGGATTTACATGTTTTGGGATGTCCAGAACATGAATTAATAGTTTTTGGAAAATGTCTGTCTGTCTGTCTGTATCATTTTTTTTTTGTGGACGCTGTATCTCACGAACCAATGAATGAAATTTAACCAAACTTGGTATTTAGTTGCACCCTGACATGAACTGGTGCTGATTAGATTTGGGGATCAATAGCTCAACAGGTGGCGTTGTGCAGGGCCCGACTTCAACTACCTGAAGCCCCGGGGCAAGCCTATTCTGGGAGGCTCCCTTTCAGTGGCATAAGAGGTCTTTAGGTTGCAGAGTTTCTGCATACGTCTGCAGGGGGGCCCCTTCCAGAAGGGGGGCCCAGGGCATTTGCATTGTATGCCCTGCCGTAAGTCAGGGCCTGGCGCTGTGATCGCATTTTTATACATAAATTTAGTTGGGGATTTGTTTGGAAAAAAACCACTTGATTTGGGGATATTTGAGAACAGTTTGGGGGGAACTGACTTTTGTCAATCTAGCAACACTGAAATTAAAATTATCGAAATGTTATCTATGAATCTATCTATAGCACACAGAATACAGGGGAAATGTTTCGTGTTCTGCATCAGTATTAAAGAATTTTTTTGATTGTTTCTACACACTATCTGTAGTGTTTAATACTTTACTAGAACATTTTTTTAATTATTTATAGATAATTAACTAATTTTCAGGTGAGAATATCGGAGTGTATAAGAAAACATGTATTAGGTTATGTTGGAAATGTTTTTTTTTTAACTTTCAAGGAATATGTAAAAACCATAGAAATCTTATCTTTAATAATAAACAATATCCTAATAAAGTATGCTTTAATCGATTAACATGATTGTTTACCACCTCTAAAATAAAATAATAATAATAATAATAATAATAATAATAATAATAAACAAATAAACAAATAAACAAAAAAGGCCAATAATACATATATGTGTATATTAGTGCCAAGTTTCCAACATTTTAATTTATTCCGGGGTATTTTTAGCTCCGCCTTTATTTCACACCATTTTTATTTTAACAGTCAATTTTCTTATTTTATAGTTATATATTGTGCAGATTTTTCTATAAATAAAGTTGCACGAAAGAAAGGCGGGGCTACAAATAGTCCGAAATAAGTTAAAATATTGGCAACTATGCATAGTTGCCAACCTAACCCGGAAGATTGCTAGCTTCCGCCCCTTTTTCTAATCACTTAATTTTTAGAGTAATCCTCTTCAAATATATTTACGATTAAATACGAAGAAATGTACTCTAAAAAAAGACTGGTGAGAAAAAATAGGTGAAAAGAGGCGGGGTTAACAATCTTCCCGGTTAGGTTGGCAAGTATGACTATGTTACTGACATGTTGTATCTATAGTGCCGTCCCTCAGTTAAAGAAGTTAAGTTGATCAAAGAACCACTTATTGACTGCTTTCTGAAAGCAGGTAACATTTTTATTCCACATCATCAGGATAAACAACGCTGAGCATGCGGATGCGTGCCGAATACCATCCGTATAATTTAAGATCTTAACGCAGCCGGATTCGAGTCCGATTCTGGAAGGAAATTTGACTTTAGTTTTTTTTTTTTTTTTTTTTTTTGTCAAGAGTTACGCGTAAAAAAAAAAGGTCGGACTTCGTTTGCTGGCTCTGAAATATTCTAATTTTGGTGCGAATCTAATCTCCTCCTGCACTTTTAATAGGTTATGAACTTTATGTTGCGCAGAGCTTTGTCCCAGAAATCCAGGTTTCATAATCACAGCTGCCAACCTAATCCGGAGGATTGTTAATAACACACCTTTTTCAACACCACTTAATTTTCAGAGTAATTCTCTTTAAATATATTTACGAAAAATTAAAAAGAAAAATACTCTAAAAAAAGACTGGTGTGAAAAATTGCTCTCTGCTAATAATCCTCTGGATTAGGTT
This sequence comes from Salticus scenicus, assembly GCA_963930645.1. Classification (NCBI taxonomy): domain Eukaryota; kingdom Metazoa; phylum Arthropoda; class Arachnida; order Araneae; family Salticidae; genus Salticus; species Salticus scenicus. Next base: position 204,650,790 of record OZ005659.1, on the reverse strand, counting down.
TTCAGCTCTGTAAGATGCATTATTTTATCACGAGAATTACAATTTATTTATTTTATCACGAGAAAAGAAAAACTGTGTTCAATTCAGCAACTTTTATTCAAAAAAATGTTCATATTTCTGACTTTTGCGTTATGAAGTGTCTCACATATTCCGTAGTATTGTCCCAGCCTTCTATTTAACAACTGTATCTTTTTAGGGTATTTTTCTTCTTATTTAATCGTGATTGCTTTTGAAGAATATTACTCTAAAAATTTACTGAAAAAAAAGGGTGGTACTAACAACACTACGGAATATTAATTAGAATGTTGGCATGTATGTGTATGTAAATTAGAGGGACCAAAATGTAATAATAATTCCGATCCTTTTCAATTAAAACCTGACACCGGAAATTTATCACGGATAACAGTTATGAAAATCTTGGGTAATTTTTGATAATAACATAAATATTGTTAAACAAAAATCGGACAGAAGATTTCATTTCCTTTCCAGTCTCTCTAATATCCTTTTATGTAAATATTTTTATCTCCTTTTACCAAAAAAAAAAAAAAAAAAATCTGGAGTGACTCCACTCGACTTTCCGAACATTGAGTAATTAACAGTTTTGTAGATAATGTAAAACAAGAAAGAAAAATCATGCAGTACGCATTGATTAGTAACACTTTCCAACTGCACGTAATTGTTGTATCGAATAACTTTTAATATCCTTTGTCTACGTTATCACACAACAGACAGAATAACTGAAAAATATACAGATATACTAATTCATTTTAAAATTATTCTTAGGCATTTTGGAAAGAGTTAAAAAGGCTTAACGCAAAAGAAAACGCAGCCATTAGATTATAATTGCAGCTTTTGATCTCTCTGAATATTTTAGTGTTGCCCTGTAAATCAGAGAGTTAATCATATCATATTCTAAACAAAACATTATTTTAGATTTTTAACAATACATTTCAATATTTTTATGTTTTTTACAGTAGAACGATTTTTAAATATCTTTCGAAAAAATCTGTTCTAAAACGAAACGGCTTTTTTTTTTGTTGTTGTTGTTGTTGTCCCTGTAAACAAACTAGTTATACAGGACCTACTAATGTCATTTTAAATGGGGAACATTGTATAGGGAAAATATTTATAAAAATAACACTCATAGAACACAATGCTTTCAAATACTTTTGGGTGTCCCTGTACACAAACCAGAAGAGATATTCACTCCATTTTCAATATGGAATATCCAATTGTGAACTTTGATAAAATATATCAGTTTCGAGAAAGTCAATAGATATTTACAGGAGTTAGAGCGCGGGCAGACAGACAGATGGACAGATACACAAACTGAAATCATATTCACACTTAAAAATGTTAGAAAGTGTTAACAACGCTTAATGTAAACGAAAGTACAATTCTAGCAACTTTTTATAAATAGCTCTTAATATAAATGGATATTTTTGTATCACCCTGTAAATCTAATTCTAATCATGCTATAATCTATGCAAAGCATTTTTTATGCATATAAATAACATATTTCAATTTCCTAAAACTTCGTGGAAAGTAAAGTTATTAAAATTTGGTTTATAGAAATATCTCTCATAGAACACAATGCTTTGGAATACTTTTGAGTATCCCTGTACATAAACCGATGGTGGTAATTCCTCCATTTTATACAGGAAACATCCAATAGGGAACTTGAATAACATATTTCAATTTCATTCAGATATGTCTACAGTAAAGGTATGAAAATATGGTTTATAGAAATACCTCTCACCGAACACAATGCTTTGAAATACTTTCGGGTGTCCCTGTACACAAACTAGTGGAGGTATAATCTCTATTTTCAATAGGGAACGTCCGATAGTGAACTTGAATAACATATATCAGTTTCAAGAAATTCCATAAATATTTACGGGAGTTAGAGCGCGGACAGACAGACAGACAAACCGAAGTCATAAATACTTTTCAACCTTCTTGGAAAGCGTTAAAAATGTTAGAAAGTGTTAAAAACGCTTAACGTAAACGAAAGTACGTATATAGCAATTTTTTTATTAATAGCTCTTAATTTAACTGGATATTTTTGTGCTACCCTGTAAATCTAATGCTAATCATGCTATATTCTATGCAAAGTATTCTTTGGTGCATATAAATAACATATTTCAATTGCCTAAAATTTCGTGGAAATTAAAGTTATTAAAATTTGATTTATAGAAATATCTCTCATAGAATGCAATGCTTTGGTATACTTTTGAGTGTCCCTGTATATAACCCGATGGTGGTATTCCCTCCATTTTATACAAGAAACTTCCAATAGTGAACTTCAAATACATATTTCAATTTCATTAAGATATGTCTACAGTGAAGGTATTAAAATATGATTTTTAGAAATACCTCTCATAGTACACAATGCTTTGAAATACTTTCGGGTGTCCCTGTACACAAACCAGTAGAGGTACAAACTCCATTTTCAATAGGGAACGTCCGATAGTGAACTCGAATAACATATTTCAATTTCATTAAGATATGTCTACACTAAAAGTATGAAAATATGGTTTATTGAAATACATCTCATAGAACACTAAGCTTTGAAATATTTTCGGGAGTGCCTGTACACAAAGCTGTAGAGGTACAAACTCCATTTTCAATAGAGAACGTCCGATAGTGAACTTGAATAACATATTTCAATTTCATGAAGATATGTCTACAGTAAAGGTATGAAAATATGATTTATAGACATACCTCTCATAGATCACAATGCTTTGAAATACTTTCGGGTGTCCCTGTACACAAACCAGTAGAGGTATAAACTCCATTTTCAATAGGGAACGTCCGATTGGGACTTTGAATAACATATTTCAATTTCATTAAGTTATGTCTACAGTAAAGGTATGAAAATATGGTTTGTAAAAATACCTCTCATAGAACACAATGCTTTGAAATACTTTCGGGTGTCCCTGTACACAAACCAGTAGAGGTTTAAACTCCATTTTCAATAGAAACCGTCCGATCGTGACTTTGAATAACATATTTCAATTTCATTAAATTATGTCTACAGTAAAGGTATGAAAATATGGTTTGTAGAAATACCTCTCATAGAACACAATGCTTTGAAATACTTTCGGGTGTCCCTGTACACAAACCAGTAGAGGTATAAACTCCATTTTCAATAGGGACCGTCCGATAGTGAACTTGAATAACATATATCAGTTTCAAAAAATTCCATAAATATTTACGGGAGTTAGAGCGCGGACAGACAGACAGACAGACAGACGGACAGACAGACAGACAAACCGAAGTCATAAACACTTTTCAACCTTGTTGGAAAGTGTTAAAAAGAGGAGTTGTTAAAACAAAAGAGATGAAACCAAAATAAAATGTTTGAGTATTTTTCTCCATATATTGCACGATGTTTTATTTAACGCTACTGAACTTTGGGCCCATAGATCATAATGATAAAGAATTTTCGTTGTGTCCCTGTAAAAAACCTATAAATGCAGATTCACCAAAATGCTTATAGTTAGTGCAACAGTGATTTATAATATTCATATCAATTTTCAGCTCAATTGAATAAGGCGTTTAGATGCTATCGCACTTTTAACTAGTATGTTATGGCCACCACATGACTTTCTTCTATATTTTCCTATACAAATTCACTCAGTAAAAATAATTTATTAAACTTATGTTTTAAAAAAATTATCTTCCATGATAATGCAGATGATTTCCATATTAGAGAAGTAGTATAACACTAAATATCCAAAAAAAGTCAATTTTATTGTCAATGTTACATTAAAAAAAATCGATAACTTCATTTTAAATTATCGCAGATCCATGGTTCAACCATTCGTTTTAAAGGTACTGGCGAGCTCTTTTGAAAGATACTCATCATGAAAATTTACTCCCCTCGAGGGGGGAATTAGCCATCCCCGGGGGGGGGGGGAGGCGAGGCTCCTACGCATACAAAATTTTTTTCCCAGTTGACTATCTCTATTATAAATAATTCTGGTAAATTTCATAATGATTATTAAAAAATAATTTTCTTTATGCACATTTATACAAAATTTTGTACTATACCACCATGTTAAAAATTTAGAAAAAGCGGGATGGCAACGCAACCTGTAAGGCAATTTTTACCAAAAGTTGATAGTCACTAATTTCTGTCAAGGTGCAACTACATACCAATTTGTATGAAATTCTGTGAAGTAGTTCCTTAGATACAGTTGCCACAAAAGTTTGTCACACCCACACAGAGACTGACAGACAAACAGGCAGATATTTTCTAAAAATGGTCAAATCATGTTCTACAGCTCTCAAAACGTGTAAATCCATCAAAAACCCGAGATCGAAATTTATTACGAATCCAATACTTTCTTCTATTGAATATAGAAGAAAGTAAAAAATTTGGCCCAACAGGCCATAATGATAAAGAATTTTTCTTTGTGTCCCTGTAAAAAAACTGTAAGTTCTAAATTCACCAAAATCTATACAGTTCGTGCAACTGTGACCTATAACATGTGTACAAATTTTTTGTTCAGATTAAATAAACGTTTAGACGCTATCGCACTTTTAGAAATTTAAGAATTTTTCTTTGTGCCCCTGTAAAAAAACTGAAAGTGCCAGATTCTCCAAACTCTATACAAATTGAGTAAATGTGACCTATAATATGTGTATAAATATTTTGCACAATTGAAGAAGGTGTTTAGATGCTATCGCACTTTTCAGATTTTGGTCCCATAGACCATAATGATAAAGGATTTTTCTTTGTGTCCCTGTAAAAAAACTATAAGTGCAAGATTCACCAAAATCTATAGGGTTCGTAATATGGAGACTTACAATATACGCCCCAACTTTTAGTTTATTCGAATAAAGCATTTAGACGCTAGCGTGTTCACTCACATATATACACACATACATACATACATACACACATACACACACGCATACATACATCATCGTAAAAATAGTGAAAACGGACTCAGGGGACCTCGAAACGTATAGAAACATCAAAATCTCGAAATCGGATTTTTGACATGATTACAATACTTTCCACACTATAGTGTTTGGAAAGTAAAAAGTATTTATATAACTCACCCATAACTGAAAATTATAACTGTATATTTAATATAAAACTAAATCGTATTCACTGACAAAAAATAAGTAAAAACTAATAATAAATAGGATTTTGTCGAACAAAGAATAAAAATAAAAATAAAATATACATATAAATATTCATAAATAAATAATAATTTAAAGGAAAACAGAAAAGAAAAATTAAATCGATGCAATAATCTTTCATTTCTCATTTAAATTATATTGCATCACAGAGTCTTGTCCTAAATCTCATTTTATCTGATTTGTTTAATTAAACTCATAAGTCATTAAAATCTGAAAAGAAATATTTTTAAGCGTTCCTCGAACAACGAGTTATCGATTTCGGTTTAAAAACATTATTACTTCTTCTTCTTCTTTTTTTTTTATTTTTTTTATTACTATAAAATCTCTAATTCGATTTATTTTGAGGAAGATAGCGGTTCTAACGATTTGTTTACAGATATAATTGATGGACAGTAAAATTTAAAAATAAAACAAAATAATAAATAAATGAAAATATTTTTCTGGTGCTTATTTTAATTTCAGATTAAAATTTTATTTTTGGAAAATATATTTTGCTTTGAAAAATAGTGTTGTTTACGTTGCAGGGTTAGAACAGTGGATTAGCATAGTTTTAAAATGCAATTTACTGTATCTTTTTGTATCCTCTATGTTTCAAATTGAACGTATTAGAAGAGCATGAAATTTTAAAAAAGTTATAAATATAATTATTATGCATTGTTTTTATTTTTTTGTAATTACGTAAATTTATTTATTTTTTTAATTTTATAAAGAATACGTTATAGTTTCCAGAGAGTGTACTTTAATAATAAAAATATATTTAGTCACACACAAATATTTACATATATAATGAGTCCTAGATATACTACTATTACGGGTTTTTTGTAGTCCATATATAACAGTTCTCTTTTTAAAAATATTTTTATCTGAAATAAGAATAATACGAAATAAAAATTACTATTTGTAAAATGTGGTGTAACATTTGTAGACTCTATACAACTTTCATGATATTTTCGACTAATAAACACCTTCTTAATTTAAAGTCTTAAGTTAACGAATAGCCTCTAAACTAGGTGTCTTCTGCATGGTTCAGAAACTTGGCAATAATTCAAGTGGTAGACAGCACCACCTGCTACAGACTGTGCGATTTTTTAATTCTCAACAATAATTTCAGAAGTGATATAGCTATATATATAAAAGAACAGAGTCTGTGTTAATGTTTACGACGGTTAATGTTTACGACCCGAGAAATATACTCCAAGCGATTTTAAAAAATTCGCCCACCAAGGGGGGAGGGAGGGGGGCAAAACGAAATTTCACAAAATCCTACATATCTCAAACAAACAAAAAAAAAAAACGGATATCTGTAAAATTTTTCCTTTAAAATATAGCTAATACAAATGTCTAAAAATCGGTTTCTGGAATTTTTGAAATTCGGTCCCCAAAGGGGGCAGGAGGGGGGGGGGGCAAAGCGTGATTTCGCATAATCCTATATATCTCAAACAAAAAAAAAAAAAAAAAAATAGATATACGCGAAATTTTTGCTCTAAAATATAGCTAATGCAACTATCTAAAAACCAATTTCTCGAATTTTAGAAATTCAGCCCCGAGGTATGGCAGAAAGGGGGGGGGGCTATGGAGCAAAAACAAATAGAAATACAGTTAGGCCGTTCAAAATTGGTACAGATAGGTTTTAAAGGCCTGCAAGTCGAATGGGGATATTTTCGATTGTGTAAAGTTATTAGGAGGGGCAAGAAGGGGGAGGGGAGGGGAGGGGGGCAAAAAAATGAAAATAGTGTCAGATCGTTCAAAATTGGTACTTAGAGGTTTTCGATACTTACAAATCGATTGCGGATATTTTTGAATTTGGAAAATTATTAGGAGGGGCGGGTAGGGGGGTGGGGCGGTAATGAGGGGCTATGGGGCAAAAACAAATAGAAATACAGTTAGGCCGTTCAAAATTGGTACAGATAGGTTTAAGAGGCCTGCAAGTCGAATGGGGATATTTTCGAAAGTGTAAAGTTATTAGGAGGGGCGAGAAGGGGGGGAGGGGATATTGGGGGCAAAATAAAAATAAAAATAGAGTTAGATTGTTCAAAATTGGTATATAGAGGTTTTCGATACTTACAAATCGATTGGGGATATTCTCGAATTTGTAAAATTATTAGGACGGACGGGAAGGGGGTGGGGCGGTAAGGGGGGGGTATGGGCAAAAACAAATACAAATACAGTTAGGCCGTTCAAAATTGGTACAGATATGTTTTAGAGGCCTGGAAGTTGAATGGGGATATTTTCGAAAGTGTAAAGTTATTAGAAGGTCCGGGAAGGGGGGCGGAGGGACAAAAAAAAAAAAAAAAAAAATAGAGTTAGATCATTCAAAATTGGTACATAGAGGTTAAACCTAGAAATCGATTGCGGATATTTTTGAATTTTTAAAATTATTGGTAGGGGTAAAAAAATAAAATAGAGATAGATCGTTCAAAACTGGTGCGTAGAGATTTTTGATACTAACAAATCGATTGCGGATATTTTCGAATTTGTAAAATTATTAGGATAGACGGGAAGGGGGCGAAGGGGGAAAATAATAGAAATAAGAATTAGAGCATTTCGGGAATTTTTTCAGAAGACAGCGAGAACCCGGTGCGACATATTTCCTAATCAGATTTTGTTTCTCTCTTTTTTTTTTTCACATGATAAAAATTAATGCAATTCTGAGAATTCAGTAATTATAGTGATTCGTTTAAAAATAGGGACCAGCGAAGCGGGCGTCGCCTGCTAATGATATATAAAATCGACATTTATCCGATACCATCCAATATTTATATACATTAAATCCCACTTTTAAAAATTTTTGGTGGCTGTTGAATAAAAAAGTCCCGCAATCTGTAACAGGTGGCGCTGTCCATTGCCTATTTTCCGAGCCACGCGGAAGACATCTAGTATAGAAGGAAAAGGTTAACATAATAACTTTTATCACTTTGTGCTTCAGACTTCAAATGAGTTCTAAGATTTCTTATGTCATAATCTGCTTTGTAATGTCATGTCTATCTGATATGATATGTTTTGTTATGTTATCTTTTACACGCTATTCTTTAATCCGAATTAAGAATTAGTATTCGTAAAATATGGTACAACACTTGTCGATCCCGTACGTGGTTCATGATTGTTGCATCCGTACCCTTTAATCGGAAATAGGAATCCTAATTCGTATTTCAGACGCACAACGAATATTGCACGACATTTATAGAACACGTCTGTGTTTCATAATAATTGCACCTGTATTCTTGACAAAAACTAACTTTTAACTTAAAGTCTTACTTAACATTATAATTTTTATCATTTTGGACTATCAATTACAAATAAGTTCCAACATTTCTTATGGTTTTGTATATTTTTCTAACCTTTTTTTTTTTTTTTTTTTCCATTTCGCAATAAATAGAAAAAAAAATACAGGTGTTTCATCCTGCTAGCTAACAGTTTTGTGTAAAGGATGATGGGTGACACTGTCACTAGTGCTTCCGCCCTTTAACATTAGAAGCAGACGGTTTAAGTAAAAAATTGAACAAGGACTAATATAAAAGGCCACTTGAAATCTTATTTTAAAATACACGAAAAGAAGGTAGGAGTATAAAGGCATACTTGCCAACATCTGAATTAACATTCCGTAGTATTGTTAATCCCGCATATATATATATATATATATATATACATATATATGTACTACACCAGTAAATTTTTAGAGTAATATTCTGGAAATGCAATTACGATTAAATAATAAGAAAATTCTTCTAAAATGATTATGGTATGATAAAGAAGGCGGGGCTATCATTACTACTGCATATTAATTAGTATGTTGGCAAGTATGATAAAAGTAATAATATCAAACAAATATGTTTGGAAACTTTATTAACTCAAAAAGGCAGAATTTTCCGGTAGACCTAATTGTTTCTCTATAGAAGAGCTTAGTGAATGAACATGTAATGTGGCGATCTACTAAATTTAAGAAAATCAGTTATAAATTTGAAATGTAATAGCAGAAAGCAGACATGTCAAGTTTATAATTTACTTCAAAGCACTGTTGGCATCTACCATTTTCTCGACACCACACTTTTTGTAGCGCAATTTTCACCGAAATTTAATTATTAACTGTAAAGAAATATACTTTTCAAGAAATGTAGTTTTTAAAAGAAGTACTAACAATGCTCTGGAAAGCATTTAAATGTTGGCATCGCTGTCATGTGCAGATGCTTAACAACGTCTTTTGCTTAAAATGATTTATTAGCCAGCATAACATATATACGTTTGATATTTAAACTGATGTATAAGAAATCGGAAAAATAGTTCATTTTTTCCCTTTTATTTCTTTTTTCTTTGTCAAAAATCTTAGTTTGTCCATCCATTAAGGTGGTAAGTTAATAGCACAATTGTCAGTTAATCTTACGAATTGTTGACGCGATAAATGTCTAGCGACGATTGCAATACGAGGGATCGCCCATAAAGGAGCCAAATGTGAGATTTTTCGCAGCCAAAAGTACTATGCCAATCATATCCTGAAAGATATTTATTTTGATATTCCGTAATACGCCTTGAGGAATTCCAAATAAACCTGCCCCCCCCCCCCCAAAAAAAAAAAAAAAAAAAAAAAAAGACAAAGAAAACGGTAAATTATCTTTTTTTAAATTCAAGTTTAAAATATAGTGAAACCGAAAAGTCCTATAATGTTAGAAAGTTTAATAATTCACAGAATAATGTCGGTAGAAAGGTATTAATTAACACATATTTCCGAAATAACATAAGAGTTTTATGGAAACCAAAAAAGCTCAAAAATGACGAACATATGGCGCTTCGTGTGATAACAAAAACAATAATTAGTATAACAATTTATTTTTAGCAAAGACAATTCTCTTTATAATGAATGCTCAATATATCTGCAGTCATTCATCAAGAATTGTAGTCGAGAGACAATGTTGTAAACAGCACTACACAACTTATGTGTAGGTATGGCGGGAAACTGCCGTCGGGTGTTGTGCTTTAGCATCTTTAATGAGGTCAGACGATCGCAGTCCACTTGCGACATCAGGTAACTCCACAATCAATAACAGGCATGGAACACGGGTGCAGAATTCATAGCACTATGAATATGACAAAATTGTCTACTTCTTATATAAACGATATTACAGGTAGAAAAATTTCTTAAACAAATACCGGTATGAGTTCTGTGCCCTTTATCCTTTCCTGAAATAATCATACGGATTGAAATCTGAAGACCTAAGAGACCAAGCATGACGGAAGAGGCGGCTCAGCACGTGTTCCTAATCAAATGATGTGCGCAAGAGATCTTTCACACGTGTGGCTATAGGAGATGGAGCGCCATTTTACATAAAAGTGTACCTTCCAGCAGTTGTATGTTAGCCAGGCGGCGGATAATGCGATTCTGTAATATATCGGCACATCTCGAACCCATCACGCTATCAGTTTGAAAAGAAGAATCATGCATTTCTTCGGAGAAAAAGAGTTTGATAACGATTGATGTGGTAAATTTACACCACACGGAAGCTTTCTCGTCTTCCAATGAGGTTTCCCAGACAATTCTTGATTTTTCGATAGCCCAAATTTTGCAGAGTTGTAGGAGTTTACAGCCCCTCGGATTGTAAATTGCGCTTCGTCGAAGCAAATGTCAGACAAATAACCGTCATCTCTTCCCCTAATTTTTTAAATCCCCACGCAGCAAATTCACTCTGATTCATAATACCAGTGGTTAAAAGTTGATGTTGAGGCAGGATTTTGTACGTACATTATTGGAGGGTACGCCTTAGTTCTCTCAATTAGTAGTGCATTGAATGCTTGACTTCACAATTGTTGACTTCCCCATGCGTAGATGAACCCGCCAGTTACCATATCTTCTTGAGCTGGCCGGGAGGCAGTATCACTTGTGTCTGCTGGCCCACTACGTATCCGATCTTCTATACAATCCGTGGCTTCGAACACGTAAACCTTTTCCTCATAGTTACATTTGCACAAAACCTTTATCCTTCCGAATATTTTTGCTATGGCGACAGGATCAGAAAGCTGAAGTAGCAGATTCTCCATTCTGATAGTACAGCTTCATCAAGAAAGCATCGGATTCTCACTCTCTTACAACAGAATATTATATACACGATTTGCATGCGCCTTCACTGACATATTGCTGTACAGCACAATCTTTTTTCACTCTGTTTGGTTTTAATGGAACTTCATCTCATTTCAAGCATGTATGACAATTTTTATCTCTACCTATATAATTTCGTGAATTAGAGAATTTGTAAATATTAATGAAATTTTGGGTCATCCCCTATAACATTTATTTATTTATTTATTTATTTTAATATGTATGGTATTTGTAGTTTTTTGTAATAGACAATTTTTATAATAAGTTTTTAAATTTTTATAAAAAGGGAAATATTTTACTCAGTAAAAAAGGTGCAAGAATTTTTCCACTATGTTTGTTTCCCAAAGATGAATTTGCGAGGTTGAGACGTCAGAACGTCACCACAGTTTGTGTAAAATTAGGCTGGATCCAGCAAAGTAGAAAGTGGGGACGGTTAAAATCGCTTCGTCGCCAGTGACTCGGTGAAGGTTGAGGTCGAGTTAGTTTTGTGTCGGCAGGGTGCTGCAATGAAAGACTTAGATTTTGAATGTTAGATAAATTAGAAGTGATTTTTAAAAGGACGGATTGAAATGTAGTGAAAGGAGGGTGTAGGAAGAAGTATAAAATGGCGATGGTTCTAGTAGATGGGTGTGGATGTTGGAGGATATTATAGTGGATGTTGGAGAATATTATAGTGGATGGTGATGAATCTTATTTTGGCGAGTATCGAGAAGTAGAGTTGTGGCGATTTAGTTGCGTGAAGTTAAGTAGTGATGAGTGTTGGCATTCGGAAAGGTAAAGTTGGGTCTGAAGGGAATCCTCTGATCCATAGTGAAGTCGTAGTAGCGGTGTACGAGTGCAACCCTCTCTACACCTTCGACTATCTGCTGGGGTGAGATATTTAGGATTATCTAATTAAATTGTTAATTCATATATTTTGATTAAGTAATACGCTGACTGAGCTAAATTTCATTACCAGGCCGCCCTCCCATTAATCTGGTTCAAATAAACTCTTATTGTTTATTCAATTCAAGTCTCTTGTTCTCTTAGTAATCTAATTAAGTATTTAAGTTAATATGGAGTTTGCAGCAACACAAACTCCACAGTGGCGCCCAAACCAGTTCGACACCCCCCCCCCGCTCGGGTTTATTTTACTGGCTCAAACAATGTACTTGAATTTTTTGAGGATCTTGAACAATATTTTGATATATGTAAAATTGACGAAGCTGGTAAATTTAATTTATTAAAATACTCCTTAAAAGGAGATACTAAAATCTCGTATGACACCACTGCCTCTAGAGCTCTAGGCCAAAATCCCACGTATGAGGATTTGAAACTTAAATTTAAAAATTCATTCTCTTCTATCGTTGATAAAACCAGACTTCGTCAAGAACTTTATACGACAAAGATGTCGTTTTATGATAAACCTACCACATTTTTGTTACGTAAATTCGACATTATAAAGCAGCTGGATTTAGTGTTATCTTTTGCCGCTGCAATGGAAATTATAACCCCGCTATTGACTATTCCAATTCAAGATTATCTTGATCTGAAACCTGTCACTTCTTACGACAGCCTGTTTCAAACTTTAGCTAAGTACCAAGAACGTCACCCTCCAAGGGCGGACAACACCTTTAATCGCCAGCGGGTTAATGGAAATATGCAAAATTGTAGGCTTGAAAATTTCACCCCCCCCCTCAAAATTTCAACCGATATCAACATGACTGTCAATCGCCGCAACCAAGGCGTAATAACTTTCAAAATGCTCGGAACGATCGTTCTAATCAAAATCAGTCTCAAAACTTTTCTCGAGCTGATAGAAATAACAGAAAATTTCGTAACTCTCGTAATAACAAGAGTCGTTAGTTAAACGAGTAAGTGGCTCTTGTGAGGAGGGTGAACAGCCACTGAATAACTCAACCACCTTCATATGTTTAGACACGATTTGTATCAGTTCGGTGGACCTTCCTAATTTAAATGCAATAATTCATGATATTTTCATACCTACTTATTGGGACACTGGTGCTGAACGTTCCTTTCTAGCATATGAAACTTATAAAAAGTATTTTGACTTTAAATCTTTAAAGCGGACAAATTTAAATATTACAACGGCTCAAGGCCAGTCCTGTGTTAATAGAGGCGAAGTCAGCCTGAATGTTAAAATTCATAATTTAAGTGTTAATTGGCCATTTTACGTCATAGACAATCTACAGCACCCCTGCATTATTGGGTTAGATTTTATGAAAGCAAATAATGTTGAAATAAATTTTGCCAATAAATCTTTACATATTGATGATTCTAAGTCAAATTCTAAACCTGTCGAGCCGACAGAGTTAATTGTTAATTTAGAGGAAAGTGCCCTCACTCATATTGAAAAAATTGATTTTGTTAATTTTCTTAATCAGTTTAAACAGTTATTTTCTGATACACCTGGCTTAACCCATGTTGTTTGCCATGAAATCGACACTGGAACTAATAAACCAGTCTTTAGTAAGCCTTATCGTTATGATCAAGCCAAACAAGATATTATAAATTGGCATATTGACAAAATGTTGAAAAATGATATTATTATGCCTGTAACTTCTCCTTATGCATCTCCTGTTGTTTTATGTCGTAAGAAAAATGGTAAACCTATTACCGATCCTGAGGCATGGAGATTTGCAATAGATTATCGTAAGCTCAATTCTATTACACAATATCCTCAGTATCCCTTGCCTATAATTGATGATTTGTTAGCACATATTACAACGACCAATTTTATGTGTACTCTCGATCTGACATCGGGTTATTTCCAAATTGCCATGAAACCCACTGATATATCAAAAACAGCGTTTATATATAAAAACGGCACGTTTGGTTTTAAACGAATGCCTTTCGGATGTTCAGGGGCAGTTGCAACATTTATGGAAACTATACTTAAACCTGTTTTGAATAAATTTGTGCCTGTGTATCTCGATGATATAATAATCACGTCTTCATCTTACAATGAGCATTTAAATCATTTAAAAACTGTCTTTACTCTAATGCAAAATGCAGGATTAACTTTAATTTCTTCTCAGTGCCATTTTGCTCGACAGCAAATTAAGTATCTAGGCGGGAAAATAACGCCTGCTGGTATTTCTGTAGATGATGAAAAAGTTCAGCCAGTTTTAAACATGCCCCCTCCTACTACTTCCAAACAAGTTTCGAGATTTCTAGGCATGTGTGCCTGGTATGGAAAATTTATACCTAATTTTGCTCACATATGCGAGCCCCTCTTTAAACTCAAAAGGAAAAGAGTTAAATTTCACTGGTCAAATGAAGCACAAGAAGCATTTGATAAGTTAAAAACTATACTTAGCGCTCCTCCTGTACTACCTCATCCTAATTATAATATAAAATTTCATGTAGCTACGGATGCTTCCTCCTACGTAATTGGTGCCGTTTTAAGCCAAGAAGGCCGCCCAATAGCATATGCGTCCCGAACGCTTAACGCCGAAGAAAGAAATTATCCAGTAACTGAACGTGAATGTTTAGCAGTGCTGTGGGGACTGCAAAAATTTCGTTTATATTTTACGCAACTTCCAGTAACAGTTGTTACGGATCATGCGGCATTAACTCGGTTGACAACTGGAAAGAATTTCTCCCCTCGAATGATTCGATGGACTCTTAAGTTATCTAACTTTAATATGAACATTGAACACCGACCTGGTTCTGCCAATATCGTAGCTGACGTTCTTTCACGTACTACTCCAACTCAAGAAAATAAGATTGAATCTAATTGTGTAAATCAATCCTTTGCTTTAAATGAAAAGAATGTTCAGTTAAATTCTTTTGTTCAAGCTTCATATATTCACCATTCGCATTTAAATGCTGATCCGGTTCAATACGAAATGTTATCAAATGTAACTGACACTCGAGTAAAAGAAATTGAAAGCGAACAATTAAACCAATGTGCTTCTACAAATCTAGTAACTACTTTAAACGATAAATTCGTATCTGATAAGGAAAAAGTAGCTTTAGCGCTTATGCCAGCAACTGTGTTAAATTCGAGAGATCAATTAATCCAAGAACAAAAAAATTATCCCGAATTTGGATTGATCTATAAGTATTTACAAAATTCCGAGTCAGTTTCAATAATTGAATCAGCCATTGCCTTACACTGGTCCCAATCTTTTTCTTTAATCAATGTCTTGCTTTTTTATTAAAAATTATTATCATCTTATGGCGAATTACGAGTTGTAATTCCCCAATCTCTTCGTCAAGCCATCCTATTTGAGTTTCATGACTCTCCAATTTCGGGGCACTTTGGCATTAGGAAAACTTATAAAAAGCTCAAAGATGCCTGTTACTTTCCTAAAATGAGGAAGTTTGTTAATGAATATGTTTCGAGTTGTCGCTTGTGCCAGCAATATAATTATAAAAATATAAAGCCGGACGGTAAGTTAATTCCAATTAAAGTTGATTTTCCAAATCACATTTTTGGACTTGACTTAATCGGTCCTTACCCCCTCTCTAAACCAAATAGATTTCGTTATGTGTTAGTTATGGTGGATTATTTTAGTAAATGGGTTGAATTTGTGCCTTTACGTAAAGCTTCGGTGCAAGCAGTGGACACTGCCTTCTTTAATAATTATATTTCTCGTTACGACGCCCCCCTTCAAATTGTAACAGACCATGATCCTCAATTTATAAGTAATGTTTTTAAGGCACTTTGCGACACACTCGAAATTAAACACGTCTTCACGGTTCCATATCGGACGCAAGCTAATCAGGCCGAACGTGTTAATAGAACTTTAATTAATATGATTGCGACGTTCATTGGTCAAAATCATGAAAATTGGGATCAGTTTCTCTATCATTTTGGCTATGCGATTCGTACAGCGGTAAATGATGCAACAGGAAAAACTCCCGCTGAATTGTTTTTGGGCAGAAAGATTCTGCCCCCTTTAAAAAACTGGTATTAGTACAGAAAAATGCATCTTAATTTATTACGCGAAATATTGAAGAATTGCTACCAGAAGTTCAGAGAAATTTTAGAACAGCTCAAGAGCAGCAAGCTGTATATTATAACTTAAAACGTAGAATTTTAGAAGTAAAAGTGGGAGATAAAATACTCCTAGAATCACATTTTCTTAGCTCAAAGAAAGATTCTAAAGTAGCTAAATTTGGGCCAAAATTCATTGGGCCTTTCTCTGTTTTAAAGGTAGAAAATAATAATCTGACAATTGATTTTAACGGCACCCCCATCACAATAAACGTTGATCAGATACGAATATTTAAAGAGCGCACTCAATCATATGCTGAAACTCTTGATGGTGATAGCGTGCCGGGTTCAAACCCACCTGACGTATAGTCCGTCTTTACGCCTAACCTCACTTCCCAGCCTAGTGCTCCTGATTCTTTTACAGCTGATAAACTACCTACTCCTACAACACCCGAACAATCTGTTCAGGGCCCTTCCACTGATCAATCCAGTGTTAGCAGACCCGTCGCACAAAAGCGAGCTCGTACGGGTTCATCAAACTTTTCTAATGTGAAATTGCCCAGGCAAACTGGTCGCAAACGTGACTATTCTTTTACTAATAGCTCTTTTATACCGCAGATTAAAAAGAAAAAAGCTTGGAACAAAGGTTTAAAGCGTCCTCAAGCTACGTCCTCAAAGTCCTCTGGAACACATCCACCACAGAAGGTTTTGGTGGTTCCAGATTCTGTGCACACCGACTCTTTCCGGCCGAAGAGAAAGGCAAGGGTTCCAAAAAGACCTCCACCCTCTTCATCAGCTAGCGGACGACACATGGAGAAATCCCTAGCAGCCCCTCACTCGGTCGGCACAGACGAGTTCTCTTCGCACCACCGATTCAATACCCGGCGTCAAGCCAGACTCCGACAACATGCTCAGCCTTATGAATCACCTGCCGAACAAGCCTTTGTACAAGCCTTTTGGGATAGCCCTAGACACCGGTCTGAAAGCCTTCAATCCTGTGGCCTAGCTGACGAGTACAACAAGCCACTTCACCAAGACCTCTAACCTTAACCTTACTGACGTTACAGCTGCAAATTGAAATCAGGTGATACTGTTCTATTTTTTTTTTCTATTACAAGTGCATTTCTGTCAGAGTTGTACAAAATGTTCGACATACTTTGAAGCCTTTTTGGGACTTTATATTTTAAGAACTATTACGAAAGCAAGGGACTTTCCCGAAGTAAAAATGCAAAATTTAATTTAACCATGACCTTTCAAATTTAAAGTCATGTTTCAGCTTCGATGTCAGCATTTTTGTTCTCTCTCAATGTCTATTTTATGTATGTATTAAGTTCTTTTATTTTGTAGTCAACACCTGCAGAGCTGGTAATATAAATTGTTTTTTTTTAACACTTTGTAAATGTTCTCCCCTTTTTCTTTTGTATTTCTATAACTGTATATCTCTCTGTATGTATAAACTGGATATTTGTATTTGTAAAACTTTTGTATATTTGTCTAAAAGTTTATCTGTATGTACTCTTAGAAGGGGAAAAATGTTTTTTTTTTAGCTATAAGCATAAAAAGCGTGTTTAACCATATAACATTAAAAAGACTAACTGCTAATTTTTTTCCGTTTATGCTTAAGCTCAGGAGGGAGAATTTTTTCTGTTTCTAATTTGTGTACTATGTTAATAGAGACGAACATGTCTCCGTTTTTTCTAGAAGAGGATTTTAACTTCTCCCTTTGATGTTATTACTGTACAAAGCTTTTATATTACAGAGTCTATCTGACGAAATTTTCTGATGTTCCAAATTGTCATCTGCACTCTCGAACTCTTCCCATTGTTGATGAGCTGTTTCGAAACCCTTTGATCTTTTCTCGTAATCTGATGCTCACAGCCTGTGGATTCTGACGTCTGCTCTAGTATGAAGCAAGTTCATCCTATTCTTGGTTTAGTCATCTCCTTTGCAGACGTAAAGCTCCATCTATCAGCCCAGTCAGTAAACACATCTTAATAAAGACATTATCATGTTTTTTTTTTTTTTTTTTTTTCTTAAAGACAGTTATTCTTGTGTTACGACAAACTTTAAATGTCGCATTTGTCACAAGCGACTTACTATGTAAAGCCCAGCAAGATCCAGTTTGAAATTAATATTTTGCCTCCCTGGCATAACAGGGAGACGTTTGTTAATCCTACTGTAATCCTGGTTTTAGCTCAGTCAGGGTCCCGGAGTTTCTCGGGGTAAAAGAACGCCTTTTATTTAAACGTTTAAAATTATTTTTTTTTTTTTTTTTTGGCGTTCCCGAGTTTTTCGCTTAGGGATTTAACAAAGATTTTTTTTTTTAAGTTATTCTCACCCGGTTAAAATTTAAGTGACGGCTGCACTCACACTTCAGATATTTGAGATAGTTAGATATGGAATTAAGCTATTTAAATTTACTCGATAAAACCCGTTGGGGATTTTCCCGACTAAATTTTTTTTTCTTGGAGGGGGACTGTGAGGTTGAGACGTCAGAACGTCACCACAGTTTGTGTAAAATTAAGCTGGAACCAGCAAAGTAGAAAGTGGGGACGGTTAAAATCGCTTCGTCGCCAGTGACTCGGTGAAGGTTGAGGTCGAGTTAGTTTTGTGTCGGCAGGGTGCTGCAATGAAAGACTTAGATTTTGAATGTTAGATAAATTAGAAGTGATTTTTAAAAGGACGGATTGAAATGTAGTGAAAGGAGGGTGTAGGAAGAAGTATACAATAGCGATGGTTTTAGTAGATGGGTGTGGATGTTGGAGGATATCATATTGGATGTTGGAGGATAGCATATTGGATGTTGGAGGATATTATAGTGGATGGTGATGAATCTTATTTTGGCGAGTATCGAGAAGTAGAGTTGTGGAGATTTAGTTGCGTGAAGTTAAGTAGTGATTAGTGTTGGTGTGCGTATCTGCTAGCATTCGGAAAGGTAAAGTTGGGTCTGAAGGGAATCCTCTGGTCCATAGTGAAGTCGCAGTAGCGGAGTACGAGTGCAACCGTCTCTACACCTTCGACTATCTGCTGGGGTGAGATATTTAAGATTATCTAATTAAATTGTTGATTCATATATTTTGATTAAGTAATACGCTGACTGAGCTAAGTTTTATCACCAGGCCGCCCTCCCATTAATCTGGTTCAAATAAACTCTTATTGTTTGTTCAATTCAAGTCTTTGGTTCTCTTAGTAATCTAATTAAGCATTTAAGTTAATATGGAGTTTGCATCAACGCAAACTCCACAAATTTACTATTCACAAAACTATAAATACTTAGATGTAAATATTCAGAAACTTAACCTTTTTTTTTTTTTTTTTTTTTATCAGAATGTCTCTATAATTTCCGGAAGGGACTCTTGCAGTTCGGTTTATATTGGTGAAACTGGCCGTTCCCTTCAAACCCGAATTCTCGAACATAAAAGAAATTTCAAAAACCGCGACATACATTCTAAAATAGCGCAAAATGCCATAAAACCCGACCATCTACTTGATTTTAGCAACACTAAAAATTAATACCTAACTGTTCAAATTATCATTCAAGAATTTTCCTTGACGGCTGGTATACGAAGCAACAGCCCCCCCCCTTTATGAGGCATGCGCAGTTCCCACTGAATACGCCGTACACTGTTAAAAGAGTTCTCTTGTCCTACTCAACGAAATACTTTTTGATGTTTTACTGATGAAGAGCCTATAAAACGCTCAAAACGTTTAGATTTATGTTTTGCGTATTCTAATGCTTTAAATTATATATTTTTAGTGTATATTGTCTCGGATTTTGATGTAATTAAAGTTTATTTATATATACTCCGTTCACTGTTTTTCACTTTAACCCTACAAGGCTCAATTTTTTTTAGTGCGCGACAAAAATATATAGGTTTTTATTAGTGATCAGAAGGTAGGAAAAACATAAAAATAAAAATAAAGCCATATTTTACGGAAAAATCAACTTTTTAGCTCAACGTACCGTATGTGGAACATACATAAAAATATGATTTACTAATACGTTTACTATTGTAATATAAAAAAAACAACTTATCTCTGCAAAATATACACTTCGTTATAACACACAGTATTTTTTTTTTTTTTTTTTTCGAGTCAAAACTGTTCAATAACTATTTTTTTTTTTGAATTCAGACAAATACTTTCATTCAAATTTCACACTGAGTGCACTATAACAAAAACACGACCGACATCTTTAGGTAAAGATTCATATTACTACATTGCTAAATGTCAGTAGCTTCTATCAAGATGTCAAGAGATGTCGCTACTAATAGTTTTATAGCTATAGGAACGATTAAAGTCGGTGTTCCACATATGGAACTGGGTGCCTTGTAGGGTTAAATGAAAGAAAAAATTCCAAAGAAAAAATTTCTGGTAGTCAAAAATCGTAATAATTATGAAAAGGCGTGTTTAGAAAAAATGAGAAAAATTTGGTAACTGAACTGTTTTCTTAAAAATAGTAATTTTTCTTTTAACATTTCTGTCTTTCACTCTTTGAACAGTTTCAAGGGTTAAGTTTATGTAGTCTTACGATCCAAATATATATATATACAATTTTTTATGGGGAAGGCGTGGATAGCTAATTTGAACCTGCCAACCATCTCATTTATAAGCGTAAAATTGTTAACGTCCCTTGAAAAAATGCCCCTTTTTACATACCACTTTCAGGTATGGAACACAGGTGCAAAACTCATGTCACTTTCAATGTAACAAAATTATCTACTTCTTAAATGAACGATATTCTAGGTAGGGAATTTCTTTAAAAAATACCGGTATGAATTCTGCGCCCGTGATTCATCACTGCAGTTTATATTAAAGAAAAATTTTCTCCAAATGTTGTTACGATTAAATAATAATAAAATTAGTCTAAAAAATAACTAGAGTAAAAAAAAAAAAAAAAAAAAAGCGCGTGCTAAAAATATTGCGTTTTATAATGAGATGGTAGGCATGCATACATGCTACTTTAACTTTACTACTTCTGCCATTTTTATTCCACCAAAGTACTTGAAAGAGCAATACAAATGTCCAAAGTGTCCCATCTATGATGATTCCTTTTTTTTTTTCTCCTGAAATTCTCCTTCTACAGTGGTGGACATAATTATAAGACACTATCAAATTTGACAAATAGTGAAACAAAAGATTCAGAGCTTAAAAATTGTTTTATCAAATACGTCAAAAATATAACAAAAACATTATTTTGTTATCATATATAATTATTCTATAATAATGATATTTTCATGCAATTTAATGAAAAAACTTAAAAACATAATGGACAAAATTATAAGACACCAACCGTTTTTTCCAAATACCGTGGTCAACATAATTACCAGACGCTAATGGCCTAAAATAAAATCCTCTAGCATGGTTATTCAATATTTGGTGGATCCGGCATTGTTTTTTATAACATGAAAGATGCAATTCGGCATCCAATCTATCAATTCTAACAAAATATTGCAAAACAGTTCTTTCCAAACACATTTTATAGCATTCTTCAGGTCTTCGACACATAAGAAAACATCATTTTTTTACATAAAATTTTACATAGACGTGAATAAAAACTTACCCAAATATTGTACAAATGCCTGAAAATAGGTAAAAAAAACATTATTTAGTAAAATTTGGTTTTGTATTGTACATTTCAAAGAAATAACTCTGATTCTAGATCGTTACTCTTACTTTGGTTTAGTGCTGCCATTGCCATCTCTCTCTCTCTGTATATACACACACACACATATATATATATTGGAGCTAAAATGTTCGTAGATAATATTTGAAAAGTCTGTGAACGAATTTAGTCGGTATTTTTATAGCTCAGAGAGTTAAAAGTTGACCTCGAGAGAATCTCGAGTTTAGTTCACTTCACCGAAAACAACAATCCGAGTTACGATCGGACTTAGAACGCAAAGTGTTAAATATTGTATAATTTCTTTGAAAACACAAGATTTTTTTTTTTTTTTTTTTTTTACATTATAATCAAATTTATTAAACAGAGCACAAGAAACATAATAAAATATTCTATAAATTCTAATAATACGTAAATAATTCAAATTGCATTGAAATTCATAGCTATCAACATGTACGCCTTTTCTCTACCGGAAATTTTTTATAGAACTTTTTTATATGTGTTTCTCAACAGACTGTTCTCGCTGATTAAATTATATGTATATATATATATATATATATATTTGTGAAAAGCGCAAAAGCTCATGTCTGTGGATATATATATAATATTCTTCATTTTTATTATTATTATTATCTAATTTATCGTTAGTTTAGTTAGTTATTCAGTTAAAAATTTTCAGTTGACATTCAGAAAATAAGATTGCCATTAGCGGAAGATTCCATCTTCCTTTTCGAAAAAATTTACATTTACCATAAAACGAATACTTCAAAAAATAAATAAATAAACTAATAAAAAAATAACAATCGCCACGACGAAACACAACATACTGCTTCGTTATGACACTAACTGCCTGCGTCACTTGTTACGTCTTACTAAACTTGGCGCGGCGAGAAACCACCGCTTGCTTGACCCATCTTAAAAGAAGACAATTTGAAACAACTACTCTGGGTGAAACATTTCTTTATATTATTTTAATGGCATATAATGTTTGGTGTAAACTGAATTATAAGGATTAATGTTTTATTTTATATGAAAAATAAAAATGTCATAAGATGCGTAATTTACCATTAAGTCAGCGTAACAATGGAATAGACGATAGGATGATTTTCATTATTTTTTGAATATGAATGCAACTTATGAACTACAAAATGTTTATGTTGTAAATATTGTATTATATTAATATATGTTCAAATACTCGAATCCGAGTATTTGAACCGAGTATTTGAATACCCATTTTCCCCGATGGGCTGGGTTTTTTACCCTATAAAACCTGTGGGTTTTTTGGGGAAAATGGGTTTTTAAAAAAATAAAGGAATTTTATAGTATTTAAGCCCTTTTAAAGCAATAATCCACAGTAAAATACTTCTTTACATGAGAACTTTATATACAGGAATTTCAATCAATATTTACTTTATTATTTTAAGTTTTTTTAATTCAGAATTGAATATACTAAGAAATAATTTAAAGTTATATAATAATGAAAAGAAAAAAACAGTTGCAAGGTGATGAAGAAAGATAAGTTTACATTCATAATTTGAAAGCAAAAGTTTATCTTTTTTATTAAAAAACGCAGAAATGTTGAGAAGATAACAATGGAGCAGAATAAAAATACTTTAATGAAGGTTTACTTTTTCCATACGAGAGATTTTCAGACGAAATTTCAAACAAATATATAATTTCTACCACCTTCACATTTCTAGTCACCTTCACATTTACTTTTCAATTGGCGACAATGAACAGTCGGGGGAAAAAAACGCAACACCCGCTGTAATTTCGTTATTTATTGACGCAGGAACATCTAATAGACATAATTCAACAAGAAATTAAATGCACTTTCTGAAAATGCCGTCAAAGTTTGAATTAGGGGTCATCTACATATTGAAATGAGCGCCAATTTCAATTTTTTTTCAATAGCAACACCCAATTTTGACTTCATATTTGACTTTTTGAGAGTCTGGCAGTGCGGAAAAGTATACTGTTTGTATACTTTAACTTTAGTATTTATAGAGTTATAATTAAAAATGTGTTAGGGGGTTATCTGCAAATGTAGAAAAATAAAATTAAGATCCTACAAGAAATAGACAAAATTTTAATGTTTCACGCTGGAAATCTTTCAGGAAAGAAAGAATTATTAAAATTAATAAAATCATTTACAATTTTCAGTTTTTTAATTATCCAGAATTCAGTTTTTTAGATTTGTATATACTTCAGTACTTATTTAGATAATTTTAGGTCTATTTAAATGTATTACACTTGTGATTGGTCCAGACAGTATTCTCTGAAAAAAGTGCAATATTTTTCAAGTAAAAGTGTCTATTATGGCTGTACTGATCACCAATAAAGCTTGAATTTTCTTTTGTAGGTGTAACATAATTTACAAAATGAAATAATATAGATACAACGCATAAACTAAATCTTTTCGAATAAATTATTGTAAGGTTTCATGAAGTAAATATTAAACAATTTTAATCGCACTTACCAGTTTTGGGTCAGTTGAACTGTTTGGAACTGAACGATTCGTTTAATAATTTCTATGAAAATATAATTTCTTAATTAACCCTTTCGCGACTGTTGACGTAGATTCACGTCATTTGAAAATCCGTAACTCTGTAAGCGGGCGTTTCTTTTGTAATTTGTATATTACGTATTTCTTAGATGTTTACTCAGTGTTCATATGTTTGCAATAAAATATACTATGGATAGAAATATATTGATTTGAAAGAATATAATTATAATTTATATCCATTTGTAATATAATTGTGAATACAGAAAAGTTGTTCTGAAATACTTTATTTTGAGAGAATAACGCCTGTTGGCGGATTTTACAGTCAAAAAGACAAAATCCTGCGGTCGCAAAAACTGTTAAAATATATTTATAAAAGTTAAAGTATATTTTTAAAAATATGTAAAGTTAAAATATATTAATAAAATTTTAAAGACTAAAGAAGCTTTAAAATAATAATCCTCACACCTACAACATAAATAAATAAAAATAAAGCAAAATATGAAGCAAATGAATGTTAAGAAACGATTTTACAAATCTGTCTTGCATTCCAATTCCATTCGTTTTTTTTCTAATAGACAATTTTTACATTAAACCTATTTTTCTATTTAAAACAGTAAACCCGCCTATTTAGTTAATTTTTTCTTCTAGTGCTAAGATTAAAAATTCATCACCAGTAATCGACGAAGCAAAAATACCACTTGTGCATATTTTTGTCAACATAAAATAAGGGGTTTAACACGAATTCAATGTCACATTTACTTTTCTTTCCTGTATTGTTTTGTTTTGAAGAAAGATGAAGGCGGGGCTTGTCTTCTTTAGAAAACAGGAATTCTTGATGCTAACACTAATGTCTAAAAATCATCATTTTTGTTTCATTTCTTTGTGTTTGACGTTGTTGTTATATAATTTGACTCGTAAATAAAAAATAAAAATATTTTGTTTAATTTTCTTTGTTATTTTTTAAGATTTGATTCGTTATCTCATGCAAAACTTTATAAGAGACGGCCCCCTAAACCACTCCAAAAGAAATATTTATTTATATCTCGAAAACTAATAACTGGAATGAGCTGCAAATTTGCACACCCATATTTTTCAGCATTAGGATTCTTTTTATGTAAAAATTAATATAGGTCATAATTCATAATTTTTATGTATATGAATTTATTAATATTTTTCAGAATCAAAAATATTTTTTAGAATCATAAGTAATGATGGATTATGTTTGGGTTTATTCACTATATCTAGTAAAAAGAATTATATCGATCAAGTTATTTTATGTGAAGATATTAATAAAAGTTTGAAATATGAATTTAACATTAGCACCTTCAAACTTTGAACGCTTATAACTTTGTGAAAAAGTAAGTAAAATATACAACCAATATACTTTTTCGCGTTGTCTCGATCCCAGGAATTCAAATATAAAAGAAAAATGGAGCATTACTATTGAGAAAATCAAAGTTGGTGCTCGTTTTAATATGTAGGCGACCCCCAATTAGAAATTTCAGTTCATTTTCTGAAACTACTCACAATTCCCCATCGAATGATACCTATTACATTTTTCTACATCGATTAGCAACGAAGTTACGTTGAGTGTTGCGTTTTTTTTTTTTTTTTTTTTTTTTTCCCGACTGTACTAATTTTTCAGTTTTGTTGTTCCCTAATCTGTTACGAACTTTGTTTTGGATAAACCAAAATGTTGAAAAATGTTTCTCAACTGATGCGAGCTAGCAGTTAATGAGTTTAGTAATGCCATATAATAACAAAATTCTTCATTCTCAGGAGTTGTGGCCTTTTAGTTTTTCTGACCATTATCTTCCACCATTTAGATGGGCTTAATACTTCAGCAGAATTTGCAAGAAACATTGATTTCGGATAATAATCATTATCCGATATCTGCAAAGTCATTAATTATATCACATAACCATTGTCAATACACTATTGCCATCGTAAAACTATTTTCTTCAGCATTTGTGTGCTTTTGCTCCTTAATATTTTAGATGTGGTAGATAAGTCACTATATGTGCTAGTATGATGCATTAATAGTATCTTTTTTTTATGACATTTTCATAAGGAAGAAGTACAACAATTACTTAGACAACATTACAGTTACTTATCTCTCTTATTTTCAGGCATATAATGAAATCTCAGACAGATAATTTCTTTTGTTTATTCCTGTCTTCATCAGCTAATGATAACACACTGGTGAAGAGTTTTGGTTAAGACTTTACAGACAGGAACAATTTCGTTTAGTTTTCTTTATATAAGAAAAATTTAGATTAAATCAAAACTTCTGTAGTGAAAATAAAAAAAGTTTTAATTTAGATTTGAAAAATTTAAAGCTTTAGTTGGATTAAGAATGCATTATTTTTATTTTTATTTATTTATTTTTTTATATATATATATATATAAAAAATCACTTTGAAACATTACACATCTTATTTGAAAAAATGTAAATATTACATTATCTCTTTATTTTTTAAAAATAAAAATAATTTTTGAACTAAATTTCCAACTTGTAAAATCTCCTCCATGCCTATTATACATTCCCTAATTAAAATAATGCTTAGACTTGTTGAGTAGATTATATTGTGATAAATAGAAGATAAAAAATATGTAGTATATGTGAAATGAATAGAAGAGAAATCTTGGAATAAAAATAAACCTGTACAAGCAATAAAATGGAGTTTATATAAATGTAACCCCCGAAGAACACGCTGAATTGGTTCAGTGTTCTTTAAAACTGTGTTGTCCATGACGACTAAAAAAAAAAAAAAAAAAAAAAAGGGGGATTCCGTTTAATTTTTTTTTTTTTTTTTTTTTTTTTTTTAATTCATATTGGTAAGCACTTCTAAGAAATGTTATATGTAGCGATGCATATTCTCTTATTTCTTCATTCTTTTTTATTGTACGAATATTTGCGTCATTCAAGTTCTCTACCTTTGCAACAACTTATAATTTTTCTCCTTTCTTTAGTCGGTTCAAAATTTGTACTTTAGTTTCAAGTGAAAATGTACACCTTTTTCGAACTTTTTTTTTAACTTTCTGCAGACATTTTGTAAATTAAGAATTTAAAAAAACAACTTGGTTCAAAATATTAAAGATTTGAAGCTCAGGATATCCTCCACTTCATGTTCAAATGAGTTCAAACTTACATTTAATGAAAATTTCAAAATACCCATCAAATTTATACAAAAAAAATTATGGATGACGAGTATTTCCCTTATTTTTCACAAAATAATATAATGGGTAAAAGTAAACAACATGGAATTTCAAAGAAGTATCGCAACGAAATTTGAATTACATACTTACATATACATTTGTAAGTAATGTGTATTTATTTCAATTAAAATGGAATGGAATTAAGGATTCATAGACATGATTTTTCAAATTCCGTGATAAAAGTTATAATTCCCTTACAATTCTGAACAATTTTGCCTTTTTAAAATCGTATTTTAAAAATGATTACTTAAAATTTACATTTAAAGCTACTAAAAACCATTTTTAAAGTCACCTTATGCTTCACCTTAAGCATAAGGTGATTTTAAAAATAGCATTCAGTAGTTTTTAATATAAGTTTTATTTATTATTTCAGTTATTCTGATATAATCAGTCAGGAAAACGGTAAATTTTATATCTTTTCTCAAATTTTCTTACAGTAAAACTTGTTAAAATCTGAGGATGCTATTGTTGAATAAATCTGACTGATTTTATTTTGTATCTCCCCATAAATACATGAATTTAAATAATAATAATAATAATTAATAGAATGAAATTATCCATACACATTCCACGCATATTTTTTATTAGAAAAACGTATTTTTATTTGGTAAATTATTAAATTCATACTTCAAAAAATTATTAAATATATTAATTTCTGAACGAATAGAACAAACATTATCAGAAACATGGGATTAAAATTTACAGCTTTTTTCTACCGTTATTTTTCCAGTTATATAATGATAATCGTCTTTTTGTTATTGTCAAAGAGCCATCAACTTTTGTCATTTGTAAGTTAGCAAGAAAAGTTTTACATATTTCCCCTCTTTTTGTGCGTGGGGAGAGATTTTTAATGGTTTTCTAAGTAATGCTCCGAATTTTACTACACAAATTTACTTATTTATTGTAAAACTAACGCATTGCAGGCATGAGATTGGGATATAATAGTAGTCCAAAATGGAATAAGTAATACCTATTAACATTCTCTGAAACAATATATATATTTTTTAATATTTCGTGCATTCGTAACTGACAATTTTTTTTTAGACCCACGGATAAAAATGGTATCAATCTATGGTGAGACCAGTACATATATAAAGCAGTGCCATTTACATCATTTATTGTTGAGAACAAAAACTTGATTATTTAATCACGGACATGGGAAATCATACTCTGAGATTGAACACTGGATAAACCCCCCCCCCTTCCCCCCCCAAAAAAAAAACTGATATTTTAAATTTTTAGTATTTCATTTTGCTACTAGAAAATGAGAAAAATGCAACTTGCAAAAAATCACATTTTCAACTCAAAATTAAAATGTAAAAATTAAAAAAAAGAAACATTTTTTTGAAAATGAGCACTACTTTAACGCTTCAGAATTTCGTGACTGTGAAAACGGAATTAAAAGAATACATTAGGTAATGAGTAATTATGGAAACAGATTTTGCCATAGAATAACATCAGTAACGACTATCCGCTGGATTAGGTATTGTACCCTTCTTAATAATTAATTTTTTCACTTAATGAACATTTCCAGAAGAGAAAAGCAAATGCACACATTCTTACAAGTATATTAATATTTGAATTACAGCAAGTGATACAAATTTAATGACAACTAAGGTATTTTTATTTGTATAAATTTGATATGTTATTAAGCATTTAAACTAAAAAACCTATAAATTAGTAAATGGATATTAATAAAAAAATTAATCCAGAGACATTTAAACTTTTTTTATTTTATAATACATTCAATATTAAATTATTGCAACAATGCAATGCGTATGAATGAAAATAAATTTTATTAAGGACTTCTTAGAAAAATAAATGTTATGTACAAATATACACCTCTATGTGTATGATTATAAAAATGTTTAAAGTCCTTTTATAATATACGATATGTATGAAGGCGAAATTTCCAAAAAATATAAACGCTTCGATTACTGAAATGTTACTGAAAAATAATTTTTCAGTAAACAAAATATGGAAAATATTTGCACATAAAACAGTTTTTGTGCATTGGTCACACTGTAAGAAAGAAAGGAAAAAAAAAAAAAAAAAACATAAAATAATATTTTCCCAGGATCGAATCAAATTCCACCACATAGCAGATAAAGACATTTCCTCATAACTATGGCATCACCTCTCGTATAGTTACTTAAAACTTCCCAATCCTGCTTTTATACTAAATTTGCCATATATATATATAAAAGAAAGAAAGAAAGAAAAAGTACAGAAGTGAAAGGAAAGAAATGTATATGCCAGGTATAGACAGGGCCTGATTAAGGGGAAAGCTCGCGCTTCACACATTATTTATACTTACACCGTTATTTTTTAACAAATACTTTCCTCCTATAATATACAGAAAATTTTCATTAAAAATTATTTTAAAAGAATTCTGGTGTCTAATAACGGTGAGTAAATTGCATTGTTTTACACCGTTCATTTTTTATAAAAAATATTTTCTCGTCAAAGCGTGGAATTTCTATGACATGAAGTAAAAAATAATTGTAAAAATATTCCGGTATGAGCGAGCTTCCCCCTTAATCAGGCCCTGGGTATAGACTGTAGCAATTCATTCATACTCTTTCCAGTTATTTAAAAAAAAAAAAAAAAAAACTTTTAAGCGATTAAGATGTAATTTTAGTTATACACACACACACACACACCTTATATATATAAAAAAAAAACTTTTAAAGTTCTAGAAAAAACATATCTGTAAAGTGAAATATATATATATATATATATTATGTATGTTACATATGCATAGCTGCCAAGTTTTTTAATTTATTCCGAAATGTTTTTAGCCCCGCCCTTTCTTCACGCCGTAATCTTTACAGAAAAAATTTACTCAATATGTAATTACGATTGAATGCGAAGACAATTACTTTAAAAATACTACGGTGTAAAAAAAGGGGCGGGACTAACAACATTGCAGAATAAATTAAAAAACTTGGCAGCTATGCGTATGTTTGCTATTTTTACCAGTTTTTTTTCAATGTAGTGTTTTAACACACTGAGACATTCATTACATTCAATATATGTGTAAGTAATTTAATTAAAAGCTTTACGCATACCATAACTGACAACTCGTCCATATTTTGAATACAACTATTTTATAGTAATTTTCTTTGGTTTATAATTGAAGAATTTTGATATTTAAATAAAGTAAAGAACTTTCTATAAAAGAAGTTCTGTTGAGTAAGCGTAAAAATTGGCAATTGTGTGTAATATGTATTGTAAAAAAACTTAAATATAATATTTATAAGATTATTTGCGATATTTTCTTTTTAATGCAAGTTTTTAGTGAATTTTACCAATTCCAATTTGAACGGTGTTTTAAAAATCGGCAAATCAAAAAATTAACAATAATTTTATTTTGCCATTTTCATAATTTTCTGCACGTCTAGCCGCCAATAAATCTGGATATTTCTTTTTGGAGTAATGTCATTTTATTTTTATATTTATTTCTTTATTTCTTTAGTTTTAATTTTTTTTTTCTTTTTTTGTACTCGTTTCGCGTAGCATGTTTAAAACTTCAGAAAGTAAGGATTTTATAAAATTTATAGATTTTTCATTCAAAACACAGTAGCGTGAAATTGAGATAAAACAACGTTTGTATTATGATTTATATTTCTCATAAAGAACTTCTATTAACACTTTCGCGACCGCTAACGTAGATTCACGTCATTTGAGAATCTGTAACTCGACCAGTGGGCGTTTCCCTAGAAATCCGTAGTTATTTATTTCATAACACTTTTGTGACCGCTGATGTAGATTCACGTCATTTGAAAAACTGTAACTCCGCCAGTGGGCGTTTCTTTCTCTTTTTTTATGATACTTTTTTCGTAAGTATGTACCCAGTGTTCATGTTTTTGCAATAACATTTACCGTGGATACAAATATATTGATTAGAAAGAATATAATTATAATGTATAACCATTTGTAATATAAATGTGAATATAGAAAATTTTGTTCTAAAACATTTATCATGGGAGAATAACGCCCACAGGCGGACTTTTCTGTCAAATAGATAAATTCATGCGGTCGTGAAAGTGTTGAGAATATACTCAATATTCGTATTTGTACAATTAATATACTATGGTTTCAAATTGATTAGAAAGAGCACAATTATGATGTGCATCCATTTCTATTATAAATGTCAATATAAAAAAGTTTTATAGTGAAATATTATATTCTGGGAGAATAACGCCCACAGGCGGACCTTGCTGTCAAAAAGACAAAAACATGCGGTAGTGAAAGAGTTAAATCTCAAAATATATTGAAATAATAAAGGCACTAGTCTTGTGAAATTTAGGGGAATTTTATTCAATAGTCAGCAATAATTTTAAAGAATGGTGTTGTTTATTTTCTATTTTCTATTTTAAATATATATTTTCAAGTACTGTTACAAACAACTGCAAAATTATAGTTTACCTTGACATTAATGTACAATTAAGCATAATCGTTTTTTAAAAACATCATACAATATTTATTTATCATTCCCAAATTCTTATATTTCACTATCAATAGTTTAGTTTTGCACAGTACGGCACATGCCGTTTAAATTAAAATATTCAGAAATTAATTTCATATTTTCTTTGCCCTTTAACGCATAAATTTAATGGTGTTTTACAAAGAAAATTATTCACTTATACTCAAAGAAATCTTTTGTTGAATCAACAAAAATATAACATGCACAAAAGAAAAAAAAAAAAAAGAGTTCCCACATGTACCAACCATTAGACGTAGTACCATCATGGTATAAAATATTCTTAAACCTAATATTGATTCAATCACCAAGACGCTCAGATTAACTGAATTTATCTCCTCCTTTATATGGTCTTGACGTTGTATCGAAAATTCTAGCTATTCCAGCTTTAGAATACCATGACATGTAAGTTCAAGAAGTCGAATTTCCTTGAATATTGATTTTTAAAAGTTTGGTAGGCCTACATTACAATTTCTCACCAAAAGTGGCCATAAATTCGCCAAATTTATGGCCATATTGTTAAGTTTCTCTCTAGAACAAACTTCGTTGAAGATAATATATTGCCCTTTGTTTCCACGTTAACCTTTTGATGGATTTTGTTCTTTTAAAATAAACTGACACCTGAACTTTCGAGCAAAGAAAGATAGATTAAGGTCTGTCCATATGCAACCTTACATTAAATATCTGTTTTCCGAGCCGCTTTTTACAGTAGAAAATCAAACAGTATAGCTAGACATGGAGATTTCTCCACATTTTGAACTGTTCTGAAGATTCAGGTGAAATATTTGTGAGCAGAGAAATACTGGGGAGTAGTTTTGGGAAAAGAAAAATTTTGGGGGTTTTCTTTAAATTAGTAAAAGATAGCATTTTCCTAAAATCTCACAAAAAAAGAAAAAAAAATAGTCAATTTTCTTAGATGATAATGTAAGCTATGGAAGTTATATATGTCTGTTGTCTGTGGAAGCTATTTCAGAAATAGACCAGCAATATTTTCAAACTTCTGATTATAATTATGGTGAATGGGTTCTTATCAGGCAAAACAATTGGGTTTTTCTCATACGCACCAAGGTCAGAATTATTCAACCTGCCACCTACCCGGAGAATATTATTTTCATCTAAAAAACAATTTAAAAATTTCAACTTACTATTATTTGGAACAATGTTACCTCTTTTAATACTGCAAATTTCAGAGTCGTACTCACCATGTGGTACATTTTTAATCAAGAATACCTCGGCCCTCTTTATTTCTTCCCAGGTAAGGTTGTAGAGAATAAGCGGATGCCATATTCTCAATTTTAGATCTTAATTCCTAGATCTTAGATTTCACTAGAATAATTTATGAGCATGGAACTTGAATCTTGCTTATTTAACTTTACTTTAACTTGAAGCTGTAAACTGAAATACTTAATTTATGAAGAAATGACAGAGTCCAAATATATAAAATTAATGAGCTTTAATTGAGCTTAAATAAGAATAATGGCGCTGGACTACAATGGCGTTGAGTAACTTACGACTTAAAATGGGCAGTCCTCTTAGATACTTTGACAGCAATAAATAACCACCGTTACATTACTTAATTACTCGCAAATGATCTCAACTACTTTTATTTAAATTACCTTCTAAGGCCAAGTAATCTTTCGCATGTAGGAGGTTTCCCTGACGCTACAATGCTACTGGACTTACTCTCTTCTACCCTAAGTCGCTAACAACTAACTCCTTCAACTCTCATACTTTCCTTCCCACTAACTTTCTAACTACCATCCTTCAACTCACTCGCCTTCCAACTAACACTCTTACCAACTCTCAACTAACTTCCACTTCCAACTAACACTCTTACCAACTCTCAACTAACACTCTAGCTCACTCCTTCCAACTAACATCAACTAACATCTCGAAACAATCTTCCTTCTACTTTTATACTATTCAGTTTCCAAAATATTAGCATATTTCAATTTACAATTTTAAGTTAGGATAGGAACTATCTCCATGACTCAATCGAATCCTAAAACCTTCGTATTCATGTTTTATTCGCAAAGTGCGAATTTTAATCGTAGCACTTTGCTAGACCTCACAGTTCCTCCCCAAAAGAAAAAATTTCGCGGAAAATATCCCCAACGGGTTTTTACCCGTGCAAATTTTAAATTATTGCAATACTATGCAAAGAAAAGTTAGCTGCAGTGACTTACTGTTTAAAATTCAACTATATAATATTTTAGAAAAAGAAAAAAAAAAAGAGGGGGGAAACTTAAATTTAAACTAAACTGCCCAACAAGAAGTATATTGTTTTAAAAATCTAATAGGGAAAATTTTTTTAAAGAGTACAGGGCCAAAAAACCTGACACTTAGCTTTTTAAAAATGTTTTGTAAAAGCTCAGGCTAAGTTGGTTTACACAGGAAAACCGTTTGTACTCATAATTAGGTAAATAAAGATATATCCCTAACAGCACAGTTAGGCTTAACTTATCCACAGTACACCTTAAGGACGTTTCTGGGATGCCTTTTCATCCAGAAGACATCTTGAAGATATCCTGGGGAAGCGATGTGCTGTCTGGGATATAGTCCAGCGTAATTACAGCGGGGCTTACATTCATCTTTCCTTAAAACAAATGGAAAGGAAAAAAAATCATTAATTTAAAAAAAAAAAATTAGTACAAAAAAGGGATCGCTTAAACAGGAAGTGCGATCAAAATTCAATTTAACTTGTAACATGAAGGTTCTTGCCGTGATTGACAAAAAACTTGACCTGTTTGTCGCCACTGCAGACCAGTCTAGGTCCAGTATCTTGGCTAGGAAAAAGAGTTTAAAGTGCATCTGCAAAAAAAAAAAAAAAAAAAAAAAAAAAAAAAAAAAAAATCCAGTATTCCACTATCTGCTTGAATCTTGAAAGAAGAGATTCGCTCTTGGCACTTGTCCAAAAAAACATCTTTGACTTTAGAAAAGAGAAACGCTGGCACAGTTCCAAAAATACCGTCTTTAGCATCAAAAGTAACCATTGAAGAAATCAAGCTGGCTGTTCAGATTTAACATCTATACTTCGGGTTTAGAGTCAGGATCAGCAACTGGACCTCAGATTTTCTAAAATTAAAACTTTTTGAAACGTATACATCAAAAATAGACGTGAACTACACTTGTATATATAGATAAATGACATAATTTTATACATAAGCCATATTTCATAAGCTAGTTGCATACGGAAAAACTAAATTGTTAGTGGATTAATAAGGTTAGTCGTTAAACGCGGATTTACATGCAAAATAGCTTTTTAAAAAAAAATTCTTTTTACCCCATACTACTATATACATAAAACTTTTAGTGAAAAATGCAAGAGTTTACAACAAGAAATATTCATTTTATACAATGTACGACATTTAGGAAACATATTTAAGGATACAAAATTTTCAAAACTGCAGTTGATCGCTGAGAAATAAAAAAGATTTACGTACATACATTTTACATTACATTTACAAAACTATAGAGAAAAATGTTTATACACTTATAAAATTTCATTTTATATAATCGAGAGAAATATAGTTAAAGAATATATACAAAATATTTCAAAAAGTTTGTTTTTTCAAACTGGAGTGGATGGCTACAAAATAGAAAAAGATTGGAGTATGTACATATAGATCATGTAAAAAACTAGAAAAAATTTATATACTAAAAGGTAAGAAAATTTATCGTACGAATCGCTGCAGGTGGTGGCTAAAACAGAAAACATTTAAGTACAGATATATAGATCAGTCACAAAACGAAAGAGGGGGGAAATGTATACAAAGAAGAGAAAAATTTATCTTACGAATCACTACTGGTGATGGCTTAGAAATAAAAAGACATTAACATACAAGAAATAAAAAGACATTAACATGCATATATTATATACAGAAAAAAATTTATGACATGTAAACAGTACATGAAATTTCGGGAATTTGAAAGTTCATGCTTCAAGTTTAAATTTAGACTTGTG
This sequence comes from Salticus scenicus, assembly GCA_963930645.1. Classification (NCBI taxonomy): domain Eukaryota; kingdom Metazoa; phylum Arthropoda; class Arachnida; order Araneae; family Salticidae; genus Salticus; species Salticus scenicus. The sequence goes on along the minus strand of OZ005659.1, from coordinate 204,614,805 downwards.
ATATTTTAGAAAGTTCAAGGCTTTTAGCTCATGGTTGAAAGTCCAGAAGAAAGTCCTACATGTCGTAGATTTTAGTACAGTACTGATAAACCAATACTTGAGAAAAACTAAAATACTGAACGATACGACCTGACAAATTGATCCCTTGATATCAGCAAAAGAGATGCAGTTCAGACTGGTCAGTAGAGTTGTTGTGGCAGTTTCCGTGCTGGTGGCTTGTAGAACGGAGTCCGGCATCGGAGAGGCACTTTTCTGGGACGGATTCGAGCCCGGTACCTTGTCACTGTCGATCGATGCAACAGAAGACTGCGTTCGCTTCGTACTGTCGATTGCAGGGCTGCTAGCTGATCTAGAAACTTCACAAAAGGGTACATGCCCTTTTGAAATTACCGTTTTTAAAATAACATCTTTTTCGTGTACTTTGGGCGGCGTGTCATTTTGACAATTTAAGTTCACGCTCGCATTAGAAATATTTGACTGAGTCGGCTGTATAGATTTAAAACTGTCTTCTAAAGGCGAGTTACCAAGATTAACCGCATCATTTATTGATTTTACATTTTCACTCGGTTTAACGGTTGCAGCAGCCACAGTTATTTTAATTTCCTTTACAATCTCCGTCCCTATGCTAGATAAATTCTCGGATTTTTTATCCGGATCCAAGGGCTGAAAAACAGACGTAGATTTGTCTGTAGTCCTAGTTAAAGGCATAGTTTGCTCCTTTTCATTAACTTTTATGCGACTTTTGTCACTAGAACTAACGGTTTCATCGCCAGCTTTAAGTGGGTTTAAATTAATGGAGCGTGCTTCCTGTGACTTAATAATTTCTTGCGGTTTTTCCACTGGTTTGATTACCGCTTCCCACTGACGTTCGTGAGGGGGGAGGGAACGGTCATGTTGCATTCTTAGTCTGTCATCCCGAGTGGCAAAAAGACTGATAATCCAACTTTTTAAGTCCTCATAGGTTGGATGTGAGCCAAGCGAATGGCAGGCGATTAACCTATGCCACTGTCGTGGTTCGCCTTCTAATGAATATGCTAACCACGCATATTTTTTGGATCGATCGATGTTATAAAAGTCAAAAAAATATTGCTGCTCAAAAAATTGCAGCACACTATTAGTGCCGTCAACGAATATTTGCTCGGGGGGGGGGATTCGACTTTATTTGGGCGCCAGTGTAGAGAATTAGCGGATGCCATATTCTCAAATTTAGATCTTAATTCCTAGATCTTAGATTTCACTAGATTAATTTATGAGCATGGAACTTGAATCTTGCTTATTTAACTTTATTTTAACTTGAAGCTGTAAACTGAAATACTTAATTTATGAAGAAATGACAGAGTCCAGATATATAAAATTAATGAGCTTTAATTGAGCTTAAATAAGAATGAGGGCGCTGGACTATAATGGCGTTGAGTAACTTAAGACTTAAAATGGGCAGTCCTCTTAGATACTTTGACAGAAATAAATAACCACCGTTACTTTACTTAATTACTCGCAAATGATCTCAACTACTTTTATTTAAATTAGCTTCTAAGGCCAAGTAATCTTTCGCATGTAGGAGGATTCCCTGACGCTACAATGCTACTGGACTTACTCTCTTCTACCCTAAGTCGCTAACAACTAACTCCTTCAACTCTCATACTTTCCTTCCCACTAACTTTCTAACTACCATCCTTCAACTCACTCGCCTTCCAACTAACACTCGTACCAACTCTCAACTAACTTCCACTTCCAACTAACACTCTTACCAACTCTCAACTAACACTCTAGCTCACTCCTTCCAACTAACACCAACTAACATCTCGAAACAATCTTCCTTCTACTTTTATACTATTCAGTTTCCAAAATATTAGCATATTTCAATTTACAATTTTAAGTTAGGATAGGAACTAACTCCATTACTCAATCGAATCCTAAAACCTTCGTATTCATGTTTTATTCGCAAAGTGCGAATTTTAATCGTAGCACTTTGCTAGACCTCACAAGGTGACCCACAATTTTTTTTCCTATTCTTGATGTTGTTTACAAATCTACAGTCGCCAGAAGTATTCTTCGAGCAACTCCACCCCGTCAGAATTGTTCACGTTCGGTTCGAAAAATAAATATTTAGAATTTAAATATATTATTTAAATATTTTATTTTAATAATAAAATATTTATTATTTAAATATTTTATTTTAATAATAAAATATTTATTATTTAAATATATTATTTGTTTATCGAAAAGTTAAAAATGTATTATTTGTTTATCGAATCGTTAAAAAAATATATTCAATATTGGTACAGCATTCATTTAAAAAATGCCCTTATTCAATATTGTAAATTTCTATCTCAGATTTAAAGACATTAACCAATCAACCAATCATGCTAAAGTATCTTAATGTTAGGAGCCTTTTAGTAGAAGGTTGATGCTAGAAGAGATTCAGACAGAATGAAGGAATGAAGGTTTGAGTACAGCTATTTATAAAGAATGAATCCGAGTCAATCAACCAACCAACCAACCTTGAAAAAAAAAAAAAAAAAAATTTTTTTTTTTTTTTTTTTTTTTTTCAAGGTTGGTTGATTGGTTGATTGACTCTAGCTAACCTATATATCATGCTAAAGTATATACACTATCATTGTCCAGCAATGCTTATTTGTTTCAGCGTCTATAAATATCTTTACCGCATCCTGTTTCCGTGTCCGTTGCAAATGAGTTATGCAATATCCAGCGATAAATTATTCTATAAAAAGCCTTATCTCATCCTGTTTTCGTAGAAAATGAGTTATGCAATATCCTGCCTTCAGATTGACTATATAAATATTTTATTATTTAAATATATTATTTGTTTATCGAATCGTTAAAAAATATATTCAATATTGGTACGGCATTCATTTAAAAAAATATCCTTATTCAATATTGTAAATTTCTATCTCAGAGTCAAAGACATTAGCTATCTCAGTTTCAAAGGCATTAGTATCGTTTCAATATTGAAATATTAATATTATCTATCTCAGAGACCCCATTCAAAGTCTCAATTTTTACCCATCCAATATTGGCTTACTACCGTCGCAAAAAAATGGGCCGAACGAAGCGTCAATGACAGAAATCTGCCATGAGACGCTTCGTTCGGCCCATTTTTTTGCCCCCTCCAATTTAAATCTCTAAGGCATCAGTTTATACCAGCGAGATCGATTCCCCACGAAGACTTTGATTTTGGACGGAGGGGTGTCTGTCCAAGAAATAGTCTCAAATCTATCTTCGTGTAGGCGAGGGTCATCATCGTGGTCTCCATCATAGAACAGCAGGGTTCTTTCTATGAAATCCTTTAAGAATTCATCTATGAAGACATCAGAATTCCTCACGATCCGAATTCTGACTGCTTTATGGATGCATGCAGTTGGCACTATAGGATCTAAGATGTCAATCTTAGCAGATTTCATCATGGCCTCAAAACCCATGGTCGACAGCGCATCTCCGAAATGAATCTCTTCTATTGGATACACCCAGGTATTAGCTAAAGAGACAGGTATCCTGAACCTTTTGTAAACGAGGTCCCTCACCTTTAGCTTGGTAGTTTTTTTTACGTATGCACTACCCTTACCCATCAGCTTGGCCACATCAGAGGCCCTGACGAACAAAAGTCCATCCGCAGAGACTACGAATAGGATTTTAGCATCCAGCTGTGGATGTTCAATTGTGAATAGCATGACTTAATGCAACAGAAGTCAAAATGATGCAGGCTCTTAGAGGCAGCTCGTATATATACCCGATTCGCGACCTAATTTTAGCAAGCTTTCTTAGAAAACGTGACCTTCTGATAAAATTCTTCTAGCTGTTGACAGGATATTATGTAATCCTCAGGACGCGATAAACTTATTTTTAGAATTAATTTGTCGTTTGAGCGGGATCTTGCATAATCCACAGGACGTGCGTAAGAGGATGTGCGTCAGAGGATGTCGATAAGAAATTTAGATAGAAATAGAGATTGCTGCTAGTATAAATACAGGCTGCTGGACGAGACATTTCATTCTGACTGCTTGATATTCTAAAAGCTCCAAAATGATATTTCAAATTTTAGCTGAAGAGTTAAACGTGAAATTTACTTGTTTTTTGACTTTTGACGGTGAAATTTTTATCAAAGGTTCAGACGTAGCTCGCACCATGGGCTATCAAAATCCTTCTGGCGTTTTAAACTTATGCCATCTTACAGTGACTGACATCGCTCCCGAGGGCTTGAGCCTGCCTCCGTCTCTAGCCAAGACACGTATTTTTGGATTGGAAGATGCCAACACGCTGTTGGATATGCATCCAGGCGAATTTCAATCCTTATTTCAGGGGCCTATCGAGATTTTGTCGCCGATAGAGTGTACGTTCAACATCAGAAGGCCCATACGTATCAAGATAGCATGCATTAGCTCTTCCAATGCTACCATGGAGAGTTTTATAGCTGATTTGAAAATATCCATGGACTCTTACCTGCAATCTGTACCGATGGATAGCTATGTCTTCGGAGAGAGGTACGGAGACCTAGAATTGGGGTATTTTCCCAAAAAAATTAAAGTTTTGGTGGGAAACAAACCCTACTTTTATAAATCCTCGTCTTAAGATCAGGACGAGGTGCAAAAAAATGGGTCGAGCGAAGCCTCTCATGACATAAGTCATTGAGGCTTCGCTCGGCCCATTTTTTTGCGATAGATAGAGTGCCAACATTGGATGCGTACCGATTTGAACTTGTAATTTTCAAGGGATATGGCTTAGCTATAAGATAATTTTGATAAAATATCTATAGACAAATTTAAGGTATCTGAATTTAAAAATTTAATTGTTTCATTTAAAATTTACTGTGTAAAATTTAAAATTTTTAAAGACTAAGTGTGGCGGTCATTATAATCTGATCTCTAATTTTTCAAGGGATATGGCTTAGCTATAAGATAAATATGAAACTTGGTAAAATATACAGACTCGATAGCTAAATTTAAGGGATCTGAATTTAAAAATTTAATTTTTTCGTTTAAAATTTACATTTTTTTCGTGTAAAATTTAAAATTTTTAAAGACTAAGTGTGGCAGTCATCATAATCTGATCTTTAATTTTCAAGGGATATGGCTTAGCTATAAGCTAAATATGAATCTTGGTAAAATATCGATAGCTAAATTTAAGGGATCTGAATTTAAAAATTTAATTTTTTTCGTTTAAACTTTACATTAAAATTTTTAAAGACTAAGTGTAGCCAAGCCAGTCATTATAATCTAATCTCTATAAAAAGATTTTCGAGAGACAGGATATTATGCAAGCCTTTCCTCAGGATGCTTGATAAGCGGCTCCCGGTTAAAATTACAATCAGATCTCTATAAAAAGATTTTCGAGAAGTGTTGACAGGATATTATGTAAGCCTTTCCTCAGGATGCCCGGTTACAATCAGATCTCTATAAAAAGATTTTTCCAGAACTATTGACAGGAAGCCCGGTTATAATCAGATCGCTAAAAATTGTTCGAGAGACAGGATATTATGCAAGCCTTTCCTCTTGATAAGCGGTTCCTAGAAAATTACAATCAGATCTGTTGATAAGACCGGGTATATATACGAGTGTCCAGCGAGAGCTCTTCAATTGCTAGTCGATCTCTCTACTAGCTGCTTAGATACATTAGCTCTCTGTCAGTCATGTTTTTCCATGTAAAAAATTATGCTTATGGCGTTGCCTTTAAATGCCTAATGGCTACTGATGGCACCCTGTTTGTCCGGGCTGAGGACCTGGCTATTTATTCGAGGCACCCTCTAGATTTAAAATTTGCCGAAAAATATGCAGGCCTCACCGTCCGTGACGTGATGGACCCTAAGATCGATTTACCTAAATGGCTCGCTAAGACGAGAATCTTCTCCATTAGCGAAGCCAAACATCAATTGAAAGGGTTCATGGGCGAACAGGAATTTGATAAGATGTTCGATGGTTCGGCCATGGTGAAATACCAGGCTAACATGAAGCTCAGCTTCGTGAAAGCCACAGGTGTTCGATTTGTAGAAAGGTCTCATACCAAGTTCGAAGACTTCCTTGCCGCATACCAACTACAGGTGAGGAAATTTTTTGAGCTTGAATATGAGGATTATGAATTATACAAATCTCAAATGACCGGACCGTTGAAGATGACCATCAGTAGGCTATCTAATGAGCAATCCATAGAGAGCTTGTGTTAATCTTTAAAATGAGAGTAAAAAAATGGGTCGAACGAGGTGTCTCATGGCAGAATTTCTGTCTTTGACACCTCGTTCGGCCCATTTTTTTGCGATAGATATAGTGCCAATATTGGACGGGTTTAATTTGAGACTTTGATATTAAATTTATAAAAAAATCTATTTAAGCTAGTATCGAAGAGATTATCAGGATAGCATGAAGACTATTTAAACGTATAAACTATATTAGGCCAATATTGTAGAAATTAAATTTAAGACTCTGGAAAACGAGATAAAATGGTATCAATTTAAATGTATAGATAAAAATAACTAAGCTAACAGAGACATGACTAGATGACTGGACAATGATGGTTTGGATACGTAAGCGAGTTTCTCTCTCTCTATATATATAGATGGAATGAAGCCACGCCCACAAGAAATCCAACGACCTTGAAAAAAAAAAAAAAAATTTTTTTTTTTTTTTTTTTTTTTTTTGTGACCTTGAACACATCTTCAAGGACGGAGCAGAATCTATAACTTAACGGAACTAACCTCATTTATTGAACATTAGTTTTTTTCGTGCGTCCTATATATAGGATGGCTAGCGTACCCACATCTCATTTTGTCTGCCAACAACAGTCATCTAGTTATCTGTAAAATATTTTGAATTTGTAATTTTCAAGGGATATGGCTTCTCTATAAGATAATTATGTATCTTGATAAAATATCTATAGATAAATTTAAGAGATCTGAGTCTAAAATTTTCGTTTAAAATTTTAACTTTTTGTGTAAAATTTAAAAATTTTAATGGCTAAGCTAGAGATAGAGTACCAATATCGTAACGATTTGAAGGGATATGGCTTCTCTATAAGATAAATATGAATCTTGGTAAAATATACAGACTCTATAGATAAATTTAAGAGATCTGAGTTTATAAATTTAATTTTTTCGTTTAAAATTTTAATTTTTTGTGTAAAATTTAAAATTTTTAAGGGCTAAGCTAGATATGTAATATTTCACAGTTGGTTTCTAAAGTTATATTTTTTTATCCAATCATTGTAGATGGCGCTGCAGTCTATATATATAGTATATATATAGTATATCTATTAGGGTGGGTGGGAGTGGAATTTATTTCTTCTACTGTAAGGTCATGCATAAACCAGCTCCGTGATACCCAAACCCGTTTTCTTTAAAATAGGATGGGATAACGTTATTTATACAATATTGGTTTAGAAAACAAGATATTTATAGACTTTTGTCTGACAAATGACAAGATCTTGCAGGTTTTCGTGAAATCAGAATAGATCATGGGTTTTTATAAAATATAATAACATAAAATATTTTTTTATCTGTATTTAAACAAGCAGACATTTCCGCTTCGCGGAAATGTCTGCATGTTTAAATACAGATAAAAAAATATTTTATTTCAAACTCAATGATGTCTCTTATGTAAAATGTCTTTAATAAACCGTACTTTTTCCGACAGCGGTACCATGATTTGTTTCAAGCCAAAAATGCGTATCTTATCCTCTAGCAGTACGTTCCTCGATTGTATCCTGAACGAATCGCTCACGTAGCCTATACCTATATTAGAGCCATCCATTTTTTCGGTAGCGATTCAAGGTACGCCAAAATAAATTTGACTCGCGATACTTAATCATCGTAAAAAGTTTGAATAGATTAGAAACAGGCTAAGATAGCGTATTGTTAATCTGCCAGACATAAATTAGAAACGTTCCATGGCTAAGCTAGAGATAGCATATCGTTCTAAAGCCGGCAGGATCTAACAATGGATAGATTTACTGGGACAGAAGAAGACTGATTGGAGAAGAGTCGGCTATTTATATAGAATGAATTCAACCAACCAACCAACTGTGAAAAAAAAAAAAAAAAAAATTTTTTTTTTTTTTTTTTTCACAGTTGGTTGGTTGGTTGATAATCTTCTCTATATATAGGATCGTTGACGTGCCACCTCCTCATTCTATCTAGATCTTTGCCAGCAACGGTCATATCTCTCATCTGTTAAAATTTTCAATTATCCAACTAAGCATAGTGACTAGACGACCGTTGCTGGCAAATGTCGAGACACAATGAAGAGGTGGCAAGTCAGCGATCCTATATATAGAGGATATGATCAACCAACCAACTATATAAAAAAAAAAAAAAAAAAAAAAAAAATTTTTTTTTTTTTTTTTTTTTTTTTTTTTTTTTTTTCACAGTTGGTTGATTATCTCCTCTATATATAGGATCGCTGACTTGCCACCTCCTCATTCTATCTCGATCTTTGCCAGCAACGGTCATATCTCTCATCTGTTAAAATTTTTAGAAAATTAGTTTGTCGCTTGTAGCCTTCAAGATGATCCGATAAAATTCTTCTAGAACAAATCTGTTGGCAGGATATTGTGTAAACCGTTTCCTCAAAAACAGGACGTGATAAGTTTTTTATAGATGCGTCAAGCCTCTCTAATCTATAAAAAGTCATCCTGTCGAGCCTTATATAGTATTACTGATGTCGTTTCTCAGAACCGCTTATCAGATCTCACGCATCCGCTTGCCAGAGTATAAATACGAGCCTCTCGCCTCAGCTTATTCATTCTGAGCCTCTGTTTTTCAAAATGGAAATGTTTTCTTTCGACTCTCTGACCGACGAGCGATTTGACTATGACTATGCCGTAAAGCCTGGATGGAATGTCTTGAATACTTCTCGTCTTTCTCTCGAGTTATTATGCAATTATAATCGAGACATGTCCATGCCAGCTCCAAAACCAGTTTCCAGACCATCTCCAGTTTTCAAATCTAAACCCGTTCCAGTTCCAGCTTCTAAATCTGTTCCAGTTCCAGTTCCAGTTCCAGCTTCTAAATCTGTTCCAGTTCCAGTTCCAGTTCCAGTTCCAGCTTCTAAATCTGTTCCAGTTCCAGTTCCAGTTCCAGCTTCTAAATCTGTTCCAGTTCCAGTTCCAGTTCCAGCTTCTAAATCTGTTCCAGTTCCAGTTCCAGTTCCAGCTTCTAAATCTGTTCCAGTTCCAGTTCCAGCTTCTAAATCTGTTCAAGTTCCAGTTCCAGTTACAGCTTCAAGACCAGTTCCAGCTTCTAAATCTAAACCAGTTCCAGTTCAAATTTCAATACCCATGTCAGAGATGATTTATTTTAAAGTACCAAGGCTATTAAGCCCGCTACCAAAATCTCCAGAGTCCAACGTAACAACTTATCGTGCCTGGAAGCCTCCACCGAAGATAGATTTCGTGGTACGACCTAAATTAAAAACTGCTGGCTTTGAAGATCCAAGAATTCGAAGACGGCATGGCATAGTCGTTGTCAAATCGAACGTCAGTCTGAGAGATGGAAAATGCTACAGCCTTATAAATACAGAGGCTAGAAAATACTACAGTTGGGTTTAAACCCAAACGATTTATAAAAAAATCGGGCCGAACGAAGTGTCTCATGGCAGATTCCTGTCTTTGACACTTCGTTCGACCCGTTTTTTTTGTAACAATTATATTGCCAATATTGGATGCGTACCGATTTGTACTTTAAGATTTTAAATGGATACTTAAGATTTTGAATGGATACTTTTATAACTGAAATCTTGGAGATATAAATTTATATATAAACTATTATCAACCAACTTAAAAAAATTTCAAGATTGGCAAAAAAATATTATTTTGAAATCAAAAACTATAAAATCGAAATGATAAATTTTGAAAAAATTTCCAGATTGGTGAAAAATGGCAAAGTCCCAAAAAAAATATTATCTTGAAAAAATTATAGAAATATAAAATCAACCAAGACACTTTAGCATGATATATATATGTGTTAGCTAATGTCAATCAACTAATCAACCAACCTTGAAAAAAAAAAAAATTTTTTTTTTTTTTTTTTTTTTTTTTTCAAGGTTGGTTGATTAGTTGATTGACTCTAGATAACCTATATATATCATGCTAAAGTATCTACACTATCATTGTCCAGCAATGCTTATTTGTTTCAGCGTCTATAAAAGTCTTTACCGCATCCTGTTTCCGTGTTCAGCATCCTGTTTCAGTGTCCTGTTTTGCAAACGAGTTATGCAATATCCAGCGACAATAATTCTATAAATAGCCTTATCTTATCCTGTTTTCGTAGAAAACGAGTTATGCAACATCCTGCCTTCAGATCGACTATATAAGCTCTGCCATTCGATCGAATAGTCATTCTCTCTTCGGAGCTTGAACTGCTAACATGTATAAGCATCAATGCTCTGTGAAGAAACTTAAAGCGGCTAACGCTCTTCATAACCTTTTCGGAATGACTGAGCCTTTTCCGAAAATTCTTTCGACTTCTGTCAAGAAGCTGAAGAAATATCCTCATTTCCAAACGATGATGGGAGAAGGCAAAATCCATATGTTCTGCCTACATCTGACACCTGATCATAAAATTTCGTTTAAAAAACGTACTCTGACGGACAAGATCCTGAATACGATTCCAGCACTAGGCAGAGAGGCCAAGACAATCTATCCGCTGAGACCTCAAGACATAAAATGGATCACTGTTATGAACAGATTCAAAAGACCCCCCAGCGAAGCCAACAGAGTCAACGCTGATATGAGAATTGGTTTCAAGTGTCCCCATAACCAATTTCTGGTGAAAGGTCATTTCACGTTTGGACAGAGAACCGTTGGGCAAGGATGCGCCCATATTATCCAGACATTGGACGCACCATTGCTGTTCTATGTGAGACCCCCCAACGAGACACGAGTGAGAGCTGACAGCAGATATTTCTCAGGGGACAAGCTTCACTTCTACGAGAGGTTCATATTGATTGCTCGCTCGAGCTACAAGATACCTGCTGGCACTACCTATATTTTATTTACGACCCAAAAGAATTTCTTCAGTCTACATGTTGTGAGGGAGAGCTTGAAGCTGGGTTTCAAGGTAAAAAATCCGTTGGTAGAAAGAATCACGAAAATAGATGGGATGTATGAGGTATCTGTGCCAACACCTATGATACCTCATATGGATGATGATGACGAGCCACCCTCTGAATATATTCAAACAGCTCCAATCTCAGAGCCAGAACCATCCCAAGAATCATCCCAAGAGCCAGAACCAGTAACTGATTTGCCAGAAATCTATTTGCCGACGAACCCTCCTGTTGTGTTGGACAAAACAATAACCGTGGTCACTACAAATTATGCAGAACAATATAACTCTCAAATCTGGAAAGTTTTGACAGATCCCCTTAAAAACAACTTCGTACGTACCTACGGGCCTGATCTACCTGGAATGGATATGAGAACTGCATCGGTAAAACGTAAGGCCAAAAAGAATCCCAAGCGTTTAAAGAAAGCTAAGCTCACTTTCAAGGACACTGCAACAAATACAGAGCCTGAAACTAGAGAACCAGAGCCTGCACCTATTGCAAATCCAGAGCCTGCACCTATTGAACATTCAATGCCTTTTGTTGAAAATCCAGGATTTCATAGTGAATGGCCTATTCAAAGCCCAGCGGTGCCTGAAGATCTTAATAATATAGTATGCTCTCCCATGCCAGATCAGCTACTACTAGACTCTATGATGAAAGATCTCCTGACACCTGGCACTCTAGAATATATAATAGATGAGTCCAAACAGCCAAATTACATATCACTCTAAAAATATTAAAAATTTAAAAAATTTGGGTCAAACGAGGCTTCCTCATGTCAGATTTGTCATTATGACTTATCTTGGCGATGGAAGCCTCGTTTGACCCATTTTTTTTAAATCTATCTCCTACCAATATTGGATTTGTAAAAAAAATAACTTATAAATTTTATGAGTAGACAAATGAAAATTGTCTAAGCCGTTCAACAGAATCGCTTAAAGCGGCTTCAGCTATGCCATCCTATCGATTGGACCTGCAAACGGGACAGCCAACATTATCCATAAAAATTTAACCTCGATAAAATTGAAACGGGACAAATGTAGCTTTTAAATTGAGATGCTGAGCCAGAAAAACTGAACGCGTAGAGATTAGCAGCTCATATTGTAAAAATTTAAACGTAATTATGAAAATAGTATTAACGAGATCCAATGATAGAGATCCAAAAAAACTTTAGTAACCAATAGTTTGGTCATGACAAATGAAAAGCGAATCTTGATGAACGAGGAAAAGATATATATATCAACCAACCAACCAACCTTGAAAAAAAAAAAAAAAAAAAAAAAAAAAAATTTTTTTTTTTTTCAAAGTTGGTTGGTTGGTTTCTTTCAAGTATGTTGGTTAGTTAATATATATATATTATTTTCTAATTTATCAAGATTAGCTTTTCACCTGGCCTTTTTCGCGTTTTGTCCAAATGTTAAGTTTCAAAAGTCTTGCGTTTCAGCTATGGTCTCGATAGAATAGTGAAACATTATTCAATCCAAATCTTCTCATTTTAAATGAAACCTGTTAATTTTGATCATGTCAATCTTAAATGTGGATCGCTTGGCAGAGGCCTTCATGAAAATTGAAACCATGACAAAACGTAGCTCTGACCTTAAATGGCAATTTGTTACAGCAGATTTTAATCCATAACCCTTTAAAATTTGTCTAAGCTATAGTAGTCTTTCAAATTTGACTGTTCAAAAGAATCGTTTAAACGTGGATCAGTTATGCAAGAGGCCATGATAAATTTGAGTCACGTTGCCTGTATCTAAAACATGTCAAAACGAAGACATATCGCTTTGACATGGCAATTGAAAACGGGGTAGGTCAAAATTAAAACCGGAGACCTCGATAAAGTTGAAACAGACTAATCTTAACACTGTTGCGTAGAGAGAATCAGTAAAAATTTAGCAAGAGGTCTCGATAAAATGCTGAGAGTTGTCAAGAAGACTGTAGCAATGGACGCTGGAAAATTTAAACGTAATTATGAAAATAGTATTAACCATTCGTTTAGCAGTATGACAAATGAAACGTATGGACTACAGATTAAGGAAGGGACAAATAAAAAATTATATATAGCCAATCAAGTTTCAAAGTCACACGAAAAAAAAATTAAAAAAAAAAATATCTTTGAAAAAAAAAAAAATTTTTTTTTTTCGTGTGACCTTGAATGACCTTGAAGCTCGTTGCCACAAAAAGCAAGTCGGAGCAATATAGGAGAAGGTAGGAGCATGAATCGTAGCTACCCTATAGAAACGGATAGATATTTTTTTTTTTTTTTTTTTTTAAACTATAAATTTAGTATATAATATAAAATATATATCTAGTATGTAATAGGTAATAGAATTACTATAAATTTATTGGGTAGACATGGAGTGACGCCCCTTCTTGGGGCCCTCTCATTAGAAAAAAATAAATACTATTTAAGGTTAAATAATTGAGTTTTTTTTCAAGATTGGGACCCTCTCATTAGAAAAAAATAAATACTATTTAAGGTTAAATAATTGAGTTTTTTTTCAAGATTGAGTGGCTTCTCAATTTCCACGTTTTGCCAAATTCGACGTGTCTATTTCTACCATCTTCCTATTCAGCGTCTCTTCGTTAAAGGCGTCGATTGAGCTACTCATTTTCTATATTCTGTCAATTCTTCCTCAAGCCTAGCATTCCTAGTTTTTAGATGACCATTCTCCAATTTCATTTCTCCCACCTCGTCGTTCAGCGCGTCTATCTCTTCGTTTAAGGCGTCTATGTCAGATTTCATCCTATCGAATTCGTTTATTCTCAGGTCTTCTATCTTACCCCACAAGCGATTGATTTCCAACAGCGAATGAGTATTTTGTATTTGAAGCTCGGCCGTTTCCTCGTAACTGGCTTTGAGCTGCCGTCTCAGTTTTTCGTTTTCCAGTTTCAGCTCGTTGCAGCGTGCCATGACAGGCTTTACACATAGAATGCATATCTGCTGCCATTTGCAGGGTTGCCAATACTCATTTCCAACAACGTCGTAAAACCGTTTGTAGTCTCGCATGCTTTGTCTACCGTGTGTAAAATACATCTTTTTACCATTGATCAGATGCAGGTAATATTCTGTGGGTTCGTCGGAAGATTTATAGTTTATTGATACGGGCAGCACGATATCGAGTATTATGTCTGGCAAGTTTCTAATTTTGATGCGCCATTGGCCATCTATAAATTCCATAGGCGCCTCGAGAAGTTTTTTCGGATCCATGATAAAATATTTCTGATTGAGCACTTTCGTAATGCCTCCGTCCCAAAGCGTAGCCAATACCATCCTGTAGTTTTTTGGCAGCGTCTCTTGAATATAAAAATGGTTCATGCGACCATCTCCCGTTAAATCGTTGAAAGTAAATTTGCACCTAGACCTACGCCTGCACATGTATCCCATAGCGTTGACCAAACCGATTCGATAGATTTCCTCTTGAGACATTTGTATCCCACATACGGCCGTACTTCGGGTCTAATTTTACCCCAAACATTAGCCAGAAAATATTCTTCGGATATCGACACAGCGATCATATGCCTGTGCTGTCTGAATTTAGCATTTCGCTCGGCCGTTTCCTCGTAACTGGCTTTGAGCTGCCGTCTCAGTTTTTCGTTTTCCAGTTTCAGCTCGTTGCAGCGTGCCATGACAGGCTTTACACATAGAATGCATATCTGCTGCCATTTGCAGGGTTGCCAATACTCATTTCCAACAACGTCGTAAAACCGTTTGTAGTCTCGCATGCTTTGTCTACCGTGTGTAAAATACATCTTTTTACCATTGATCAGATGCAGGTAATATTCTGTGGGTTCGTCGGAAGATTTATAGTTTATTGATACGGGCAGCACGATATCGAGTATTATGTCTGGCAAGTTTCTAATTTTGATGCGCCATTGGCCATCTATAAATTCCATAGGCGCCTCGAGAAGTTTTTTCGGATCCATGATAAAATATTTCTGATTGAGCACTTTCGTAATGCCTCCGTCCCAAAGCGTAGCCAATACCATCCTGTAGTTTTTTGGCAGCGTCTCTTGAATATAAAAATGGTTCATGCGACCATCTCCCGTTAAATCGTTGAAAGTAAATTTGCACCTAGACCTACGCCTGCACATGTATCCCATAGCGTTGACCAAACCGATTCGATAGATTTCCTCTTGAGACATTTGTATCCCACATACGGCCGTACTTCGGGTCTAATTTTACCCCAAACATTAGCCAGAAAATATTCTTCGGATATCGACACAGCGATCATATGCCTGTGCTGTCTGAATTTAGCATTTCGCTCGGCCGTTTCCTCGTAACTGGCTTTGAGCTGCCGTCTCAGTTTTTCGTTTTCCAGTTTCAGCTCGTTGCAGCGTGCCATGACAGGCTTTACACATAGAATGCATATCTGCTGCCATTTGCAGGGTTGCCAATACTCATTTCCAACAACGTCGTAAAACCGTTTGTAGTCTCGCATGCTTTGTCTACCGTGTGTAAAATACATCTTTTTACCATTGATCAGATGCAGGTAATATTCTGTGGGTTCGTCGGAAGATTTATAGTTTATTGATACGGGCAGCACGATATCGAGTATTATGTCTGGCAAGTTTCTAATTTTGATGCGCCATTGGCCATCTATAAATTCCATAGGCGCCTCGAGAAGTTTTTTCGGATCCATGATAAAATATTTCTGATTGAGCACTTTCGTAATGCCTCCGTCCCAAAGCGTAGCCAATACCATCCTGTAGTTTTTTGGCAGCGTCTCTTGAATATAAAAATGGTTCATGCGACCATCTCCCGTTAAATCGTTGAAAGTAAATTTGCACCTAGACCTACGCCTGCACATGTATCCCATAGCGTTGACCAAACCGATTCGATAGATTTCCTCTTGAGACATTTGTATCCCACATACGGCCGTACTTCGGGTCTAATTTTACCCCAAACATTAGCCAGAAAATATTCTTCGGATATCGACACAGCGATCATATGCCTGTGCTGTCTGAATTTAGCATTTCGCTCGGCCCCTCCGTCGCACCAGCATGAAAAAGGTAGGGTCGTAGTATTGCCGTCATCGGCGTCCATCTGTTCCAGAAAACTGTCAAACGCTACCGCTCGCAGCATGATATGAATAAATACTAGATCGTCGTGAAGAAATTTCAAGACGCAGGCTGCAGCCAAATTCAGCGTTTCGTCTTGAAAAGCGACGGGTGGAGGCTCTAACTCAATCGGCCAAATGGGATCGTAAGCCCGGCTACCGTCTGGAAAAATTTGATCGTGGTTGAAAAACTTACGTTTTTCGCACATAGGCTCAAAATTGAAATATTGGTGCGTTGTAGGAGTCGGCACGTCTTCTGTTGGAATAGGATTGGACATGTGGTATTTGAAATTTCTCCAGCATTCCAACAAATGATCAGCTGCCTCGTTTTTTTTACCTCTCCTGAAAGTTTTTACACCGTTGCACCAAACGCAGCACAATTTACGGTCAAGGTTATGCTGGCTCGTACAATGCTCTTCATATTCGCGCGAAAGAAGTAGATTCTGGCAATGTGGACAATTGAAGGGTACTTGATCTCGCGATAAATTTTTCTGATATTTTTTTAGCTTGGGACATGACGGCATGATGTTGGATTGAAATTGAGAAGAGACAATGTAAGAGCTTATATAGATATATAGAACCAAGCCGCACCCACTCAATATTTCAAGGTCACATTAAAAAAAAAAAAAAAAAAAAATATTTTTTTTTTTTTTTTTTTTTTTTTTTCGTGTGACCTTGAATGACCTTGATACTCATCTATATATAGTACTGCTAACGTGACCACACCCTCAGTCTGTCTCGACATTTGCCAGCAACGGTCGTCGTCTAGTCACTATACCATGTAATGTATTTTAAGTAAGATGTACGTTTTCATGAAATCAGAATGATATCATGGGTTTTATAGAATATAATAAAATAAACTAAATTAAATATTAGAAATAAAATATTTTTTTTATCTGTATTTATACATGCAGACATTTCCGCTTCGCGGAAATGTCTGCATGTATAAATACAGATAAAAAAATATTTTATTTCATACTCAATTATAGGGTCTCGTAAAGAGTTTCATCTCGCTGATTTCGAGTTTCAGCTTGTCTCGCAACAGTCTTGCTACAACCTACACGTTTTCTACGATGCCAAATATCTTATAATCTAGTTCTGTTTGTTTGCCTAGCTCAAAATACATCTTTCTACCGTTGATCAGATGCACTCAGTGGGCTCTTCACAAGACTTGAAATTTTTGGACACGGGCAGCACCCAATTCAATATTATTTCTGTTAAATGTTTAATTTGGATGCGCCACTAATAAACTCCATTGGGACCTTGATAAGCCAGCTTAAATATCTCTGATCTAAAAGTTTGGTTCGTCAAAGAGCCATGTAGCCAATACTAGCTTATAATCGCTCGGCAGCGATATAAAAATGATTCCCACCCGCATCTTTGAAAGAACATTCGGACCGGTCCTAACGACCATGAGATAGAGTACCAATATTGTACCTATTCTAATTTGAAGGGATATGGCTTAGCTATAAGATAATTTTGTATCTTGATAAAATATACAGGCTCTATAGATAAATTTAAGAGATCTGAGTTTAAAATTTTAATTTTTTCGTTTAAAATTTACATTTTTTCTGTAAAATTTAAAAATTTTAATGACTAAGCTAGAGATAGAGTACCAATATTGTACCTATTCTAATTTTTAAGGGATATGGCTTCTCTATAAGATAAATATGTATCTTGGTAAAATATACAGACTCGATAGGTAAATTTAAGAGATCTGAGTTTAAAATTTTAATTCTATATCTTTTCTCTTGAGACATTTGAAACTTACCGGGTTTGGTTTTACGCTTCTACCAAATTTGATTATGCCATTGCACAACAAAGCCAGGCATTCATTTTATGTTTATCAGACCTTTGATAGTCTTTAGCTAAAATTAAAAATTTACCTTTGCAAAGTGGACAATAGCCATGCAAATACGATATAACTGGAGACCAAAAATTAAACAGACGTCATGTAGCAATCTAAAAAAATTATGCTGGATTGAAATTATTCAAGCTGCTTATATAAAGTTAATTTAAGCAAGATGACCTTGAAAATATAGCCAGTCAAGTTTCAAGGTCACATGAAAAAAAAAAAAAAAAAAAAAAAAAAATTTTTTTTTTTTTTCACAGTTGGTTGGTTGGTTGATAATCTTGTCTATATATAATATGGCTAACGTGACTACACCCTCATTGTGTCTCGACATTTGCCAGCAACGGTCGTCTAGTCACTATGTCTCGTAATGGGTTTTCAGCAAGATGTACATTGATGGACACTAGAGAGTTAGATTTTTCTATAAAAGCCTATGATCTATTCTGATTTCATGAAAACCTACAGTATTTTGTCATTTGTCAGACAAAAATCTTGTTTTCAAAGCCAATATTGTATAAATAACGTTATCTCATCCTATTTTAAAGGAAATGGGTTTAGACATCAGGAGCTAGTTTATGCATGACCTTACAGTAGAAGAAATAAATTCCACTCCCACCCACCCTAATAGATATACTATATATATACTATATATATAGACTACAGCGCCATCTACTATAATTGGCTAAAGAAATATAGCTTTAGAAGCCAACTGAGAAATATAGCTTTAGAAGCCAACTGAGAAATATAGCTTTAGAAACCAACTGAGAACTATAGCTTTAGCAGCCAACTGAGAAATATAGCTTTAGCAGCCAACTTCATCAACGAGAATGAAACATGTTAATTTTGATCATGTCTATCTTAAATATGGATCGCTTGGCCATTCAAGAAGCCTTCATGAAAATTAAAACCGGCTCCATGACAAAACGTAGCAATTAGATGTTTGAACTGAGTCCATAACCTTTTACAGTTTCCCTTTAAAATTTGTCTAAGCTAT
This sequence comes from Salticus scenicus, assembly GCA_963930645.1. Classification (NCBI taxonomy): domain Eukaryota; kingdom Metazoa; phylum Arthropoda; class Arachnida; order Araneae; family Salticidae; genus Salticus; species Salticus scenicus. Next base: position 204,595,851 of record OZ005659.1, on the reverse strand, counting down.
AGTAGTCTGTTCAAAAGAATCGTTTAAACGTGGATCAGCTATGCAAGAGATCATGATAAAACTGAGTCCTGTATCTGAAACAGGTCAAAACGAAGACCTGGCAATTGAAAACGGGGCATTGCTTAGCAGGAAAAATTTAAAATTTAAACGAGCTGGACCATAAACGTAACCATTGAATTGTAAATGCTGGGCCATGCTTAGCAGTAGCATCCCACATTGTAAAAATAATATTTACGAGATACAATGACAAAGCGACAAATGAAAAGCTTAAAAAGTCCGTGCCAGTCTATAGCATCATTTTAAATGAAACCATTGAGCCATCCAAGAGGCCTTGATAGAATCGGCTTACTGAACAAATCTATAGGTGAAATCTGAAAGACGTAGAGAGTAGCAGCCCATATTGTAAAAATTTAAAATTATAAAATTCAAAAGTGGATATGTAGGAAGGGTTAAGTTTCAAAGTCACATGACCAACAAACTAACTAACCAACAAACTTGAAATGAACCAACCAACCAACCTTGAAAAAAAAAAAAAAAAAAAAAAAAAAACTTTTTTTTTTTTTTTTTTTTTTTTTTTCAGGTGCCACGCCCACCCTTGAAGCTTGTCTATATATAATATGGCTAACGTGACTACACCCTCATTGTGTCTCGACATTTGCCAGCAACGGTCGTCTAGTCACTATGTCTCGTAATGTGTTTTCAGCAAGATGTACATTGATGAACACTAGAGTTAGATTTTTCTATAAAAGCCTATGATCTATTCTGATTTCATGAAAACCTACAGTATTTTGTCATTTGTCAGACAAAAGTCTTGTTTTCAAAGCCAATAATGTATAAATATCGCTATCCCATCCTGTTTTAAAGGAAATGGGTTTAGACATCAGGAGCTAGTTTATGCATGACCTTACAGCAGAAGAAATAAATTCCACTCCCACCCACCCTAATAGATATACTATATATATACTATATATATAGACTGCAGCGCCATCTACAATGATTGGCTAAAGAAATATAGCTTTAGCAGCCAACTTAGAAATACAACTGTAGCAGCCAACTGAGAAATATAACTTTAGAAATATAACTTTAGAAATATAACTGTAGCAGTCAACTGAGAAATATAACTTTAGAAACCAACCAACATATCAACCAACCAACCAACCAACTGAAAAAAAAAAAAAAAAAAAATTTTTTTTTTTTTTTTTTTTTTTTTCAGTTGGTTGGTTGGTTGGTTGGTTGATATATATTTGTTTCCTCGTTCATCACTTTTCATTTATTAAGATTAGCTTTTCAATTTCATCCTGACCTTTTTTCATGTTTTTATCCAAATGCTAAGTTTCAAAAGTCTCGATAAAATTGAAACAGGTGTGTCTTCTCATTTTAAATGAAACATGTCTATCTTAAATGTGGATCGCTTGGCCATTCAAGAGGCCTTCATGAAAATTAAAACCGGCTGGGTGTATCTATGACAAAACGTAGCAATTAGATGTTTGAACTGAGTTCATCATAACTTTTTACAGTATCACTTTAAAATTTGTCTAAGCTATAGTAGTCTTTCAAAAGTATCGTTTAAACGTGGATCGGCTATACAAGAGGCCATGATAAAATTGAGTCACGCTGAGCGTTGCCTGTATCTGAAACAGGTCAAAACGAAGACCTTTGACATGGCAATTGGAAACGGGGCATCGCTTAGCAGGCAAAATTTAAACGAGCTGGACCATAAACGTAACCATTGAACTCTGGGCCATGCTTAGCAGTAGCAGCCCATATTGTAAAAATAATATTTACGAGATCTAATGACAAAACGTAGAAAGACAAATGAAAAGCTTAAAAGTAGCGGCCCTGGGTCCAAATACTAGTCTATGGCATCATTTTAAAAGAAACCATTGAGCCATCCAAGAGGCCTTGATAGAATTGGCTGAGTGCTTACCGAACAAATCTATAAGTACGCTTGAAATCTGAAAGACGTAGAGAGTAGCAGCCCATATTGTAAAAATTTAAAATTATAAAATTCAAAAGTGGATATGTAGGAATGGTTAAGTTTCAAAGTCACATGACCAACAAACTAACTAACCAACAAACTTGAAATGAACCAACCAACCAACCTTGTAAAAAAAAAAAAAAAAAAAAAAAAAAAAAAATTTTTTTTTTTTTTTTTTTTTTTTTTTATATATAGGTGTCACGCCCACCCTTGAAGCTTGTCTATATATAATATGGCTAACGTGACTACACCCTCATTGTGTCTCGACATTTACCAGCAACGGTCGTCTAGTCACTATGTCTTGTAATGTGTTTTCAGCAAGATGTACATTGATGGACACTAGAGAGTTAGATTTTTCTATAAAAGCCTATGATCTATTCTAATTTCATGAAAACCTACAGTATTTTGTAATTTGTCAGACAAAAGTCTTGTTTTCAAAGCCAATAATGTATAAATATCGCTATCCCATCCTGTTTTAAAGGAAATGGGTTTAGACATCAGGAGCTAGTTTATGCATGACCTTACAGTAGAAGAAATAAATTCCACTCCCACCCACCCTAATAGATATACTATATATATACTATATATATAGACTACAGCGCCATCTACAATGATTGGCTAAAGAAATATAGCTTTAGAAGCTATAAACGTAACCATTGAATTGTAAATGCTTAGCAGTAGCAGCCCATATTGTAAAAATAGTATTTATGAGATACAATGACAAAGCGTAGAAAGACAATTGAAAAACTTAAAAGTAGCGGCCCTGTGTCCAAATACTAGTCTATGGCATCATTTTAAATGAAACCATTGAGCCATCCAAGAGGTCTTGATAGAATCGGCTGACTGAACAAATCTATAGCTACGCTTGAAATCTGAAAGACGTAGAGAGTAGCAGCCCATATTGTAAAAATTAAAAATTATAAAATTAAAAATTGAATATGTAGGAAGGGTTAAGTTTCAACAAACTAACTAACCATTAAACTTGAAATGAACCAACCAACCAACCTTGAAAAAAAAAAAAAAAAAAAAAAAAAAAAAAAAATTTTTTTTTTTTTTTTTCAAGGTTGGTTGGTTGGTTGATATATATATTTGTTCCTCGTTCATTACTTTTCATTTATCAAGATTAGCTTTTCAATTTCATCCTGGCCCTTTTCATGTTTTTATCCAAATGCTAAGTTTCAAAAGTCTCACGCTTCAGCTATGGTATCGATAAAATTGAAACAGGTGTGTCTAAATGCTAAGTCTTCTCATTTTAAATGAAACATGTTAATTTTGATCATGTCTATCTTAAACGTGTATCGCTTGGCCATCCAAGAGGCCTTCATGATACGCGAACCTTGAATTGCTTATAGCCTTTCATAAGATGGTCTACCAAATTTAATTTTGCCATTGCACCACAAAGCCAGGCATTTATTTTATGTCTATCAGACCTCTGATAATTTTTAGCTAAGATTAACAATTTTCCTTTGTAGTGCGGACAATAGAATGGAACGGCATCTCGATAGAGGGTGTTTCTATAACGTTTTAAATTATGCTTAGCTGCCATGCAAATACAATATAACTGGAGACCAAAAATTAAACAGCCGTCATGTAGCAATCTAAAAAACTTATGCTGGATTGAAATATTTCAAGCTGCGTATATAGAGCTAATCTAAACAAGATGACCTTGAAAATATAGCCAGTCAAGTTTCAAGGTCACATAAAAAAAAAAAAAAAAAAAAAAAAAAAATTTTTTTTTTTTTTTTCATGTGACCTTGAAGCTTGACTCGTGTGACCTTGTCTGATTATATATAATTATTTATTTATCTCTTCCTATAATGTGTTGTCCATTTGATTAATACTATTTTCATAATTACGTTTCAATTTTTATGGATCCAAGGCTGCCAATACTCATTTCCAACGAGCCTGGTTTGGCTACACAATTTACACATTTGCTTGCCTGGACTCTTCATTTATAACTTGTTGGGACCTCTCTTAAATAAAAACAAATAATATTTCAAGATTGACCGTGGACTTGGCTATATATTGGCATTTGCTTAAATGTATAAAATATCATTAATCAGACAGAGGTATGACTAGAAGACGTTCAGATAGAATGACGGTTTAAGTACGCTAGCCATTAACATGTCAAAGCGAAGACATATCGTTTAGCAAGACCCCTGAAAACGGGGTATCGCTTAGCAGGCGTAAAAATTCAAAATTGAAACAGGTTTGGCCAGTCATGACCATTGAATTGTAGATGCTGGGCCATGCTTAGCAAGAGACAGAAGCAACGCTATCTGAAACAGGACAAATCGAGTGGAGTATGTGGACATTTTAATTATACAAAACACAGGAGAGAATATTGTACAAGAAGTCAGCTAAATGTTAAGCGACGAAAATAACGTAACGTAAAAAATAACGTAACGTAAAAAATAATATATAGATGAAATAACGTAACGTAAAAAATAACGTAACGTAAAAATAACGTAACGTAAAAAATAACGTAACGTAAAAATAACGTAACGTATAAAAATAACATATCAAAAATAACGTAACGTAAAAAATAACATATCGAAAAATAACGTAACGTATAAAAATAATATACTTGACACAAAACTAATATTGTATAAATAGCTCCGTCATATCTTATACATTGCTCCGTCAAGGTCACATTCAAGGTCACATTAAAAAAAAAAAAAAAAAAAAAAAAAAAAAAAATGTTTTTTTTTTTTTTTTTTTTTTTTTTTAATGTGACCTTGAAATTTGACTGGCTATATTTTCAAGGTCATCTTGTTTAGATTAGCTCTATATACGCAGCTTGAAATATTTCAATCCAGCATAAGTTTTTTAGATTGCTACATGACGGCTGTTTAATTTTTGGTCTCCAGTTATATTGTATTTGCATGGCAGCTAAGCATAATTTAAAACGTTATAGAAACACCCTCTATCGAGATGCCGTTCCATTCTATTGTCCGCACTACAAAGGAAAATTGTTAATCTTAGCTAAAAATTATCAGAGGTCTGATAGACATAAAATAAATGCCTGGCTTTGTGGTGCAATGGCAAAATTAAATTTGGTAGACCATCTTATGAAAGGCTATAAGCAATTCAAGGTTCGCGTATCATGAAGGCCTCTTGGATGGCCAAGCGATACACGTTTAAGATAGACATGATCAAAATTAACATGTTTCATTTAAAATGAGAAGACTTAGCATTTAGACACACCTGTTTCAATTTTATCGATACCATAGCTGAAGCGTGAGACTTTTGAAACTTAGCATTTGGATAAAAACATGAAAAGGGCCAGGATGAAATTGAAAAGCTAATCTTGATAAATGAAAAGTAATGAACGAGGAAGAAATATATATATCAACCAACCAACCAACCTTGAAAAAAAAAAAAAAAAAAAATTTTTTTTTTTTTTTTTTTTTTCAAGGTTGGTTGGTTGGTTCATTTCAAGTTTAATGGTTAGTTAGTTTGTTGAAACTTAACCCTTCCTACATATTCAATTTTGAATTTTATAATTTTTAATTTTTACAATATGGGCTGCTACTCTCTACGTCTTTCAGATTTCAAGCGTAGCTATAGATTTGTTCAGTCAGCCGATTCTATCAAGACCTCTTGGATGGCTCAATGGTTTCATTTAAAATGATGCCATAGACTAGTATTTGGACACAGGGCCGCTACTTTTAAGCTTTTCAATTGTCTTTCTACGCTTTGTCATTGTATCTCATAAATACTATTTTTACAATATGGGCTGCTACTGCTAAGCACTTACAATTCAATGGTTACGTTTATAGCTTCTAAAGCTATATTTCTTTAGCCAATCATTGTAGATGGCGCTGTAGTCTATATATATAGTATATATATAGTATATCTATTAGGGTGGGTGGGAGTGGAATTTATTTCTTCTACTGTAAGGTCATGCATAAACTAGCTCCTGATGTCTAAACCCATTTCCTTTAAAACAGGATGGGATAGCGATATTTATACATTATTGGCTTTGAAAACAAGACTTTTGTCTGACAAATTACAAAATACTGTAGGTTTTCATGAAATTAGAATAGATCATAGGCTTTTATAGAAAAATCTAACTCTCTAGTGTCCATCAATGTACATCTTGCTGAAAACACATTACAAGACATAGTGACTAGACGACCGTTGCTGGTAAATGTCGAGACACAATGAGGGTGTAGTCACGTTAGCCATATTATATATAGACAAGCTTCAAGGGTGGGCGTGACACCTATATATAAAAAAAAAAAAAAAAAAAAAAAAAAAAAAAAATTTTTTTTTTTTTTTTTTTTTTTTTTTTTTTTTTTTTTACAAGGTTGGTTGGTTGGTTCATTTCAAGTTTGTTGGTTAGTTAGTTTGTTGGTCATGTGACTTTGAAACTTAACCATTCCTACATATCCACTTTTGAATTTTATAATTTTAAATTTTTACAATATGGGCTGCTACTCTCTACGTCTTTCAGATTTCAAGCGTACTTATAGATTTGTTCGGTAAGCACTCAGCCAATTCTATCAAGGCCTCTTGGATGGCTCAATGGTTTCTTTTAAAATGATGCCATAGACTAGTATTTGGACCCAGGGCCGCTACTTTTAAGCTTTTCATTTGTCTTTCTACGTTTTGTCATTAGATCTCGTAAATATTATTTTTACAATATGGGCTGCTACTGCTAAGCATGGCCCAGAGTTCAATGGTTACGTTTATGGTCCAGCTCGTTTAAATTTTGCCTGCTAAGCGATGCCCCGTTTCCAATTGCCATGTCAAAGGTCTTCGTTTTGACCTGTTTCAGATACAGGCAACGCTCAGCGTGACTCAATTTTATCATGGCCTCTTGTATAGCCGATCCACGTTTAAACGATACTTTTGAAAGACTACTATAGCTTAGACAAATTTTAAAGTGATACTGTAAAAAGTTATGATGAACTCAGTTCAAACATCTAATTGCTACGTTTTGTCATAGATACACCCAGCCGGTTTTAATTTTCATGAAGGCCTCTTGAATGGCCAAGCGATCCACATTTAAGATAGACATGTTTCATTTAAAATGAGAAGACACACCTGTTTCAATTTTATCGAGACTTTTGAAACTTAGCATTTGGATAAAAACATGAAAAAAGGTCAGGATGAAATTGAAAAGCTAATCTTAATAAATGAAAAGTGATGAACGAGGAAACAAATATATATCAACCAACCAACCAACTGAAAAAAAAAAAAAAAAAAAAAAATTTTTTTTTTTTTTTTTTTTTTCAGTTGGTTGGTTGGTTGGTTGATATGTTGGTTGGTTTCTAAAGTTATATTTCTCAGTTGACTGCTACAGTTATATTTCTAAAGTTATATTTCTAAAGTTATATTTCTCAGTTGGCTGCTACAGTTATATTTCTAAGTTGGCTGCTAAAGCTATATTTCTTTAGCCAATCATTGTAGATGGCGCTGCAGTCTATATATATAGTATATATATAGTATATCTATTAGGGTGGGTGGGAGTGGAATTTATTTCTTCTGCTGTAAGGTCATGCATAAACTAGCTCCTGATGTCTAAACCCATTTCCTTTAAAACAGGATGGGATAGCGATATTTATACATTATTGGCTTTGAAAACAAGACTTTTGTCTGACAAATGACAAAATACTGTAGGTTTTCATGAAATCAGAATAGATCATAGGCTTTTATAGAAAAATCTAACTCTAGTGTTCATCAATGTACATCTTGCTGAAAACACATTACGAGACATAGTGACTAGACGACCGTTGCTGGCAAATGTCGAGACACAATGAGGGTGTAGTCACGTTAGCCATATTATATATAGACAAGCTTCAAGGGTGGGCGTGGCACCTGAAAAAAAAAAAAAAAAAAAAATTTTTTTTTTTTTTTTTTTTTTTTTCAAGGTTGGTTGGTTGGTTCATTTCAAGTTTGTTGGTTAGTTAGTTTGTTGGTCATGTGACTTTGAAACTTAACCCTTCCTACATGTCCACTTTTGAATTTTATAATTTTAAATTTTTACAATATGGGCTGCTACTCTCTACGTCTTTCAGATTTCACCTATAGATTTGTTCAGTAAGCCGATTCTATCAAGGCCTCTTGGATGGCTCAATGGTTTCATTTAAAATGATGCTATAGACTGGCACGGACTTTTTAAGCTTTTCATTTGTCGCTTTGTCATTGTATCTCGTAAATATTATTTTTACAATGTGGGCTGCTACTGCTAAGCATGGCCCAGCATTTACAATTCAATGGTTACGTTTATGGTCCAGCTCGTTTAAATTTTAAATTTTTCCTGCTAAGCAATGATCTCTTGCATAGCTGATCCACGTTTAAACGATTCTTTTGAACAGACTACTATAGCTTAGACAAATTTTAAAGGGAAACTGTAAAAGGTTATGGACTCAGTTCAAACATCTAATTGCTACGTTTTGTCATGGAGCCGGTTTTAATTTTCATGAAGGCTTCTTGAATGGCCAAGCGATCCATATTTAAGATAGACATGATCAAAATTAACATGTTTCATTCTCGTTGATGAAGTTGGCTGCTAAAGCTATATTTCTCAGTTGGCTGCTAAAGCTATAGTTCTCAGTTGGTTTCTAAAGCTATATTTCTCAGTTGGCTTCTAAAGCTATATTTCTCAGTTGGCTTCTAAAGCTATATTTCTTTAGCCAATTATAGTAGATGGCGCTGTAGTCTATATATATAGTATATATATAGTATATCTATTAGGGTGGGTGGGAGTGGAATTTATTTCTTCTACTGTAAGGTCATGCATAAACTAGCTCCTGATGTCTAAACCCATTTCCTTTAAAATAGGATGAGATAACGTTATTTATACAATATTGGCTTTGAAAACAAGATTTTTGTCTGACAAATGACAAAATACTGTAGGTTTACATGAAATCAGAATAGATCATAGGCTTTTATAGAAAAATCTAACTCTCTAGTGTCCATCAATGTTCATCTTGCTGAAAACCCATTACGAGACATAGTGACTAGACGACCGTTGCTGGCAAATGTCGGGACACAATGAGGGTGTAGTCACGTTAGCCATATTATATATAGACAAGATTATCAACCAACCAACCAACTGTGAAAAAAAAAAAAAAAAAAAAAAAAATTTTTTTTTTTTTTTTTTCATGTGACCTTGAAACTTGACTGGCTATATTTTCAAGGTCATCTTGCTTAAATTAACTTTATATAAGCAGCTTGAATAATTTCAATCCAGCATAATTTTTTTAGATTGCTACATGACGTCTGTTTAATTTTTGGTCTCCAGTTATATCGTATTTGCATGGCTGTTGTCCACTTTGCAAAGGTAAATTTTTAATTTTAGCTAAAGACTATCAGAGGTCTGATAAACATAAAATGAATGCCTGGCTTTGTTGTGCAATGGCATAATCAAATTTGGTAGAAGCGTAAAACCAAACCCGGTAAGTTTCAAATGTCTCAAGAGAAAAGATATAGAATTAAAATTTTAAACTCAGATCTCTTAAATTTAGCTATCAAGTCTGTATATTTTACCAAGATACATATTTATCTTATAGAGAAGCCATATCCCTTAAAAATTAGAATAGGTACAATATTGGTACTCTATCTCTAGCTTAGTCATTAAAATTTTTAAATTTTACAGAAAAAATGTAAATTTTAAACGAAAAAATTAAAATTTTAAACTCAGATCTCTTAAATTTATCTATAGAGCCTGTATATTTTATCAAGATACAAAATTATCTTATAGCTAAGCCATAACCCTTCAAATTAGAATAGGTACAATATTGGTACTCTATCTCATGGTCGTTAGGACCGGTCCGAATGTTCTTTCAAAGATGCGGGTGGGAATCATTTTTATATCGCTGCCGAGCGATTATAAGCTAGTATTGGCTACATGGCTCTTTGACGAACCAAACTTTTAGATCAGAGATATTTAAGCTGGCTTATCAAGGTCCCAATGGAGTTTATTAGTGGCGCATCCAAATTAAACATTTAACAGAAATAATATTGAATTGGGTGCTGCCCGTGTCCAAAAATTTCAAGTCTTGTGAAGAGCCCACTGAGTGCATCTGATCAACGGTAGAAAGATGTATTTTGAGCTAGGCAAACAAACAGAACTAGATTATAAGATATTTGGCATCGTAGAAAACGTGTAGGTTGTAGCAAGACTGTTGCGAGACAAGCTGAAACTCGAAATCAGCGAGATGAAACTCTTTACGAGACCCTATAATTGAGTATGAAATAAAATATTTTTTTATCTGTATTTATACATGCAGACATTTCCGCGAAGCGGAAATGTCTGCATGTATAAATACAGATAAAAAAAATATTTTATTTCTAATATTTAATTTAGTTTATTTTATTATATTCTATAAAACCCATGATATCATTCTGATTTCATGAAAACGTACATCTTACTTAAAATACATTACATGGTATAGTGACTAGACGACGACCGTTGCTGGCAAATGTCGAGACAGACTGAGGGTGTGGTCACGTTAGCAGTACTATATATAGATGAGTATCAAGGTCATTCAAGGTCACACGAAAAAAAAAAAAAAAAAAAAAAAAAAAAAAAAAAAAATATTTTTTTTTTTTTTTTTTTAATGTGACCTTGAAATATTGAGTGGGTGCGGCTTGGTTCTATATATCTATATAAGCTCTTACATTGTCTCTTCTCAATTTCAATCCAACATCATGCCGTCATGTCCCAAGCTAAAAAAATATCAGAAAAATTTATCGCGAGATCAAGTACCCTTCAATTGTCCACATTGCCAGAATCTACTTCTTTCGCGCGAATATGAAGAGCATTGTACGAGCCAGCATAACCTTGACCGTAAATTGTGCTGCGTTTGGTGCAACGGTGTAAAAACTTTCAGGAGAGGTAAAAAAAACGAGGCAGCTGATCATTTGTTGGAATGCTGGAGAAATTTCAAATACCACATGTCCAATCCTATTCCAACAGAAGACGTGCCGACTCCTACAACGCACCAATATTTCAATTTTGAGCCTATGTGCGAAAAACGTAAGTTTTTCAACCACGATCAAATTTTTCCAGACGGTAGCCGGGCTTACGATCCCATTTGGCCGATTGAGTTAGAGCCTCCACCCGTCGCTTTTCAAGACGAAACGCTGAATTTGGCTGCAGCCTGCGTCTTGAAATTTCTTCACGACGATCTAGTATTTATTCATATCATGCTGCGAGCGGTAGCGTTTGACAGTTTTCTGGAACAGATGGACGCCGATGACGGCAATACTACGACCCTACCTTTTTCATGCTGGTGCGACGGAGGGGCCGAGCGAAATGCTAAATTCAGACAGCACAGGCATATGATCGCTGTGTCGATATCCGAAGAATATTTTCTGGCTAATGTTTGGGGTAAAATTAGACCCGAAGTACGGCCGTATGTGGGATACAAATGTCTCAAGAGGAAATCTATCGAATCGGTTTGGTCAACGCTATGGGATACATGTGCAGGCGTAGGTCTAGGTGCAAATTTACTTTCAACGATTTAACGGGAGATGGTCGCATGAACCATTTTTATATTCAAGAGACGCTGCCAAAAAACTACAGGATGGTATTGGCTACGCTTTGGGACGGAGGCATTACGAAAGTGCTCAATCAGAAATATTTTATCATGGATCCGAAAAAACTTCTCGAGGCGCCTATGGAATTTATAGATGGCCAATGGCGCATCAAAATTAGAAACTTGCCAGACATAATACTCGATATCGTGCTGCCCGTATCAATAAACTATAAATCTTCCGACGAACCCACAGAATATTACCTGCATCTGATCAATGGTAAAAAGATGTATTTTACACACGGTAGACAAAGCATGCGAGACTACAAACGGTTTTACGACGTTGTTGGAAATGAGTATTGGCAACCCTGCAAATGGCAGCAGATATGCATTCTATGTGTAAAGCCTGTCATGGCACGCTGCAACGAGCTGAAACTGGAAAACGAAAAACTGAGACGGCAGCTCAAAGCCAGTTACGAGGAAACGGCCGAGCTTCAAATACAAAATACTCATTCGCTGTTGGAAATCAATCGCTTGTGGGGTAAGATAGAAGACCTGAGAATAAACGAATTCGATAGGATGAAATCTGACATAGACGCCTTAAACGAAGAGATAGACGCGCTGAACGACGAGGTGGGAGAAATGAAATTGGAGAATGGTCATCTAAAAACTAGGAATGCTAGGCTTGAGGAAGAATTGACAGAATATAGAAAATGAGTAGCTCAATCGACGCCTTTAACGAAGAGACGCTGAATAGGAAGATGGTAGAAATAGACACGTCGAATTTGGCAAAACGTGGAAATTGAGAAGCCACTCAATCTTGAAAAAAAACTCAATTATTTAACCTTAAATAGTATTTATTTTTTTCTAATGAGAGGGTCCCAATCTTGAAAAAAAACTCAATTATTTAACCTTAAATAGTATTTATTTTTTTCTAATGAGAGGGCCCCAAGAAGGGGCGTCACTCCATGTCTACCCAATAAATTTATAGTAATTCTATTACCTATTACATACTAGATATATATTTTATATTATATACTAAATTTATAGTTTAAAAAAAAAAAAAAAAAAAAAAAAATATCTATCCGTTTCTATAGGGTAGCTACGATTCATGCTCCTACCTTCTCCTATATTGCTCCGACTTGCTTTTTGTGGCAACGAGCTTCAAGGTCATTCAAGGTCACACGAAAAAAAAAAAAAAAAAAATTTTTTTTTTTTTTTTTTTTCCAAAGATATTTTTTTTTAAATTTTTTTTTCGTGTGACTTTGAAACTTGATTGGCTATATATAATTTTTTATTTGTCCCTTCCTTAATCTGTAGTCCATACGTTTCATTTGTCATACTGCTAAACGAATGGTTAATACTATTTTCATAATTACGTTTAAATTTTCCAGCGTCCATTGCTACAGTCTTCTTGACAACTCTCAGCATTTTATCGAGACCTCTTGCTAAATTTTTACTGATTCTCTCTACGCAACAGTGTTAAGATTAGTCTGTTTCAACTTTATCGAGGTCTCCGGTTTTAATTTTGACCTACCCCGTTTTCAATTGCCATGTCAAAGCGATATGTCTTCGTTTTGACATGTTTTAGATACAGGCAACGTGACTCAAATTTATCATGGCCTCTTGCATAACTGATCCACGTTTAAACGATTCTTTTGAACAGTCAAATTTGAAAGACTACTATAGCTTAGACAAATTTTAAAGGGTTATGGATTAAAATCTGCTGTAACAAATTGCCATTTAAGGTCAGAGCTACGTTTTGTCATGGTTTCAATTTTCATGAAGGCCTCTGCCAAGCGATCCACATTTAAGATTGACATGATCAAAATTAACAGGTTTCATTTAAAATGAGAAGATTTGGATTGAATAATGTTTCACTATTCTATCGAGACCATAGCTGAAACGCAAGACTTTTGAAACTTAACATTTGGACAAAACGCGAAAAAGGCCAGGTGAAAAGCTAATCTTGATAAATTAGAAAATAATATATATATATTAACTAACCAACATACTTGAAAGAAACCAACCAACCAACTTTGAAAAAAAAAAAAAAAAAAAAAATTTCTTTTTTTTTTTTTTTTTCAAGGTTGGTTGGTTGGTTGATATATATATCTTTTCCTCGTTCATCAAGATTCGCTTTTCATTTGTCATGACCAAACTATTGGTTACTAAAGTTTTTTTGGATCTCTATCATTGGATCTCGTTAATACTATTTTCATAATTACGTTTAAATTTTTACAATATGAGCTGCTAATCTCTACGCGTTCAGTTTTTCTGGCTCAGCATCTCAATTTAAAAGCTACATTTGTCCCGTTTCAATTTTATCGAGGTTAAATTTTTATGGATAATGTTGGCTGTCCCGTTTGCAGGTCCAATCGATAGGATGGCATAGCTGAAGCCGCTTTAAGCGATTCTGTTGAACGGCTTAGACAATTTTCATTTGTCTACTCATAAAATTTATAAGTTATTTTTTTTACAAATCCAATATTGGTAGGAGATAGATTTAAAAAAAATGGGTCAAACGAGGCTTCCATCGCCAAGATAAGTCATAATGACAAATCTGACATGAGGAAGCCTCGTTTGACCCAAATTTTTTAAATTTTTAATATTTTTAGAGTGATATGTAATTTGGCTGTTTGGACTCATCTATTATATATTCTAGAGTGCCAGGTGTCAGGAGATCTTTCATCATAGAGTCTAGTAGTAGCTGATCTGGCATGGGAGAGCATACTATATTATTAAGATCTTCAGGCACCGCTGGGCTTTGAATAGGCCATTCACTATGAAATCCTGGATTTTCAACAAAAGGCATTGAATGTTCAATAGGTGCAGGCTCTGGATTTGCAATAGGTGCAGGCTCTGGTTCTCTAGTTTCAGGCTCTGTATTTGTTGCAGTGTCCTTGAAAGTGAGCTTAGCTTTCTTTAAACGCTTGGGATTCTTTTTGGCCTTACGTTTTACCGATGCAGTTCTCATATCCATTCCAGGTAGATCAGGCCCGTAGGTACGTACGAAGTTGTTTTTAAGGGGATCTGTCAAAACTTTCCAGATTTGAGAGTTATATTGTTCTGCATAATTTGTAGTGACCACGGTTATTGTTTTGTCCAACACAACAGGAGGGTTCGTCGGCAAATAGATTTCTGGCAAATCAGTTACTGGTTCTGGCTCTTGGGATGATTCTTGGGATGGTTCTGGCTCTGAGATTGGAGCTGTTTGAATATATTCAGAGGTTGGCTCGTCATCATCATCCATATGAGGTATCATAGGTGTTGGCACAGATACCTCATACATCCCATCTATTTTCGTGATTCTTTCTACCAACGGATTTTTTACCTTGAAACCCAGCTTCAAGCTCTCCCTCACAACATGTAGACTGAAGAAATTCTTTTGGGTCGTAAATAAAATATAGGTAGTGCCAGCAGGTATCTTGTAGCTCGAGCGAGCAATCAATATGAACCTCTCGTAGAAGTGAAGCTTGTCCCCTGAGAAATATCTGCTGTCAGCTCTCACTCGTGTCTCGTTGGGGGGTCTCACATAGAACAGCAATGGTGCGTCCAATGTCTGGATAATATGGGCGCATCCTTGCCCAACGGTTCTCTGTCCAAACGTGAAATGACCTTTCACCAGAAATTGGTTATGGGGACACTTGAAACCAATTCTCATATCAGCGTTGACTCTGTTGGCTTCGCTGGGGGGTCTTTTGAATCTGTTCATAACAGTGATCCATTTTATGTCTTGAGGTCTCAGCGGATAGATTGTCTTGGCCTCTCTGCCTAGTGCTGGAATCGTATTCAGGATCTTGTCCGTCAGAGTACGTTTTTTAAACGAAATTTTATGATCAGGTGTCAGATGTAGGCAGAACATATGGATTTTGCCTTCTCCCATCATCGTTTGGAAATGAGGATATTTCTTCAGCTTCTTGACAGAAGTCGAAAGAATTTTCGGAAAAGGCTCAGTCATTCCGAAAAGGTTATGAAGAGCGTTAGCCGCTTTAAGTTTCTTCACAGAGCATTGATGCTTATACATGTTAGCAGTTCAAGCTCCGAAGAGAGAATGACTATTCGATCGAATGGCAGAGCTTATATAGTCGATCTGAAGGCAGGATGTTGCATAACTCGTTTTCTACGAAAACAGGATAAGATAAGGCTATTTATAGAATTATTGTCGCTGGATATTGCATAACTCGTTTGCAAAACAGGACACTGAAACAGGATGCTGAACACGGAAACAGGATGCGGTAAAGACTTTTATAGACGCTGAAACAAATAAGCATTGCTGGACAATGATAGTGTAGATACTTTAGCATGATATATATAGGTTATCTAGAGTCAATCAACTAATCAACCAACCTTGAAAAAAAAAAAAAAAAAAAAAAAAAAAAAAAAAAAAATTTTTTTTTTTTTTTTTCAAGGTTGGTTGATTAGTTGATTGACATTAGCTAACACATATATATATCATGCTAAAGTGTCTTTGGTTGATTTTATATTTCTATAATTTTTTCAAGATAATATTTTTTTTGGGACTTTGCCATTTTTCACCAATCTGGAAATTTTTTCAAAATTTATCATTTCGATTTTATAGTTTTTGATTTCAAAATAATATTTTTTTGCCAATCTTGAAATTTTTTTAAGTTGGTTGATAATAGTTTATATATAAATTTATATCTCCAAGATTTCAGTTATAAAAGTATCCATTCAAAATCTTAAGTATCCATTTAAAATCTTAAAGTACAAATCGGTACGCATCCAATATTGGCAATATAATTGTTACAAAAAAAACGGGTCGAACGAAGTGTCAAAGACAGGAATCTGCCATGAGACACTTCGTTCGGCCCGATTTTTTTATAAATCGTTTGGGTTTAAACCCAACTGTAGTATTTTCTAGCCTCTGTATTTATAAGGCTGTAGCATTTTCCATCTCTCAGACTGACGTTCGATTTGACAACGACTATGCCATGCCGTCTTCGAATTCTTGGATCTTCAAAGCCAGCAGTTTTTAATTTAGGTCGTACCACGAAATCTATCTTCGGTGGAGGCTTCCAGGCACGATAAGTTGTTACGTTGGACTCTGGAGATTTTGGTAGCGGGCTTAATAGCCTTGGTACTTTAAAATAAATCATCTCTGACATGGGTATTGAAATTTGAACTGGAACTGGTTTAGATTTAGAAGCTGGAACTGGTCTTGAAGCTGTAACTGGAACTGGAACTTGAACAGATTTAGAAGCTGGAACTGGAACTGGAACAGATTTAGAAGCTGGAACTGGAACTGGAACTGGAACAGATTTAGAAGCTGGAACTGGAACTGGAACTGGAACAGATTTAGAAGCTGGAACTGGAACTGGAACTGGAACTGGAACAGATTTAGAAGCTGGAACTGGAACTGGAACTGGAACAGATTTAGAAGCTGGAACTGGAACTGGAACTGGAACAGATTTAGAAGCTGGAACTGGAACGGGTTTAGATTTGAAAACTGGAGATGGTCTGAAAACTGGTTTTGGAGCTGGCATGGACATGTCTCGATTATAATTGCATAATAACTCGAGAGAAAGACGAGAAGTATTCAAGACATTCCATCCAGGCTTTACGGCATAGTCATAGTCAAATCGCTCGTCGGTCAGAGAGTCGAAAGAAAACATTTCCATTTTGAAAAACAGAGGCTCAGAATGAATAAGCTGAGGCGAGAGGCTCGTATTTATACTCTGGCAAGCGGATGCGTGAGATCTGATAAGCGGTTCTGAGAAACGACATCAGTAATACTATATAAGGCTCGACAGGATGACTTTTTATAGATTAGAGAGGCTTGACGCATCTATAAAAAACTTATCACGTCGTGTTTTTGAGGAAACGGTTTACACAATATCCTGCCAACAGATTTGTTCTAGAAGAATTTTATCGGATCATCTTGAAGGCTACAAGCGACAAACTAATTTTCTAAAAATTTTAACAGATGAGAGATATGACCGTTGCTGGCAAAGATCGAGATAGAATGAGGAGGTGGCAAGTCAGCGATCCTATATATAGAGGAGATAATCAACCAACTGTGAAAAAAAAAAAAAAAAAAAAAAAAAAAAAAAAAAAAAAATTTTTTTTTTTTTTTTTTTTTTATATAGTTGGTTGGTTGATCATATCCTCTATATATAGGATCGCTGACTTGCCACCTCCTCATTGTGTCTCGACATTTGCCAGCAACGGTCGTCTAGTCACTATGCTTAGTTGGATAATTGAAAATTTTAACAGATGAGAGATATGACCGTTGCTGGCAAAGATCTAGATAGAATGAGGAGGTGGCACGTCAACGATCCTATATATAGAGAAGATTATCAACCAACCAACCAACTGTGAAAAAAAAAAAAAAAAAAAAAAAATTTTTTTTTTTTTTTTTTTTTTTTTTTTTCACAGTTGGTTGGTTGGTTGAATTCATTCTATATAAATAGCCGACTCTTCTCCAATCAGTCTTCTTCTGTCCCAGTAAATCTATCCATTGTTAGAACCTGCCGGCTTTAGAACGATATGCTATCTCTAGCTTAGCCATGGAACGTTTCTAATTTATGTCTGGCAGATTAACAATACGCTATCTTAGCCTGTTTCTAATCTATTCAAACTTTTTACGATGATTAAGTATCGCGAGTCAAATTTATTTTGGCGTACCTTGAATCGCTACCGAAAAAATGGATGGCTCTAATATAGGTATAGGCTACGTGAGCGATTCGTTCAGGATACAATCGAGGAACGTACTGCTAGAGGATAAGATACGCATTTTTGGCTTGAAACAAATCATGGTACCGCTGTCCGAAAAAGTACGGTTTATTAAAGACATTTTACATAAGAGACATCATTGAGTTTGAAATAAAATATTTTTTTATCTGTATTTAAACATGCAGACATTTCCGCGAAGCGGAAATGTCTGCTTGTTTAAATACAGATAAAAAAATATTTTATGTTATTATATTTTATAAAAACCCATGATCTATTCTGATTTCACGAAAACCTGCAAGATCTTGTCATTTGTCAGACAAAAGTCTATAAATATCTTGTTTTCTAAACCAATATTGTATAAATAACGTTATCCCATCCTATTTTAAAGAAAACGGGTTTGGGTATCACGGAGCTGGTTTATGCATGACCTTACAGTAGAAGAAATAAATTCCACTCCCACCCACCCTAATAGATATACTATATATATACTATATATATAGACTGCAGCGCCATCTACAATGATTGGATAAAAAAATATAACTTTAGAAACCAACTGTGAAATATTACATATCTAGCTTAGCCCTTAAAAATTTTAAATTTTACACAAAAAATTAAAATTTTAAACGAAAAAATTAAATTTATAAACTCAGATCTCTTAAATTTATCTATAGAGTCTGTATATTTTACCAAGATTCATATTTATCTTATAGAGAAGCCATATCCCTTCAAATCGTTACGATATTGGTACTCTATCTCTAGCTTAGCCATTAAAATTTTTAAATTTTACACAAAAAGTTAAAATTTTAAACGAAAATTTTAGACTCAGATCTCTTAAATTTATCTATAGATATTTTATCAAGATACATAATTATCTTATAGAGAAGCCATATCCCTTGAAAATTACAAATTCAAAATATTTTACAGATAACTAGATGACTGTTGTTGGCAGACAAAATGAGATGTGGGTACGCTAGCCATCCTATATATAGGACGCACGAAAAAAACTAATGTTCAATAAATGAGGTTAGTTCCGTTAAGTTATAGATTCTGCTCCGTCCTTGAAGATGTGTTCAAGGTCACAAAAAAAAAAAAAAAAAAAAAAAAAAATTTTTTTTTTTTTTTTTTTCAAGGTCGTTGGATTTCTTGTGGGCGTGGCTTCATTCCATCTATATATATAGAGAGAGAGAAACTCGCTTACGTATCCAAACCATCATTGTCCAGTCATCTAGTCATGTCTCTGTTAGCTTAGTTATTTTTATCTATACATTTAAATTGATACCATTTTATCTCGTTTTCCAGAGTCTTAAATTTAATTTCTACAATATTGGCCTAATATAGTTTATACGTTTAAATAGTCTTCATGCTATCCTGATAATCTCTTCGATACTAGCTTAAATAGATTTTTTTATAAATTTAATATCAAAGTCTCAAATTAAACCCGTCCAATATTGGCACTATATCTATCGCAAAAAAATGGGCCGAACGAGGTGTCAAAGACAGAAATTCTGCCATGAGACACCTCGTTCGACCCATTTTTTTACTCTCATTTTAAAGATTAACAAAAGCTCTCTATGGATTGCTCATTAGATAGCCTACTGATGGTCATCTTCAACGGTCCGGTCATTTGAGATTTGTATAATTCATAATCCTCATATTCAAGCTCAAAAAATTTCCTCACCTGTAGTTGGTATGCGGCAAGGAAGTCTTCGAACTTGGTATGAGACCTTTCTACAAATCGAACACCTGTGGCTTTCACGAAGCTGAGCTTCATGTTAGCCTGGTATTTCACCATGGCCGAACCATCGAACATCTTATCAAATTCCTGTTCGCCCATGAACCCTTTCAAATGATGTTTGGCTTCGCTAATGGAGAAGATTCTCGTCTTAGCGAGCCATTTAGGTAAATCGATCTTAGGGTCCATCACGTCACGGACGGTGAGGCCTGCATATTTTTCGGCAAATTTTAAATCTAGAGGGTGCCTCGAATAAATAGCCAGGTCCTCAGCCCGGACAAACAGGGTGCCATCAGTAGCCATTAGGCATTTAAAGGCAACGCCATAAGCATAATTTTTTACATGGAAAAACATGACTGACAGAGAGCTAATGTATCTAAGCAGCTAGTAGAGAGATCGACTAGCAATTGAAGAGCTCTCGCTGGACACTCGTATATATACCCGGTCTTATCAACAGATCTGATTGTAATTTTCTAGGAACCGCTTATCAAGAGGAAAGGCTTGCATAATATCCTGTCTCTCGAACAATTTTTAGCGATCTGATTATAACCGGGCTTCCTGTCAATAGTTCTGGAAAAATCTTTTTATAGAGATCTGATTGTAACCGGGCATCCTGAGGAAAGGCTTACATAATATCCTGTCAACACTTCTCGAAAATCTTTTTATAGAGATCTGATTGTAATTTTAACCGGGAGCCGCTTATCAAGCATCCTGAGGAAAGGCTTGCATAATATCCTGTCTCTCGAAAATCTTTTTATAGAGATTAGATTATAATGACTGGCTTGGCTACACTTAGTCTTTAAAAATTTTAATGTAAAGTTTAAACGAAAAAAATTAAATTTTTAAATTCAGATCCCTTAAATTTAGCTATCGATATTTTACCAAGATTCATATTTAGCTTATAGCTAAGCCATATCCCTTGAAAATTAAAGATCAGATTATGATGACTGCCACACTTAGTCTTTAAAAATTTTAAATTTTACACGAAAAAAATGTAAATTTTAAACGAAAAAATTAAAATTTTAAACTCAGATCCCTTAAATTTAGCTATCGAGTCTGTATATTTTACCAAGTTTCATATTTATCTTATAGCTAAGCCATATCCCTTGAAAAATTAGAGATCAGATTATAATGACCGCCACACTTAGTCTTTAAAAATTTTAAATTTTACACAGTAAATTTTAAATGAAACAATTAAATTTTTAAACTCAGATACCTTAAATTTGTCTATAGATATTTTATCAAAATTATCTTATAGCTAAGCCATATCCCTTCAAATTTACAAGTTCAAATCGGTACGCATCCAATGTTGGCACTCTATCTATCGCAAAAAAATGGGACGAGCGAAGCCTTAATGACTTATGTCATGAGAGGCTTCGCTCGACCCATTTTTTTGCACCTCGTCCTGATCTTAAGACGAGGATTTATAAAAGTAGGGTTTGTTTCCCACCAAAACTTTAATTTTTTTGGGAAAATACCCCAATTCTAGGTCTCCGTACCTCTCTCCGAAGACATAGCTATCCATCGGTACAGATTGCAGGTAAGAGTCCATGGATATTTTCAAATCAGCTATAAAACTCTCCATGGTAGCATTGGAAGAGCTAATGGATGCTATCTTGATACGTATGGGCCTTCTGATGTTGAACGTACACTCTATCGGCGACAAAATCTCGATAGGCCCCTGAAATAAGAATTGAAATTCGCCTGGATGCATATCCAACAGCGTGTTGGCATCTTCCAATCCAAAAATACGTGTCTTGGCTAGAGACGGAGGCAGGCTCAAGCCCTCGGGAGCGATGTCAGTCACTGTAAGATGGCATAAGTTTAAAACGCCAGAAGGATTTTGATAGCCCATGGTACGAGCTACGTCTGAACCTTTGATAAAAATTTCACCGTCAAAAGTCAAAAAACAAGTAAATTTCACGTTTAACTCTTCAGCTAAAATTTGAAATATCATTTTGGAGCTTTTAGAATATCAAGCAGTCAGAATGAAATGTCTCGTCCAGCAGCCTGTATTTATACTAGCAGCAATCTCTATTTCTATCTAAATTTCTTATCGACATCCTCTGACGCATATCCTCTTACGCACGTCCTGTGGATTATGCAAGATCCCGCTCAAACGACAAATTAATTCTAAAAATAAGTTTATCGCGTCCTGAGGATTACATAATATCCTGTCAACAGCTAGAAGAATTTTATCAGAAGGTCACGTTTTCTAAGAAAGCTTGCTAAAATTAGGTCGCGAATCGGGTATATATACGAGCTGCCTCTAAGAGCCTGCATCATTTTGACTTCTGTTGCATTAAGTCATGCTATTCACAATTGAACATCCACAGCTGGATGCTAAAATCCTATTCGTAGTCTCTGCGGATGGACTTTTGTTCGTCAGGGCCTCTGATGTGGCCAAGCTGATGGGTAAGGGTAGTGCATACGTAAAAAAAACTACCAAGCTAAAGGTGAGGGACCTCGTTTACAAAAGGTTCAGGATACCTGTCTCTTTAGCTAATACCTGGGTGTATCCAATAGAAGAGATTCATTTCGGAGATGCGCTGTCGACCATGGGTTTTGAGGCCATGATGAAATCTGCTAAGATTGACATCTTAGATCCTATAGTGCCAACTGCATGCATCCATAAAGCAGTCAGAATTCGGATCGTGAGGAATTCTGATGTCTTCATAGATGAATTCTTAAAGGATTTCATAGAAAGAACCCTGCTGTTCTATGATGGAGACCACGATGATGACCCTCGCCTACACGAAGATAGATTTGAGACTATTTCTTGGACAGACACCCCTCCGTCCAAAATCAAAGTCTTCGTGGGGAATCGATCTCGCTGGTATAAACTGATGCCTTAGAGATTTAAATTGGAGGGGGCAAAAAAATGGGCCGAACGAAGCGTCTCATGGCAGATTTCTGTCATTGACGCTTCGTTCGGCCCATTTTTTTGCGACGGTAGTAAGCCAATATTGGATGGGTAAAAATTGAGACTTTGAATGGGGTCTCTGAGATAGATAATATTAATATTTCAATATTGAAACGATACTAATGCCTTTGAAACTGAGATAGCTAATGTCTTTGACTCTGAGATAGAAATTTACAATATTGAATAAGGATATTTTTTTAAATGAATGCCGTACCAATATTGAATATATTTTTTAACGATTCGATAAACAAATAATATATTTAAATAATAAAATATTTATATAGTCAATCTGAAGGCAGGATATTGCATAACTCATTTTCTACGAAAACAGGATGAGATAAGGCTTTTTATAGAATAATTTATCGCTGGATATTGCGTAACTCATTTGCAACGGACACGGAAACAGGATGCGGTAAAGATATTTATAGACGCTGAAACAAATAAGCATTGCTGGACAATGATAGTGTATATACTTTAGCATGATATATAGGTTAGCTAGAGTCAATCAACCAATCAACCAACCTTGAAAAAAAAAAAAAAAAAAAAATTTTTTTTTTTTTTTTTTTTTTTTTCAAGGTTGGTTGGTTGGTTGATTGACTCGGATTCATTCTTTATAAATAGCTGTACTCAAACCTTCATTCCTTCATTCTGTCTGAATCTCTTCTAGCATCAACCTTCTACTAAAACGCTCCTAACATTAAGATACTTTAGCATGATTGGTTGATTGGTTAATGTCTTTAAATCTGAGATAGAAATTTACAATATTGAATAAAGGCATTTTTTAAATGAATGCTGTACCAATATTGAATATATTTTTTTAACGATTCGATAAACAAATAATACATTTTTAACTTTTCGATAAACAAATAATATATTTAAATAATAAATATTTTATTATTAAAATAAAATATTTAAATAATAAATATTTTATTATTAAAATAAAATATTTAAATAATATATTTAAATTCTAAATATTTATTTTTCGAACCGAACGTGAACAATTCTGACGGGGTGGAGTTGCTCGAAGAATACTTCTGGCGACTGTCTGATAGACCTTTATATGCCGTAAAGAAGTAGGTTCACCCAACTTTGCGGTACTTGGCATAGGAGCTGTAGTTTGAATAGAATACCCTTGTAACTGTAATCTTTAAATCTTAATTGTAAAAATTTACATGCTTAAATTTCTAATGTCTCGTCAGCGTTGCTGAGACTTTCGGTACTTGGCATAGGAGCTGTAGTTTGAATAGATCGTAACTGTAATCTTTAAATCTTAATTGTAAAAATTTACATGCTTAAATTTCTAATCTCTCGTCAGCGTTGCTGAGATTTGCAGTACTTTGGCATAGGAGCTGTAATTTGAATAGATCGTAACTGTAAGTTTTAAATCTTAATTGTAAAAATTTACATGACAGCATGCTTTAATTTCTAATGTCTCGTCAGCATCTATTATTGGACTCGTCTGATTTTGACATGAGATGTCTCGGACAGGGACCATTCCAAGAGGTGCAATCGAAAGCTTAAATTTCATGCGACTATTCATTTTTGGTCTTGGCTGAGTATGTACGTAATTTGGACAACGACGCAAAGGTTGAAATGCTAAATTTAAAACAACAAATGTTTGACTTGCAATCCAAATTGAATGTAGATATTGCACTCTTGAAAAACTAAGATTGAGAATTTTGACGTGAGAAGGCACAAATTAGAGATGGGCATTCAGCAGATGCAAAATTAAATCGATTCCGTTTATCATGTCCGTCTCAAATTAAATGGCTACACAATTGGCTTAAGAATTTTTTTTTAAATGGATAAGGTTAGGCGATGACAGTTTCTAAATGAATGCTGTACCAATCTTAACGATTCCATAAACATATAAAATATTTAAATTCTAAAAATTTATTATTCCAATCTGAAAGGGTGGAGTTGCTCGAAAATTATTGCTGGTGACTGTCTGATAGACCTTTAGATGCGTAAAGAAATAGGTTCACCCAGCTTTGCGGTACTTGGCATAGGAGCTATCGTTTGAATTTCTGAAAGGGTGAAATATGCTCGAAAAGTATTGCTGGTGACTGTCTGATAGACCTTTAGATGCGTAAAGAAGTAGGTTCACCCAGCTTTGCGGTACTTGGCATAGGAGCTGTAGTGAAATCAGAATGAGGTCATGGGTTTTTATAGATTATCATGAAGCCAGACGGTTGCTGGTCATAGGCAATGATGATTTGGATACGTTAGCCATATTATATTGATTCATTAAACATTATGCCGGATACCGGCATTTTATTTAAAATGTTTTAAAACGGAGACATGATATATATATAGGCCACACCAAAAAACTAATGTTGCATAAATGAATCCGTTAAGTTAAAGATACTGCTCCGTCCTTGAAGATGTGTTCAAGGTCACACGAAAAAAAAAAAAAAAAAAAAAAAAAATTTTTTTTTTATTTTTTTTTTTCAGGTGCCACGCCCACCCTTGAAGCTTGTCTATATATACTATGGCTAAACATGACTACACTCTCATTGTGTCTCGACATTTGCCTGCAACGGTCGTCTAGTCACTATGTCTCGTAATGTGTTTTGAGCAAGATGTACATTGATGGACACTAGAGAGTTAAATTTTTCTATAAAAGCCTATGATCTATTCTGATTTCATGAAAACCTGCAATATCATGTCATTTGTCAGACAAAAGTCTATAAAATCTTGTTTTCAAAGCCAATATTGTATAAATAACGTTATCTCATCCTATTTTAAAGGTAATGGGTTTAGACATCAGGAGCTAGTTTATGCATGACCTTACAGTAGAAGAAATAAATTCCACTCCCACCCACCCTAATAGATATACTATATATATACTATATATATAGACTGCAGCGCCATCTACAATGATTGGCTAAAGAAATATAGCTTTAGCAGCCAACTGAGAAATATAACTTTAGCAGCCAACTGAGAAATATAACTTTAGAAATATAACTTTAGAAACCAACTTCATCAACCAACCAACCAACCAACTGTGAAAAAAAAAAAAAAAAAAAAAAAAAAAAAACATTTTTTTTTTTTTTTTTTTTTTTTTTTCCGTGTGACCTTGTGACCTTGATAGCTTTATAGCGCCTATATAAGCAGCTGACAAATCTCATTTTCTAACATTACTCCTACATATGTGGCGACAACGATGAAAGGGCTTTGAAAATATTAGCTGGTCTGAAGACTCTCTGCAAAGTCCAGGTAACTATGTTATTTTTTTAAAATGTAGTTTAATATTTTTCGTTTTCGCAGATTACCTTATGAAGGCCTTGTCTCTGAAAATATTGTCTGGATGGCTTTGTCTCTGAATCTATATAATCATTAACAAAATATTTTAAATTCTAAGGCCTAAATTTACAACGGTAGTATGAAATCTTGTAAATTTATAGGATATTCACGGGTCAATTTTGGTTTTTTCGACAACAAGTTTGGACAAAGGGCTTACCCTTGGAAATATGAACGGATTCTCTGCAAAGTCGACGCAAAGATTTTTTTCTTAAATGTGGCTTAACCTACTGATCAGACGTCGATATTAAATTTTTAATCGTGTAAGATTGACTCCGATTAGCCTTGCTGGCTGGATCGTGTTTGTGTTCTAAAGAAATCATTGGGCCTATCCAAAATAATTTTTGTAGCCCTTAAAGTATTGTTTCCTAAACCAAGAGGATGTCCAAACTCGATACGGACTGATTAAATTTATTACATATATTATACTTATATTTATATTTAAATTAGTATTATAAGTATAAGTATAAGTATAATATAATATAAATATAAATATAAATATAAATATAATATAATATAAATATAACTATAATATAATATAATATAAATATAATAATAATATAATATAAATATAAATATAATATAATATAAATATAATATAATATAATATAAATATAATATAATATAATATAAATATTTTATTAAAAAAAAAAAAAAAAAAAAAAAATCTATTCATTTCTATAGACGCTCGAAGATTTTGCATGCGACATTTTGTTTGGCCTTAGTTATCACACAAACGATACTCGAGCTGGATTTGCGGTACTTAAGGGTCGATGTAAATTAGAGACATCATATATATATTTTTTCAGCTATACTAATAATTGAGTATGAAATAAAATATTTTTTTATCTGTATTTAAACATGCAGACATTTTCCGCGGAGCGGAAAATGTCTGCTTGTTTAAATACAGATAAAAAAATATTTTATTTCTATTTCTTTTAAACTCTAATGTATAAATTTACACTATTAGTATATTTTTTTTTTAATATATAGCATATTCACAGTTTAGTTTTGTTTTTTTCGACAACAAGTTTTGATAGAGGGGCATAGGCTTTGAAAATATTAACTGGCAGAAAATATCTGCATGTTTAAATACAGATTTAAAAAATATTTTATTTCTATTTCTTTTAAATTCTAATGTATAAATTTACAATATTAGCATATTTTTTTTTAATGTATAGCGTACTCACGAGTTAATTTTGGTTTTTTCGACAACAAGTTTTGATAGAGGGTCTTAGGCTTTGAAAATATTAACTGGTCTCTCTGCAAAGTCTAAACAATTAGCTTTGCTGGACAACCTTTGAATTTTTACCGACAAGGTTCTATATAAGCATTAGCTTGCCTGAAAGACAGTTTTTTCTGATAATTGTGTCAATATTAATTTTTGGATCGATGGGTCAAAATGCTCGAATAATATCGCTGGCGACTGTGTCTGAGACCTGTGTTTATCGTAAAAATGAGACTCCAGCTAGATTTGAGGTACTTGAGGGTGGGGTTTAAAAATACATCGATTCGTAGAAAATAGGAAGACATGTTATTGTAGCCTACGTAGGCTTTTTATTTAAAATGTTTTACCGTACAATGGATGATTTGAATCTCGTCACGAAATTGGATGGATTTCTTTAGACCCGGTAGGCCAGCAAGGCTAAAATTTATATAAAGCCAAGCCAGGCTTTTCCAAACGGATGTCGTTGGCAGACAAAATGAGATGTGGGCACTTTAACGATTCTATATATAGGCCACATGAAAAAGACTAATGTTGAATAAATCCGTCAAGTTAAAGATACTGCTCCGTCCTTGAAAATGTATTCAAGGTCACACAAAAAAAAAAAAAAAATTTTTTTTTTTTTTTTTTTTTTTTTTTTTTTTTTTTTTTTAGGTGTTATGCCCACCCTTGCAGCTTGTCTATATTTACTATGGCTAACATGACTACACTCTCATTGTGTCTCGACATTTGCCTGCAACGGTCGTCTAGTCACTATGTCTCGTAATGTGTTTTGAGTAAGATGTACATTAAATGACTTTAGCTAGTTAAATTTTTCTATAAAAGCCTATGATCTATTCTGATTTCATGAAAACCTGCAATATCTTGTCATTTGTCAGACAAAAGTCTATAAAATCTTGTTTTCAAAGCCAATATTGTATAAATGACGCTATACCCATCCTACTTTAAAGGAAATGGGTTTAGACATCAGGAGCTAGTTTATGCATGACCTTACAGTAGAAGAAATAAATTCCACTCCCACCCACCCTAATAGATATACTATATATATACTATATATATAGACTGCAGCGCCATCTACAATGATTGGATAAAGAAATATAATTTTAGAGGCCAACTGAGAAATATAACTTTAGCAGCCAACTGAGAAATATAACTTTAGCAGCCAACTGAGAAATATAACTTTAGCAGCCAGCTGAGAAATATAACTTTAGAAACCAACCAACCAACTGTGAAAAAAAAAAAAAAAATATTTTTTTTTTTTTTTTCCGGTGGGTGTGGCTTCGCTATAAATTTCTCAGTGCGATCGTGCCTATATAAATGCGGGTTTGTGTTCTAAAGGATTCATTGGCATCATGTCTGTCCAAAATGAGTTTCGTACTCTACTCCGTGAATGCGTTAGTCTCGCCTATCGTCAAGAGACCTCTGAAGTCTTGTTGAAATCTAATTTTGGCCGCTCTATTTTAAAAATGCTCACAGCGTATTTTCAGAATAACTCTATCCATTCGAAGGCCAAACTCGATACGCCCGAAAAGGCATTTAGAATGTTGAAAGGCCAATTGCAATGCATAGCATATTACGACTACGATAAAATGTCTCCTGATATTAAAAATCTGTTCGCTGAAGATGTTGTGCTGCCTGGCCAATGCTGTTATCAAGTTTGGATTCTACAATGCTTAATTGTTACAGCATGTATTATTGCAGATTGCTGGACAAATTGCAATGTGGATATGTTTGATGTGGCTTTTGAAATGTTGATAGACATGTTGGACACTTATGGCTATATTGGCTGCATTGAACGCGACCTAAATCGCAACTGCAATCCGTTTAGTAATCCGAGCAAAATTGTCTTGTTCGCCGGTCTAAAAATAACCAATTAGAAAAAAATATCTTTATATTGACTTAAGCATATATATATAGAATTCGCTGCATAATATCCTGTCAACAGTTTTTTATAAATCTGATTATAATTTTAGCCGCTTCCTACATGCATCCTGTTTTCAAAGACTTATGCAACTCGTATAAATAACTTTATCTCTTCCTGCTTTAAAGGTCAAGGCCTCATCCTGTTTTCTTGGACTTATGTAACTCATATAAATAACTTTATCGCATCCTGTTTTAAAGGATATGCTTCTACTATAAAAGCCGGTGCTCAGCGCTTGTAATTTCAATTGCTCACTAGCTCTCAAGTCATGTGGATGAGATTATTTTTCCCAGGCCATATCGGCTTGAGGTCTGCCCTAGCCTCTGACGGAATGACTTACGTTTCGGCAGTAGATGTGGGTTTGCTGCTGCAGTTTAATGATATTTACGAATTTTCTCAGTATCGTGCCACCAAACATATAGATTCCTTTCCAGTTTTTGAAATAGAAGAAATGTTTAACTACGTGAGCCTGTTTTCCGACGTAGCAGAAATGCAGAGACTCTGGAGATATGGACGTGTCGCGGCTGATTTTCCTATGTCTTCGGAAGCTATATTTGATGTTCATATTAAAACGGAGGGCAATGCCAAATTGCAGGACTGGCTGCAACTATATATAGACCTTTTCCGAAATGATCTGTTGGACGGCCCTTCTGACAATTCTAAAAGATTGGCTACCTGTTGGAGGAGACGGAACGAATGCAAGGTCTGCTTGACAGAAGAGAGCCAGGTGGCATTCTTTGACTGTGGGCATGTGGTATGTTGCATGGCTTGTTCGGACAAACTGGAAAATTGTCCTGTTTGTCGAACAGCTATTTTGGAAAAGCGAAGAGTGTACGTGCAATAGTTATATACATGGAAATTTTAAAAAACTTGGGTCAAACGAGGCTTCCTCATGTCTAGATTTGTCATTATGACTTATCTTGACGATGGAAGCCTCGTTTGACCCATTTTTTTTAAATCGATAGGATACCAATATTGGATTTGTAAAAAAATAACTTATAAATTTTATGAGATTCGATTAGATTATCCGTAAAATGTTTTACCGTACAACGGACGAAAAGATTTACGAAGACATGATAACCAGATGACTGTTGTTGGCGAGACAAAATGAGATGTGGGTACGTTGGCCATTCTATATATAGGTCACACAAAAAAACTAATATCGAATAAATAAACTTTGCTCATTTAAGTTATGGATCCGTCCTTGAAGATATGTTCAAGGTCACATGACAAAAAAAAAAAAAAAAAATTTTTTTTTTTTTTTTTTTTTTTTTTTTTTTTCAAGGTTGGTTCAAGGTCATTTAATCCGCCCCTATATATACGCTGGCTGCCTTCAGGATTTATATCATTTTTCTCATTCTACAATTGTTGTTGGACTGACACTTGCAATTTTTCAAGATGAATTTCTCCGATCCCATTCAAAGCGTCTTTCATTACCTACTCAGAGACTGCGTTCATCTGGCAAACTGGGAAGCTACCGGCGAATATAGGATGGTCGACATCAAAAATGTCTGGGACGATCCAGAATGGAAACCGAAAGAACACAAATTTGCCCTTTCTATTTTGAGAATGTTAGAAGACTATTTTCAGACACCGCGCTACCCTACTGGTATGAAGATCGAAGAGGCCATTCCCAAGCTGAAAGAAAAATTAGTAGCCATACTCAATTCTGATAGCATATCTCTTAAAGTCCGAGGCCTTTTGCGCAACAAAAGCTTAACATATCGTCGTTGGCGTGGTGCCGAATCTTATCAACCTTGGGTGCTGGAGTGTTTGATCGTTACTGGATGCTTTCTCGGAGAATGTTTTGCCAAATTTCGATACAACAACGGGGTATTTGATCTGGCATCCGTTGCCTTAATAGATATTATGGAAAAGAGTGGCTTGTTAAGTTGTATCAGAGCCGATCTGTTTAATAATAGGGATCCGTTTGGTAAACCTGATATTAAGGTTAAATCAGTTTTGGACAAAGATTGGAGTATGTGGACATTTCAATTGGACAAAACACAGGAGAAAAGATTGTACAAGAAGTCAGCTAAATGTTAAGTGACGAAAATAACGTAACGTAAAAAATAATATATAAATGAAATAACGTAACGTAAAAAATAACGTAACGTAAAAATAACGTAATGTATAAAAATAACGTAACGTATAAAAATAACGTAACGTATAAAAATAACATATTAAAAATAACGTAACGTAAAAATAACGTAACGTATAAAAATAACATATTAAAAATAACGTAACGTAAAAAATAACGTAACGTATAAAAATAATATACTTGACACAAAACTAATATTGTATAAATAGCTCCGTCATATCTTATACATTGCTCCGTCAAGGTCACATTCAAGGACACATTAAAAAAAAAAAAAAAAAAAAAATTTTTTTTTTTTTTTTTTTTTTTTTTTTAGTAGGCGTGGCTTGGATTCATTCTGTATAAATAGCCGTACTCAACTCTTCTCGCATCAATCTGTCCCACTAAGACGCTCATCTATCTAACATTAGATCCTGCCGGTTTTAGAACGATCTCGTCCTGTTTCCGTGACTCGTTACAATCTCATGTCTTCTACAGTCTGAAATTAAATTGCTACACATTTGGCTTAATAATTTTTCTTTAAAATGAATAAGGTTAGGCAACGACCGTTTCTAAATGAATGCTGTACCAATCTTAACGAATCCTGTCCCGCTATGACAACAACGGTTTCATAACCTATTGGTTCGCCCATAGCGTACGTTAGTTTTGGCCAAGAGAGAAAATTCAAAGCTTCAAGGGATAAGTCAGTCTATTAAATTATGACGAGTGGCAGTTTCATGGTAATACATCCATAAGCTTAACCTTCAGAAAATTAGATAAAGGCATCCATTATAGGTAATAAACGGCGATATTTGTTTTTATATTTGAGCATACACTAAATGTATAACTATAATACTTGGCTATTTGAATAGATAAAATTGCTATAATACTCTTAAAAAATAAAGCTTAGCTTATCAGCCAACTATATTGTAGACTCGATCATAGGTACGATAACTAAAAATTTATATATTTATGAAAAAAATATTTTATTTATCAGTAGTTAAACATACAGACATTAATTTTTTCAACCCTTCCTTTATAAAGTGTTAGGCTTCTCGTAGCACTGCATAACGAAAGACTTAAAGGATATCATGTTGGGGATCTCAATAGCCATTTGACTATTTATGCATGACGCGTGTAAAAATTGTCTCGTTTTCAGAGGACTGGATTTCATGCTAGCGGACAGCTCCAAAAATGACAGACGACACGGATTGGAGATAGGCATTTGACTTTGTATGAGAATACATGATACGCGTAAAAGTTATCTCGGAAACCGTTTTCAGAGGCAGTTTCAAGAGGTGCGATAGACAGCCTGGATTTCATGCAAATCCTAGATGACAGTTGTCATTTGGAAATTGAAAAAATTATTTCCCGACGCGAAAAACAGCAAGAGTGCCAATTATAGCCAAAACAAGTTTCCACCACTATTTAACCCTACCTTTTTTTCATGCAATTTCAATGAAAATATCAATTAAAAAAATAATTTAATTACCTTTCAACGTTTTTGTCAAAACGTTTCACTCCTTTACCTAAAACTAAATTTTATAAAAAATGACTTTTAATCGACTTTTGAAACAGGAGCAACGTAACGACCAATAATATTTAACAAAAATATCATTTATTCATTGCATTTGAACGTTTTTTCGTGTGACCTATATATATAGGATGGTTAACGTGCCCACATCTCATGTCGCCATCTAAATATCATATCTCCGTTTGAAATGTAGCCTTTGAAACGTTAGCTTTGCTGGCTGGGCTGTTTGAAATGTAACGTTTGAAGCGTAACCTTTGAAACGTAGCCGTTTGAAACGTAGCCTTTGAAATGTAGCCTTTGAAACTGGCTTGGCTCTATAAACGTAAGCTTTGCTGTTTGAAATGTAGCCTTCGAAATGTAGCCTTTGAAACGTTAGCTTTGCTAGCTGGGCTGTTTGAAACGTAGCCTTTGAAACGTTAAAAAAATGTCTTTGCTTGGGCCGTTTGAAACGTAAGCTTTGCTGGTTGGGCCGTTTGAAACGTTAAAAAAATGTCTTTGTTTTCATATTGAAAGATGTTTATTTTTCCATGAGCCTTTGAAACAATATCGTTGCGGCTGATTGTTTTCATATTGAAAAAATATATATTTTTCCATGAAAAGCCTGATCGTGTGGAGCGATTTGGGTTTTACACGACAAATTTAAAACGACAGTAAATAAAAAATATTCATGATCCGTTGATAAAAGATTAGACAAGAACAATATTTGTTACGAGGAAAGTTTAATGAAATTAAGCTATCTAAATCTAAATAACCTAGAAACGGCTTGTTGCTGATACATTTTATCATGGTTGCTGGTAAAAATATAAACCGCTATTCCTCTGCTATGAAAAGAAATAAAGTTCAGTTTCCGTGTCCGCATTGCAAGGTTATTCTCTTTTCGAGAAATTACCACAATCATTGTTTATCAGAACACGGCATAAACGGCAATCTGCGATGCATCTGGTGTCCAGACAAGAAAAATTATGTAAAATTTAGTTCGAAACATAAAAACGCTCATGCCGACCACATCATGGTATGCTGGAGAAATTTTCTGAATCGAATTACCAATCCCGCTCCAGAAGACGTGCCGCTACCCGAAAGATGCGCCTTTTTCAATTTCGAGCCAATGTGCGAGAAAGAGAAGTTCTTCGGCCGTTTGAGAATTCTCGACGACGAAGCCTACGAGGCCGTTTCGCCCATAGACTTGGAACCTCCGACCGTACCTTTCGAAGACCGTACGCTGAACTTGGCTGCCTCTTGCGTGCAGAGATTCCTCCGAGGAGACGAGATTTGGTATCACTTAATGGTTCGGGCTGTAGCTTTCGATAGTTTTCTAGAAGCCATGCGAAACGATTCAAATGTCACGCGGATGCTGCCTTTCTCATGTTGGTGCGACGGAGGCACGTACCCTGAGGATTTCTATAGACATCACAGACACATGATCGTCGTTTCCAAATCTAAGGAATATTTTCGAGACAAGGTGTGGAAAAATATTAAGGTCAAGTCCGAAGACAAACCGTTTAAGGGTTTCAAATGTAAAGCCAAAAAGCCTATAGAATCGGCATTGCACCTCGTCAATACGTTGGGCTATCTCAGCCATCGTCGATCCAGATGCAATTTCACGTTTACCGAAAACGAACCGTGGGACAATAACATGAATCATTTTTACATTATGGAGACGCTTCCGGCCGAATACAGGTTGGTGCTGGCGACGCTCTGGGAAGGCGGGCTCATGGAACTGCTTTCGCAGAAATACGGGCGTATGGATCCAAACAGTCTTCTTCGCGTTGCGATGGAGTTTGTCGATGCCAAGTGGCGCATCAAAGTCAGAAATTTACCAGGCGTGGTGCTGAATCTCGTGCTACCCGTTTCTAAAAAATTTCGATCGTCGGAAGAGCCTACGGATAATTATTTGTATTTGAACGACGGCAAGAAATTGTATTTCAAGCCCGGACGCCAAACTAAAAAAGACTACAAGATGTATTACCACGTCGTCGCGGATGAATTGTGGGTTCCGAAAAGAATGCAGCAAGAGTGTTTCAAGTGCGCGAAACCCTTCATGTCCCGTTGCTACGACTTGGAGAAGGAAATAACGACCCTGAAACGTAAGCTGGACGAGATCGAAAATGAAATGAGTAAGCGTCACAAGAAAGATATGGACGAGATGACTAAACGCTACGAACGAGAATTGGACGAGTGTAAAAAGAGGCTGGAAATCATCGTAAAGGTAAATGTACCGCTTCAGGGAGAATAGTTGTGGAAGAACCGTTTGAAAGATGTAGATAGGGACAGGATGATGGCCGAGATCTGAAAGCGAAAATTGCGATTCTGGAACTGGAGAATGTTAAGCTTAAAGGAAAATTTGGGAAATATATAAAAGAGGGCCTCAAAGAATCTTTAGCTAATAAGTAATTAAAAAAACATCTGATAAATTTTAGCACAAAAACGTGAAAAGGCCAGGATGAAATTGAAAAGCTAATCTTGATAAATGAATCTTGATGAACATGTATGTATATCAACCAACCAACCAACCTTTAAAAAAAAAAAAAAAAAAAAAAAAAAATTTTTTTTTTTTTTTTTTTTTTTTCAAAGCCTATATTTTTTTTGTGTCGCCTATATATAGAATGTCTAACATACCCACATCTCATTTTGTCTCGACTCCTGCCGACAACGGTCATCTAAATATCCGTTTGGAAAAGCCTGGCTTGGCTCTATATAAACTTTAGCCTTGCTGGCCTACCGGGTTTATAGAAATCATTGGGACCATTCCAGCGAAGTTGCCAGCTCTATTTTGAGATACCTACATTGGCTGGATCCATAAAAATTTAAGAGGCTTCGATAAGATTCAAACAGGCTGAGGGTTGTCACGACAAACGGTACCATTGAATTGAATTGCAGAGGCCATGCTTAGCAGGAACGCATTGAGAATAGCAGCCCATATTATAAAAATGAAATAAAATATTTTTTATATCTGTATTTAAACATGCAGACATTTCCGCGATACATTTTATTTCTATTTCTTTTAAATTCTAATGTCTAAATTTATAATATTAGCATATTAGTTTTTTAATTTATAGAATACTCACGTTTTGTTTCCTCGACAACAAGTTTTGATAGAGGGGCTTTGAAAATATTATCTGGACTCTCTGCATGCAACAATTTTATTTTCTTAAATGAGGCTTGTTTGAGAATGTGACAAGAGGGTGTAAATGCTCGAATAATATCGCTGGCGACTGTCTCTTATACCTGTGTTTATCGCAAAAACAATATGTACAGCTGGATTTGCGGTACTTGAGAGTATGAGCTACAAATAGATAGGACCTACGTAAAAATGTAGAAATATTATAGGGTTGGGCTTTTATTTAAAATGTATTACCGTACAACTTGAAGATTATTTGAAAAAAAAACTATGGCTAAAGTACCCACATCTAATTTTGTCTGCAGTCATCTAGTTATCCGTAAAATATTTTACCGTACAACGGATGAAAACATTTTACAAATAACTAGATGACTGTTGTTGGCTAACGTCGAGTCAAAATGAGATGTGGGTACGTTAGCAATTCTACATATAGGTCACACGAAAAAAACTAATGTTGAATAAATGAATCCGTGAAGTTATAGACGCTGCTCCGTCCTTGAAGATGTGTTGAAGGTCACACGGAAAAAAAAAAAAAAAAAAAAAAAAAAAAAAAAAAAAATTTTTTTTTTTTTTTGAGTGGGCATGGCTTGCCTTCATACTATATAAACATGCTGTCTTAGTCTATTTGTCCATACAAAGACATGTGGTAGCTATACATACTAATATAAACTCCTGTTCGCATACTTTTATTAGAGAAAATTGCATCAATTGTCGTACCGCCTCTCGTCGTATAGTGTTTGGGATTCGTTCGTAGATCTAAGTTCAGGACTTGTAACCCCTCCATAAAGTCTTTTCCGTCTTCTGAATTAAAATCTATATTAAAATTCCCTACCAGCACCGTTTTGAAATCTTCGTCCTCTTGCAGGAGAGCTTCTACTATAACTTCCCTTTTTTGTTCGTCATTGGCTTGCGGACTTGCATATACCAAGACAAATCTTATATTATTGAGTATGTAACATACTAAAACTTGGACTCTGTCTTGGTTTATACTGAAGGTTTTTCTCGATAAATTTGATAATCCTTGTCGGATATAGGTTATAACGCCGCATTTCTTTCGAGGCTTTCTTGGATCATCATTGCTATGAATTACAGCAGCCATTACAAATCCTGGAAATGCAAAGTAATCTGCGGGTAACGTTCCCGTTTCTGCTAGCATAATTATATCACTCTTCATGAAGCATGGATCGGCCAATACGTCTTCGTAATGAGTGGATAATCCTTCAACATTATGGTACATAAACTGAATGCCAGCGAAATCTCCTCTTTCATGAAGAGAAATTAGCGGTCTTAATATAGCTAGTTCTTTTGCCACGGGATCGTTTTCAGATGGTGCCTCAATCGTTACAAATTCGTCCTCTACATACAATCCGTCAGCTTTCGTCGCTTGTGATGACCCGACATAAACTAAACTTAGGCTCATATTTTTGCTAAGATGTACAGCACACTCGTTGCACCTTGCGATTTATGAATGGCCTCAGATACAACGATGGGTCTCTAGCGACACTTAAAGCCAAATTTCTTATTCTATAGATATTTTTCCTCATTCGCTCAACGGGTTCAATCCAGGATTGATGCCATGACGCAGCATATATCTTATGAGCAGCTTATGAATTTAAGAACAGCTTGCGTGCGTCAAAACGAAATATATACGGTTGGTGAAGGGGTATAAAATAAACGAGCTTCAGGACGAAGTGATAACGCATCCGAGATGAAGAAGGCTTAATGCAGGCTTATTCTTTGAAAATAATGACTGGATAAGCATTAGCAAAATCATTTAAATACTAATGCCTAAATTAATTTCTTTAATCGGCAACAGGGTTACAACCCAAACTTATCTGCAAAATCATATAAATTTTCAGCGCCTAGAATCGACTTGACGAAAACATTTTACGGATGACAGTATCTTGTCATTTGGACGGAATTTGTCAGACAAAAGTTTATAAAAATCTTGTTTTCAAAGCCAATATTGTATAAATAACGCTATTCCCATCCTATTTTAAAGGAAATGGGTTTAGACATCAGGAGCTAGTTTATGCATGACCTTACAGTAGAAGAAATAAGTTCCACTCCCACCCACCCTAATAGATATACCATATATATACTATATATATAGACTGCAGCGCCATCTACAATGATTGGATAAAGAAATATAATTTTAGAGGCCACCTGAAAAATATAACTTTAGCGGCCAACTGAGAAATATAACTTTAGCAGCCAACTGAGAAATATAACTTTAGAAATATAACTTTAGAAACCAACTTCATCAACCAACCAACCAACTGTAAAAAAAAAAAAAAAAAAAAAAAAAAATTTTTTTTTTTTTTTTTTTTGTGGGCGTGGCTTGTCTTCATACTATATAAATAACGGCTGCCGTACTCAAATCATCATTCTGTTTCTGACCAGCTTCTCCTACCTTGTCCTGTTTACCATTGAAACAACATTTGCTATATATACGCCTATCTTCTAAATTTTATACCATAACGCTTTGACAATGAGCCATCGCATTGAAATCGCTTTCCATTATCTACTTCGAGACTGTGTTCAGTTGGCAAACGATTTGGATACTGAAGATGAGATGTTGGTCGACGACGCGAATTACATGGATTTAAAATTTAGTCTGAGAGAACATAAATTCGGTCTTTCAATTTTGAGAATGCTTGAAGAATATTTTCAGATTCCGCCCCAGCATACTGGTATTACTGTTAAAAGGGTCGGAGACATTATTGTCGAGCTGAAGAAAAAATTAAATGATATTATCGAGTCAAATTCGATATCTCCTAGAGTCAGTAACTTGTTTCGCGATAAAACGTTAACAAATCATAGCTGGCGAGGTCGCGATTGCTATCAGCCTTGGGTAATGGAGTGTTTGATTGTTACCGGACAATTTCTTGGAGAATGTTTTAACAAATTTCCATACAAATGTGATAAGTATTTCAATTTGGCATATGAAGCGTTGATGGATATTTTGATGGATAATAATTTGCTAACTTATATCGCAGTGGATCTGTCTCTTGGGAGGGATCCGTTTGGCAAACCTGGGATTAAAG
This sequence comes from Salticus scenicus, assembly GCA_963930645.1. Lineage (NCBI taxonomy): Eukaryota > Metazoa > Arthropoda > Arachnida > Araneae > Salticidae > Salticus > Salticus scenicus. The sequence continues at coordinate 204,556,806 of OZ005659.1, read as the reverse complement.
TAAAATCTATCTTGGACTTAGATGATTGGTGTTTCTTTACATTTCAGTTAAACGAAGAACAGGAGCAAAAATTGTACGAGAAGTGCCCTTAGTTAAAAATTACCTTCTTTGAAAAAAAAAAACTTAAAAAAAAAAAAAAAAAAAAAAATTTTTTTTTTTTTTTTTTTTTTTTTTTTTTTTGAGTGGGCGTGGTTTTGTTCAAGGCTATGTTTATAAACTATTTAAAGGGTCCGATATTCTTAACACTCAAACATTTTTACAAAACTCTACATGATGGCTGACAATACAAGGACTATGGATCCAATGATACACATGTACTATAATGATTTGAAAATCAAAAATTATCCTTTCAAATGCATTTGTTGCAAGTTACATTTTTTACCAACTGAATACGAAAAACATTCAAAAATTCATGGAATCAATGCGAAAACTTCTTGCGTATGGTGTAATGGAGACTACAACTGGGAATTCGGGAAAAAATTTCATAGCGATACCGTGAGACATTTATTGACTTGTTTTCGAAAATTTATAGATAATAATGGAATTGTTGATGGGAGTATAGACTTAAAGACAGATGTGGAGATAGACGAGCCGTATCCCGAAGAACTCATGGACGAGTTGTGCGCTGAGAACGATACTTTGCAGGGACAAATTGCCCGATTGCGGAGAGAGATGGTTAAATTAAAATCAAATTACGGAGAACAAATTGACGATTCGTTGATAAACAAAAACGCGTCTTGGAAAGAGAAATACCAGATTCTGAAAGCGGAGAGCGATAGAAACATATCGGATTTGCAAAGAGAAGTGTTGTCTCTGAAAGAACAGCTTGTGTGCGTCAAAATGAAATATAATGCAACGGTGACTGAGATGCTCGATAAACTAAACGAGCTTCAGGACAAAGTGACAACAGCCGAAAATTAAAAAAAATATTACTTTGAAAAAAAAAAAAAAAAAAAAAAAATATTTTTTTTTTTTTTTTTTTTTTTTTTTTTTTTTTGTGGGTGTGTCTTCTACCTATATATACAATAGTTTTACTGGTTGGCTGTTATAAACCTTTCCAAGTTTATGCGGACATGATAGCTAGAAGACTGTTGCTGACGGACCATGTAAGTATTATTTTTTTTACGTTCACGAAATTGAATAATTTTTTTAATGTCTTCGGTGTCTAGGTTGAGTTTCTAATGTCTACGTGACCAATAGCCTAGGTTGTAGTTCTAATATCTGCAGGACCCGTTTCTAATGGCTGATGTTGTATTTCTAACGTCTTCATTCTAAGGGTCTATGTTAAGTTTCTAACAGCCTAAGTAGAATTTCTAATGTCACCTAGTTTGAAGTTATAATGTCTACATGGCTCGTTTCTAATATCTTAAGTTGAATTTCTAATGAATTCTTCTAGTGCCAACATTGGATGCGTACCGATTGTAACTTTCAAGGGATATGGCTTAGCTATAAGATAAATATGTATCTTGGTAAAATATACAGACTCGATAGCTAAATTTAAGGAATCTGAATTTAAAAATTTAATTTTTTCGTTTAAATTTTGCCGTGTAAAATTTAAAAATTTTAAAGACTAAGTGTGGCAGTCATTACAATCTGATCTCTAATTTTCAAGGGATATGGCTTAGCTATAAGATAAATATGAATCTTGGTAAAATATACCGACTCGATAGCTAAATTTAAGGGATCTGAATTTAAAAATTTAATTTTTTTGTTTAAAATTTGCATTTTTTTATGCAAAATTTAAAATTTTTAAAGACTAAGCTATATGCGCCAGTCATTATAATCTGATCTCTATAAAAAGATTTTCGAGAGACAGGATATTATGCAAGCCTTTCCTCAGGATGCCCGGTTAAAATTACAATTAGATCTCTATAAAAAGATTTTTCGAGAGACAGGATATTATGTAAGCCTTTCCTCAGGACCGGTTAAAATTATAATCAGATCTGTAAAAAATTGTTCGAGAACTATTGAAAGGATATTATGCCTCTAACGGCCTAAGCTGAATCTCTAATATCACCGTTTTAAAAGTCTATGTACAATGTCTAATGTCTGCCGTCGTAAGACTTAAACATTATCTAGTCTGAGGTCGTGAAGAAATTGTCAGTGGATTTCATGAGGGCCAGAATCTAAAGATTTCTTTACGCCCGTTGGCAAGAATCATGTAGGATAGGAGCTCTAAAAGGGTTGGCAGATTTAAAGCTGGTAAATTTAAAAAATACTATATGTCTGTTGGCCGATCTTCGATACACTATAGAAATGCGATGATTGTGAAAGTGTTCAAGAGAGTGTAAATGCTCGAATATTATCGCTGGCGACTGTCTCTTGTACTTGTGTTTATCGCAAAAGCACTAGCTGAATTTGTGGTACTTGAGGGTGGGAGCTAAAAATAGATGGGGAAAAATGTAGACATTTTATAGAGGTCTATGCTAGCCGTATCATTTAACAAGACTACCGATATCGATACATATTATTTTTTACCAAATACATGTATCCATTTAAAATTCTTACAATAGCCTTTAATCCATTAAACTGGCCAGTCCTACCAATATCGATACATATTATTTTTTTTCCAAATACGTGTATCCATTAAAAATCTTACAATTCTAACCTTTAACAAGACTACCATTAAAAAAATCTTATGCAAGCCCACTGATACGTTAAATCTTTCCAATATTGCCAAATCTTTAAAATTCCTAAAATTAGATCGAGACGATCCTTTCGTGCTTGCATGACTATGTTGGCGATACCAATAGGATGGCTAAACTCGATACGGCCGATTAGAATGTTGAGAAAGGATTTGAGAGAGGAATGTTTATATACAGCCAACCCAGGCTTTTCCAAACGGATTAGATGACTGTTGTTGGCAGATAAAATGAGATGTTAGCCATTCTATATATAGGCTATACAAAAAAAACTAATGTTGAATAAGTTAAGTTTGCTCCGTCAAGTTATTGATACTGCTCCGTCCTTGAAGATGTGTTCAAGGTCAAACTTAAAAAAAAAAAAAAAAAAAAAAAAAAAAAAAAAAAAAAAAAATTTTTTTTTTTTTTTTTTTTTTCGTGTGACCTTCAACACATCTTCAAGGACGGAGCAGTATCTATAACTTGACGGATTGTTCAAACATTAGTTTTTTCCATGTAACCTATATATAGAATCGCTAACGTACCCACATCTCATTTTGTCTCGACGTCTGCCGACAACAGTCATCTAAATATCCGTTTGGAAAGCCTGGCTTGGCTCTATATAAACATTAGCATTGCTGGCCTACCAGGTCTAAAGAAATCATTGGGTCCATCCAAAATTATTTTCGTGACTAGATTATAGGGTCTGGCAAGCCATCTGCATAATCATATAAATTTTCAGCCCCTATAATCGAGTATGAAATAAAATATTTTTTTTATCTGTATTTAAACATGCAGACATTTCCGCTTCGCGGAAATGTCTGTATGTTTAAATACAGATAAAAAAAATATTTTATTTCTATTTCTTTTTCCATGTAACCTATATATAGAATCGCTAACGTACCCACATCTCATTTTGTCTCGACGTCTGCAGTCATCCGCTTGGAAAAGCCTGGCTTGGCTCTCTAAACATTAGCATTGCTGGCCTACCGGGTCTAAAGAAGTCATTGGGTTCGTCCATCCATGACCAGTATATCTAATCATGTTATCATGAAACTAGTTTATGAAACGACATGGCCATATCATTAAAATAGCTATCCAAAATTAGAATGGCCATCCAAAATTATTTTCGTGACCATTCGATCTCGTCCTGCGAAGTGTTGGATTTGCCAGCTCAGAATACCTATATCAATATTGGCTGGATCCGTAAAAATTTAAAAGAGGCCTCGATAAAATTGAAAGAGGCTGGGAGATAAACATAGCAGATAAATTGCAGACCAGGTAAACCGAACACGTAGAGAGTAGCAACCCATATTCTAAAAATTTAAACGTAATTATGAAAATAGTATTAACGAGATGCCATTCGTTTGCCAATGACAAGCGTAGCGGTTTTAATTTATAGGATACTCACGGGTTTAATTTTATTTTTTTCAACAACACGTTTTGATAGAGGGACTTAGGCTTTGAAAATATTAGTTGGTCTCTCTGCAAGCAACAATTTTATTTTCTTAAATACGACTTAATTTTTTCGTTTTTACAGATCACCTTATGAAGGCTTAGTCTTTGAAAATATTGATTGGTGTCGTGGATATATAAGCATTAGCAAAATAATTTAAATTCTAATGCGTAAATTAATTTATTTATTTGGAGATTGTTAATTCCAGATTGCTTTCAAAGCTAATATTGTATAAATAACGCTATCCCATCCTATTTTAAAGGAAACGGGTTTAGACATCAGGAGCTAGTTTATGCATGACCTTACAGTAGAAGAAATAAATTCCACTCCCACCCACCCTAATAGATATACTATATATATACTATATATATAGACTACAGCGCCATCTACAATGAATCTGATTGGATAAAGAAATATAAATTTAGCAACCAACTGAGAAATATAACTTTAGAAACCAATTGAGAAATATAACTTTAGAAACCAACCATCATATCAACCATCATATCAACCAACCAACCAACTGTTAAAAAAAAAAAAAAAAAAAAAAAAATTTTTTTTTTTTTTTTTTTTTTTTTTCAGTTGGTTGGTTGATTGATATATATTTTGTATAAATAGCGGCTCCGTACTCAAGCTACATTCATTCTGTCTTCTAGCATATTTATTGAAAAAGCTTATTGGAACGTTTCTAATTTATGTCTGGCAGATTAACAATACGCTATCCTATCCTGTTTCTAATCTATTCAAACTTTTTACGATGATTAAATATCACGAGCCAAATTTATTCTGGCCTCTGTGGCTTAATGATTCTGTATACAAATTTATTATGTCTTCCAAAGTCTCAAATAAGATTTCTACAATACAAGCTTAAAATATTTACTTATGTCTCCAGAGCCCCATGTTAAATTTCTAACGTCACCACATTGAATTTGTAATGTCTGCATGGTCCGTTTCAAATATCTACCGTTCATGGCCTCCTCGGTTCTGCCTATCAAGCATAATTCTCATGCGATTTTGTACGAATTGAAACACGAACGCACATAGCCTTTGAAACGTAAGATAATGTAGTTTATTCTATGTAGACGATTCATTTCTTTCGCCTGAAATACCTTGAAACGTTAAAAAATTGTCGTTACCCATGATTGTTTTCATACTGATGTCCATGAAAAAGTCTGAAGGCTTGTTTGAGACATGAAAAAGTTCAAGAGAGTATAAATGCTCGAATATTATCGCTGGCGACTGTCTCTTGTACCTGTGTTTATCGCAAGAACAATAGACTAGCTAAATTTACGGTACTTGAGGGTGGGAGCTAAAAATAGATCAGACCGATGTAAAAAAATGTAGAAATTTTATAGGATCGGCTTTTATTTAAAATGTTTTACCGACGACTTCAACATTATTTGGACTCATGTTGAGTAAATGAATCCGTCAAATTCTAGAAATCATTAGGCCCATAGAAAATAGTGACCAATCATGCTATCATGAAACTGGTTTATGAAACGACAAGGCCATATTATTAGAATGGTCAACGTCTCTTTTGAGTGGGACAGTCATCTAGTTATCCGTAAAATGTTTTACCGTACAACGGAAGACTTGAAGATTTCGGGCATACCTTTAATCGCTACCGGATGGCTCTAATATTGGTATTGGCCGAATGGCTAACATATCATTGTAAAATGGCTAACGTATCCAAATAATCATTGTGTATGACCAGCAACAGTCTGGCTTCATGATAATATTCTATAAAAAACCATGACCTGATTTCATGAAAACGTGCAGCATCTTGTCCAAACAATAGTCTATAAAAAATCTTGCTTTCAAAGCCAATATTGTATAAATTACGCTATCCCATCCTATTTTAAAGGAAATGGGTTTAGACATCAGGAGCTGGTTTATGCATGACCTTACAGTAGAAGAAATAAATTCCACTCCCACCCACCCTAATAGATATACTATATATATACTATATATAGACTACAGCGCCATCTACAATGAATTTGATTGGATAAAGAAATATAAATTTAGTAGCCATATGAGAAATATAACTTTAGAAACAAACTTAATCAACCAACCAACCAACTGTGAAAAAAAAAAAAAAAAAATTTTTTTTTTTTTTTTTTTTTTTTTAATGTGACCTTCAACACATCTTCAAGGACAGAGTGGTATTTTGTAACTTGACGGATTCATTTATCCAACATTAGTTTTTCCGTGTAACCTATATATAGAATGGCTAACATGCACATCTCATTTTGTCTCAACGTCTGCCGACAACAGTCATCTAAATATCCGTTTGGAAAGCCTGGCTTGGCTCTATATAAACATTAGCATTGCTGGCCTACCAGGTTTAAAGAAATCCATCCAAAGTTATTTTCGTGACCAGGGTCTGGAACCTCAAGGCTTCCCAAAATTCATTTTAAATGAAACGTGGCACATTCGTCGTGTCGATCTTAAAACGTGAATCGCTTGGCCATCCAAGAGGCCTTAATAAAATTGAGTGCATCCCAAAACAGGTGCCATGACAAATCGATGTGTACGTTTGAAAACTGAATTTGTTACAGCAGATTTTCAGAATACCTATACCAATAGGATGTCTAAACTCGATACGCCGAAATAGCGATTATAATGTTGGGAGACGAATTGAGGTACATAGTATATTTTATAACAGTTTTACAAGCCATCTGCATAATCATATAAATTTTCAGCACCTATAATTGAGTATGAAATAAAATATTTTTTTTTATCTGTATTTAAACATGCAGACATTTCCGCGAAGCGGAAATGTCTGCATGTTTAAATACAGATAAAAAAAATATTTTATTTCTATTTCTTTTAAATTCTAATGTCTAAATTTACAATATTAGGATATTTTTTAAAAATTTATAGAATACTCACAGGTTACATTTTGTTTTTTCGAAAACGATAGAGGGGCTTAAGCTTTGAAAATATTAAATGGACTCTCTCCAAGCAACAATTTTATTTTCTTAAATGTAACTTAATTTTTTCGTTTTTACAGATTACCTTATGAAGGCTCAGTCTTTGAAAATAATGACTGGATCTATATAAGCATTAGCAAAATCATTTAAATACTAATGTCTAAATTTACAATATTAGAATAAAATCTTGTAAATTGACAGGATACTCATGGGTTGGATTTGGTTTTCTCGACAACTTGAAGATTATTTGGAAAAGAACTAATGTTGAATAAATTAAATTAGCTTCGTCCTTGAAGTTGCGTCAAGGTCACACTTAAAAAAAAAAAAAAAAAAAAAAAAAAAAAAAAATTTTTTTTTTTTTTTTTTATGTGTCCTTGAGCATATCTTCAAGGACGGACTTAACGACTTCATTTATTCGATATTAGATTTTTTCGTTTGATCTATATATAGAATGGCTAATGTACCCACATTGTCTCGCCAACAACAGTCTAGTAAAATCTTTTAAATTCTAATGTCTAAATTTACAATATTAGCATAAAGTCTTGTAAATTAAATCTGCTGCGTCTTGCTGTAAAAATATACATTCTGTATGACGATTCAAGTCATAGCTGTGATCTTCTGTGGCTGATCTTTCAGCATTTGATTTTTCCAACGTCGGCACTAATTTTCAAATACGCAGATCCGTTGTAATATTTAAGTCATTAGTTTTATCGTTTTCTGGAATCCATTCTTTGCGTTGTCTTCAAGATTTTGTATAGGATATATATTAAAGAAACCATTAATGCCATATGAATTCTTTGTAAGCGAGAAACCTTAAATATTTTTTATTGTAGATTTCAGCTTCACTAGCCTCTTTTCTACAATATGGGCAACGCTTCGAAAATTTAAACCAAACCATGATGCATTGCATGTGAAAAGTATGGTTGCATGACAATCTGAGACCTTTTCGTTTAAACAGTCTTATGGTTCTCAGACATATGGAACACTCAAGCTTAGATGCGTCGGACTTGGGTGCAGACATCATAGAAACGCTTAAAAGCACAAATGATTCGATAGCGCTGAGCTCTGGACTTTATATACTGACAAACGTTTTCCAGGAAAACATATATATAGCCAGTCAAGGTTCAAGGTCACAAAAAAAAAAAAAAAAAAAAAAAAAAAATTTTTTTTTTTTTTTTTTTTTTTTTTTTCGTGTGACCTTGAAACTTGACTATATATAAACCCGTGTAAGCGACATATTGTCGTAACTTGTTTCGGTCAGCCGACATTGCCACACCTTGTCATATTAAAGATGGCTGACAACGAAAATGTAAAAAATTCTAGTTTTAACATTTTTCAAGCACGTAACGAAAGCGCAATGCAAAAGTTGAAACTAAAGGTGGAATCTGTCGAAAAAGAAAACGTAGAATTAAAAGAAAAGCTGGTACGTGTCCAAAGTGAACATAGATGTTTTTATGAATTTCTTTCTAATATACATGGCGAAATAAATGATTTGAAAGGGAATAAAAACACCTCAGAAAAGGAAATTATCAGCTTGAGTGAAGAAAATATCATCTTGAAAACAGATATTGAAGACTTAAAATTAGAAAGTGTCAACTTAAAATTAGATATTGCCAACATTGAAAGAGAGACAGGCAACATAAAATACAAAATTGCAGACTTAAAATTTAAAATTGCAACACTTAAACGAAAATTGTTAGGATATTAAAAGGAGCATTTTCTAAGCACTGACAGTGAATGTCTTTTTTTTTTAATTCTACCAATTTTATTTTTTTCAAGCCTTGTACAAATATGTAATGTCAAATATATTAACCGTGACTGGTGTCGTGAATTTATATAAGCATTAGCAAAATCATTTAAATTCTAATGTCTAAATTTACAACATTAGAATAAAATCTTGTAAATTTATAGGATACTCACGGGTTGGATTTGGTCTTTTCGACAACTTGAAGATTATTTGGAAAAGAACTAATGTTGAATAAATGAAGTTTGCTTCGTCAAGTACGTCCTTGAAGTTGCGTCAAGGTTACACGAAAAAAAAAAAAAAAAAAAAAAAAATTTTTTTTTTTTTTTATGATCACTTGGGCGTGGCTTGGCTATATATAAGCGTCAGCTTTGCTGGTTGTTATACATTTTTCAATTCTAGGACCTTCCAATATAATGTGCTAGACTTTGTCATTTTTTCTACAACAAATTTTACAGTTTACCATATGAGTGCTTAGTCTTTGTAAATATTAACTGGACGCGTTTTAGAAGACCTTCTGCAAGATCTCAACGTATAATATTTCTTCGCTCTCTGAGTTTATAAAATCGTGTCTCAGATCCAATTTTCACAACACAGACATGTGGCTTAAATTCTCGTTTGCCAACAAACTTTGTTTGCTCGCAGCCGTAGCTTCAGACGGCAAAACATATTTTGGGGCTTTTGAAGTGGGCATAATGCTGAAATACGCACGTCCACGCAGTTTCGTAGTTCAGCACGCAAGAAAAGACTTGTCCAGTCTGATTCCGCAGGCCTCACATTTGACAAAGAGTTACAGACTCGTGTTTGATTTCGAAGAGATAATGGCGGTCATCCAAAAATCTAATCGAATGTCTCTCGAAGACTTGTTTATCATAAAAAACCTTTGGCATGAAGGAAGAATCAATGCCTCTTATCCAATGGTAATACCCTTCAATCGAAAAGATGCATTCAAAATCACGGTTCGCGAAGAAGGCGATACGAATCTCCAAGACTGGCTTCGAGGGTACTGCAAACGGACTCATTCGATCATCGAACCCCCTCGCAGTCCAGATTCTAAAGATGAGGTCATGGATAATCAGGAAACGTCGAAAGATTTATCCATATGCGTTGGTGCTGAGGATTTTTCGACTCTCAAATCTAGTGCGATGTTGAACAACTCATTGGGTACATTCAAAAGAAAATGTGGTAAGCTGGAAAACGCTTATGCTATTCAAGCGGCCGATAAAACTATTCAATATAAAATTTTTAATTTTTTATCTCTGCAGCCTCACATTCCTCATTCTATTAGAGAAATTTATAAATCGGTTGGATGTGACAAAAAGACGGCTAACAGATGCTTATACGGCATGCAAACATGTCATTTAGTTATAAAAACAAAAGAGAGCCATCCACCTTCATGGCAAATATTAAACGATAAACGTATTCATATCGTATAGGCATCGACTCTGTAGCAATGGAATTGTAAAAATTTAAATGTAATTATTAAAATAGTATTAGCGAGATACCATTCGTTTAGTAGCATGACGAATGAAACGTGAAAAGCAATTAGGAAAATAGTATTAACCAAATAGACTACAGATTAAGGAAGGGACAAATAAATAATTATATATAACCAACTGTAAAAAAAATCTTTGAAAAAAAATACTCTCTGAAAAAAAAAAAAAAAAAAAAAATTTTTTTTTTTTTTTTTTTTTTTAAGTGGGTGTGGCTTTGATATATATAGGATGGCTAACATACCCACACATCATTCTCTCTCAACACCTGCCAACAACAGTTTTCAAGTTATCATGTCTCCGTCTGTACTTTCAAATTTGTCAAAATTTTCTATCTGATATCTTACAGTAGATTTTCTGAAACGCGTAACAAAATAAAGTCCAATTGAAAATATCAAAGTCTAAACCCTGATTTGAAAATCTGTAAAACTTAGAAAAAAAATTTTTGAAATTGTTTTTTAAATTTAGAAATTGACAATGTGAAGCTTAAGAAATGGATCATTAAAAATGTAACGGTATACCGTTTCTTCAAATATAGGATTGAGATGTGTTAAATTAGTTTACAAATAAAATATTAGTTTACATAAATTTGACGTTAATTTGAAACAATGAGTCAATATCTGCATCGTTTGGATATTTCCATTTTTAAATAGACAGTTTTATACGAAATGTATTTTGTTATTAATATTTTACCAACAAGAGTCGCTATTTTATAGATTTGATACTCTGATACCTAAGGTCACTTTTTCTAATTTTTGCGACATAATACCTCATTTTTTATAATGACAGAGTTGGTCTCAGAGGTTACATGGTACTCGATTAGAAAATATGAGGCGTTTTGTCTTTCAAATTAGAAAAAATGATTTTTGAAAAAGACATAAATATTTATGTTATCGTATACGATACCGTTTTAGTACTGGAACAGGTTTTAAATTTTCGTGGTCAAAACTAGGGTGTTGAATTCCCGTAAAATGTATATGACCAAAAGAGGCTTCGAGCAGCGACTGCATAATGGTTAAAGCATGAATTAATGAATCGAGCACTGACTGCATAATTTTTAAAGCATATCTTAATGTATAGAGCGTTGAACAAATAAGGGGGGATATATGTAACAAAAGTCTCGAGCTTTAAACTAACAAATAGTTTAAAGCCTCGAGCTTTAAACTAACAAATAGTTGGGCAAAGTTGAGCAAAACAAAAAGCCTCGAGCATTGAACAAACAAAGGGCATATGTGTAACAAAAAGCCACGAGCAAGCGCGGCAGAATGTAGAGAGCAAAAAAGTATGTAGAAATATAATATAAGCAATATTTGCATGGTCTAAATTCATACAAAAATCTTCGAGCATCTATAGAGAGGCTATATTTTGTTTTTAAGTAAAATATTTAGTATATATATCGTTTTTTATATTAAGCCCTCAGATGGTAGTCTGTAAAACGTGTTGTCAAAAAAGTGTGTCTGAACTTGAAAAATTTTATAATAGCCAGCAAAGCTAATGATTATGTATAGCCAACCCAAGCCATAGGCATTTCTATAGCGGATCGAAGATATTGCAGCCATATTTAGGTTAAATATATAATGTAATGCAGATACAGGTCAGCCCGTTTCAATTTTATCATATTGCTCAAACACATTACGAGACATAATGACTAGACAACTGTTGCTGACAAATGTTGAGAGACAATAAGAGTGTGGAGACAAATAGATAATTATATATAGCTAGTCAAGTTTCAAGGTCACACGAAAAAAAAAAAAAAAAAAAAAAAAAAAATTTTTTTTTTTTTTTTTTTTTTGTGTGTGACCTTGAACCTTGACTGGCTATATATATGTTTTCCTGGAAAACGTTTATCAGTATATAAAGTCCAGAGCTCAGCGCTATCGAATCATTTGTGCTTTTAAGCGTTTCTATGATGTCTGCACCCAAGTCCGACGCATCTAAGCTTGAGTGTTCCATATGTCTGAGAACCATAAGACTGTTTAAACGAAAAGGTCTCAGATTGTCATGCAACCATACTTGGTTTGGTTTGGTACCATGGTTTGGTTTAAATTTTCGAAGCGTTGCCCATATTGTAGAAAAGAGGCTAGTGAAGCTGAAATCTACAATAAAAAATATTTAAGGTTTCTCGCTTACAAAGAATTCATATGGCATTAATGGTTTCTTTAATATATATCCTATACAAAATCTTGAAGACAACGCAAAGAATGGATTCCAGAAAACGATAAAACTAATGACTTAAATATTACAACGGATCTGCGTATTTGAAAATTAGTGCCGACGTTGGAAAAATCAAATGCTGAAAGATCAGCCACAGAAGAAGATCACAGCTATGACTTGAATCGTCATACAGAATGTATATTTTTACAGCAAGACGCAGCAGATTTAATTTACAAGACTTTATGCTAATATTGTAAATTTAGACATTAGAATTTAAAAGATTTTACTAGACTGTTGTTGGCGAGACAATGTGGGTACATTAGCCATTCTATATATAGATCAAACGAAAAAAACTAATATCGAATAAATGAAGTCGTTAAGTCCGTCCTTGAAGATATGCTCAAGGACACATTAAAAAAAAAAAAAAAAAAAAAAAAAAAAAATTTTTTTTTTTTTTTTTTTTTTAAGTGTGACCTTGACGCAACTTCAAGGACGAAGCTAATTTAATTTATTCAACATTAGTTCTTTTCCAAATAATCTTCAAGTTGTCGAGAAAACCAAATCCAACCCATGAGTATCCTGTCAATTTACAAGATTTTATTCTAATATTGTAAATTTAGACATTAGTATTTAAATGATTTTGCTAATGCTTATATAGATCCAGTCATTATTTTCAAAGACTGAGCCTTCATAAGGTAATCTGTAAAAACGAAAAAATTAAGTTACATTTAAGAAAATAAAATTGTTGCTTGGAGAGAGTCCATTTAATATTTTCAAAGCTTAAGCCCCTCTATCGTTTTCGAAAAAACAAAATGTAACCTGTGAGTATTCTATAAATTTTTAAAAAATATCCTAATATTGTAAATTTAGACATTAGAATTTAAAAGAAATAGAAATAAAATATTTTTTTTATCTGTATTTAAACATGCAGACATTTCCGCTTCGCGGAAATGTCTGCATGTTTAAATACAGATAAAAAAAATATTTTATTTCATACTCAATTATAGGTGCTGAAAATTTATATGATTATGCAGATGGCTTGTAAAACTGTTATAAAATATACTATGTACCTCAATTCGTCTCCCAACATTCTAATCGCTATTTCGGCGTATCGAGTTTAGACATCCTATTGGTATAGGTATTCTGAAAATCTGCTGTAACAAATTCAGTTTTCAAACGTACACATCGATTTGTCATGGCACCTGTTTTGGGATGCACTCAATTTTATTAAGGCCTCTTGGATGGCCAAGCGATTCAAGTTTTAAGATCGACACGACGAATGTGCCACGTTTCATTTAAAATGAATTTTGGGAAGCCTTGAGGTTCCAGACCCTGGTCACGAAAATAACTTTGGATGGATTTCTTTAAACCTGGTAGGCCAGCAATGCTAATGTTTATATAGAGCCAAGCCAGGCTTTCCAAACGGATATTTAGATGACTGTTGTCGGCAGACGTTGAGACAAAATGAGATGTGCATGTTAGCCATTCTATATATAGGTTACACGGAAAAACTAATGTTGGATAAATGAATCCGTCAAGTTACAAAATACCACTCTGTCCTTGAAGATGTGTTGAAGGTCACATTAAAAAAAAAAAAAAAAAAAAAAAAAAAAAAAAATTTTTTTTTTTTTTTTTTCACAGTTGGTTGGTTGGTTGATTAAGTTTGTTTCTAAAGTTATATTTCTCAGTTGGTTTCTAAAGTTATATTTCTCATATGGCTACTAAATTTATATTTCTTTATCCAATCAAATTCATTGTAGATGGCGCTGTAGTCTATATATAGTATATATATAGTATATCTATTAGGGTGGGTGGGAGTGGAATTTATTTCTTCTACTGTAAGGTCATGCATAAACCAGCTCCTGATGTCTAAACCCATTTCCTTTAAAATAGGATGGGATAGCGTAATTTATACAATATTGGCTTTGAAAGCAAGATTTTTTATAGACTATTGTTTGGACAAGATGCTGCACGTTTTCATGAAATCAGGTCATGGTTTTTTATAGAATATTATCATGAAGCCAGACTGTTGCTGGTCATACACAATGATTATTTGGATACGTTAGCCATTTTACAATGATATGTTAGCCATTCGGCCAATACCAATATTAGAGCCATCCGGTAGCGATTAAAGGTATGCCCGAAATCTTCAAGTCTTCCGTTGTACGGTAAAACATTTTACGGATAACTAGATGACTGTCCCACTCAAAAGAGACGTTGACCATTCTAATAATATGGCCTTGTCGTTTCATAAACCAGTTTCATGATAGCATGATTGGTCACTATTTTCTATGGGCCTAATGATTTCTAGAATTTGACGGATTCATTTACTCAACATGAGTCCAAATAATGTTGAAGTCGTCGGTAAAACATTTTAAATAAAAGCCGATCCTATAAAATTTCTACATTTTTTTACATCGGTCTGATCTATTTTTAGCTCCCACCCTCAAGTACCGTAAATTTAGCTAGTCTATTGTTCTTGCGATAAACACAGGTACAAGAGACAGTCGCCAGCGATAATATTCGAGCATTTATACTCTCTTGAACTTTTTCATGTCTCAAACAAGCCTTCAGACTTTTTCATGGACATCAGTATGAAAACAATCATGGGTAACGACAATTTTTTAACGTTTCAAGGTATTTCAGGCGAAAGAAATGAATCGTCTACATAGAATAAACTACATTATCTTACGTTTCAAAGGCTATGTGCGTTCGTGTTTCAATTCGTACAAAATCGCATGAGAATTATGCTTGATAGGCAGAACCGAGGAGGCCATGAACGGAAGATATTTGAAACGGACCATGCAGACATTACAAATTCAATGTGGTGACGTTAGAAATTTAACATGGGGCTCTGGAGACATAAGTAAATATTTTAAGCTTGTATTGTAGAAATCTTATTTGAGACTTTGGAAGACATAATAAATTTGTATACAGAATCATTAAGCCACAGAGGCCAGAATAAATTTGGCTCGTGATATTTAATCATCGTAAAAAGTTTGAATAGATTAGAAACAGGATAGGATAGCGTATTGTTAATCTGCCAGACATAAACTAGAAACGTTCCAATAAGCTTTTTCAATAAATATGCTAGAAGACAGAATGAATGTAGCTTGAGTACGGAGCCGCTATTTATACAAAATATATATCAATCAACCAACCAACTGAAAAAAAAAAAAAAAAAAAAAAAAAAAAATTTTTTTTTTTTTTTTTTTAAACAGTTGGTTGGTTGGTTGATATGATGGTTGATATGATGGTTGGTTTCTAAAGTTATATTTCTCAATTGGTTTCTAAAGTTATATTTCTCAGTTGGTTGCTAAATTTATATTTCTTTATCCAATCAGATTCATTGTAGATGGCGCTGTAGTCTATATATATAGTATATATATAGTATATCTATTAGGGTGGGTGGGAGTGGAATTTATTTCTTCTACTGTAAGGTCATGCATAAACTAGCTCCTGATGTCTAAACCCGTTTCCTTTAAAATAGGATGGGATAGCGTTATTTATACAATATTAGCTTTGAAAGCAATCTGGAATTAACAATCTCCAAATAAATAAATTAATTTACGCATTAGAATTTAAATTATTTTGCTAATGCTTATATATCCACGACACCAATCAATATTTTCAAAGACTAAGCCTTCATAAGGTGATCTGTAAAAACGAAAAAATTAAGTCGTATTTAAGAAAATAAAATTGTTGCTTGCAGAGAGACCAACTAATATTTTCAAAGCCTAAGTCCCTCTATCAAAACGTGTTGTTGAAAAAAATAAAATTAAACCCGTGAGTATCCTATAAATTAAAACCGCTACGCTTGTCATTGGCAAACGAATGGCATCTCGTTAATACTATTTTCATAATTACGTTTAAATTTTTAGAATATGGGTTGCTACTCTCTACGTGTTCGGTTTACCTGGTCTGCAATTTATCTGCTATGTTTATCTCCCAGCCTCTTTCAATTTTATCGAGGCCTCTTTTAAATTTTTACGGATCCAGCCAATATTGATATAGGTATTCTGAGCTGGCAAATCCAACACTTCGCAGGACGAGATCGAATGGTCACGAAAATAATTTTGGATGGCCATTCTAATTTTGGATAGCTATTTTAATGATATGGCCATGTCGTTTCATAAACTAGTTTCATGATAACATGATTAGATATACTGGTCATGGATGGACGAACCCAATGACTTCTTTAGACCCGGTAGGCCAGCAATGCTAATGTTTAGAGAGCCAAGCCAGGCTTTTCCAAGCGGATGACTGCAGACGTCGAGACAAAATGAGATGTGGGTACGTTAGCGATTCTATATATAGGTTACATGGAAAAAGAAATAGAAATAAAATATTTTTTTTATCTGTATTTAAACATGCAGACATTTCCGCGAAGCGGAAATGTCTGCATGTTTAAATACAGATAAAAAAAATATTTTATTTCATACTCGATTATAGGGGCTGAAAATTTATATGATTATGCAGATGGCTTGCCAGACCCTATAATCTAGTCACGAAAATAATTTTGGATGGAGGCCAGCAATGCTAATGTTTATATAGAGCCAAGCCAGGCTTTCCAAACGGATATTTAGATGACTGTTGTCGGCAGACGTCGAGACAAAATGAGATGTGGGTACGTTAGCGATTCTATATATAGGTTACATGGAAAAAACTAATGTTTGAACAATCCGTCAAGTTATAGATACTGCTCCGTCCTTGAAGATGTGTTGAAGGTCACACGAAAAAAAAAAAAAAAAAAAAAAAAAATTTTTTTTTTTTTTTTTTTTTTTTAAGTTTGACCTTGAACACATCTTCAAGGACGGAGCAGTATCAATAACTTGACGGAGCAAACTTAACTTATTCAACATTAGTTTTTTTTGTATAGCCTATATATAGAATGGCTAACATCTCATTTTATCTGCCAACAACAGTCATCTAATCCGTTTGGAAAAGCCTGGGTTGGCTGTATATAAACATTCCTCTCTCAAATCCTTTCTCAACATTCTAATCGGCCGTATCGAGTTTAGCCATCCTATTGGTATCGCCAACATAGTCATGCAAGCACGAAAGGATCGTCTCGATCTAATTTTAGGAATTTTAAAGATTTGGCAATATTGGAAAGATTTAACGTATCAGTGGGCTTGCATAAGATTTTTTTAATGGTAGTCTTGTTAAAGGTTAGAATTGTAAGATTTTTAATGGATACACGTATTTGGAAAAAAAATAATATGTATCGATATTGGTAGGACTGGCCAGTTTAATGGATTAAAGGCTATTGTAAGAATTTTAAATGGATACATGTATTTGGTAAAAAATAATATGTATCGATATCGGTAGTCTTGTTAAATGATACGGCTAGCATAGACCTCTATAAAATGTCTACATTTTTCCCCATCTATTTTTAGCTCCCACCCTCAAGTACCACAAATTCAGCTAGTGTATTGGTTTTGCGATAAACACAAGTACAAGAGACAGTCGCCAGCGATAATATTCGAGCATTTACACTCTCTTGAACACTTTCACAATCATCGCATTTCTATAGTGTATCGAAGATCGGCCAACAGACATATAGTATTTTTTAAATTTACCAGCTTTAAATCTGCCAACCCTTTTAGAGCTCCTATCCTACATGATTCTTGCCAACGGGCGTAAAGAAATCTTTAGATTCTGGCCCTCATGAAATCCACTGACAATTTCTTCACGACCTCAGACTAGATAATGTTTAAGTCTTACGACGGCAGACATTAGACATTGTACATAGACTTTTAAAACGGTGATATTAGAGATTCAGCTTAGGCCGTTAGAGGCATAATATCCTTTCAATAGTTCTCGAACAATTTTTTACAGATCTGATTATAATTTTAACCGGTCCTGAGGAAAGGCTTACATAATATCCTGTCTCTCGAAAAATCTTTTTATAGAGATCTAATTGTAATTTTAACCGGGCATCCTGAGGAAAGGCTTGCATAATATCCTGTCTCTCGAAAATCTTTTTATAGAGATCAGATTATAATGACTGGCGCATATAGCTTAGTCTTTAAAAATTTTAAATTTTGCATAAAAAAATGCAAATTTTAAACAAAAAAATTAAATTTTTAAATTCAGATCCCTTAAATTTAGCTATCGAGTCGGTATATTTTACCAAGATTCATATTTATCTTATAGCTAAGCCATATCCCTTGAAAATTAGAGATCAGATTGTAATGACTGCCACACTTAGTCTTTAAAATTTTTAAATTTTACACGGCAAAATTTAAACGAAAAAATTAAATTTTTAAATTCAGATTCCTTAAATTTAGCTATCGAGTCTGTATATTTTACCAAGATACATATTTATCTTATAGCTAAGCCATATCCCTTGAAAATTACAATCGGTACGCATCCAATGTTGGCACTAGAAGAATTCATTAGAAATTCAACTTAAGATATTAGAAACGAGCCATGTAGACATTATAACTTCAAACTAGGTGACATTAGAAATTCTACTTAGGCTGTTAGAAACTTAACATAGACCCTTAGAATGAAGACGTTAGAAATACAACATCAGCCATTAGAAACGGGTCCTGCAGATATTAGAACTACAACCTAGGCTATTGGTCACGTAGACATTAGAAACTCAACCTAGACACCGAAGACATTAAAAAAATTATTCAATTTCGTGAACGTAAAAAAAATAATACTTACATGGTCCGTCAGCAACAGTCTTCTAGCTATCATGTCCGCATAAACTTGGAAAGGTTTATAACAGCCAACCAGTAAAACTATTGTATATATAGGTAGAAGACACACCCACTAAAAAAAAAAAAAAAAAAAAAAAAAAAAAAAAATATTTTTTTTTTTTTTTTTTTTTTTTTTTTCAAAGTAATATTTTTTTTAATTTTCGGCTGTTGTCACTTTGTCCTGAAGCTCGTTTAGTTTATCGAGCATCTCAGTCACCGTTGCATTATATTTCATTTTGACGCACACAAGCTGTTCTTTCAGAGACAACACTTCTCTTTGCAAATCCGATATGTTTCTATTGCTCTCCGCTTTCAGAGTCTGGTATTTCTCTTTCCAAGACGCGTTTTTGTTTATCAACGAATCGTCAATTTGTTCTCCGTAATTTGATTTTAATTTAACCATCTCTCTCCGCAATCGGGCAATTTGTCCCTGCAAAGTATCGTTCTCAGCGCACAACTCGTCCATGAGTTCTTCGGGATACGGCTCGTCTATCTCCACATCTGTCTTTAAGTCTATACTCCCATCAACAATTCCATTATTATCTATAAATTTTCGAAAACAAGTCAATAAATGTCTCACGGTATCGCTATGAAATTTTTTCCCGAATTCCCAGTTGTAGTCTCCATTACACCATACGCAAGAAGTTTTCGCATTGATTCCATGAATTTTTGAATGTTTTTCGTATTCAGTTGGTAAAAAATGTAACTTGCAACAAATGCATTTGAAAGGATAATTTTTGATTTTCAAATCATTATAGTACATGTGTATCATTGGATCCATAGTCCTTGTATTGTCAGCCATCATGTAGAGTTTTGTAAAAATGTTTGAGTGTTAAGAATATCGGACCCTTTAAATAGGTTATAAACATAGCCTTGAACAAAACCACGCCCACTCAAAAAAAAAAAAAAAAAATTTTTTTTTTTTAAGTTTTTTTTTTTCAAAGAATGTAATTTTTAACTAAGGGCACTTCTCGTACAATTTTTGCTCCTGTTCTTCGTTTAACTGAAATGTAAAGAAACACCAATCATCTAAGTCCAAGATAGATTTTACTTTAATCCCAGGTTTGCCAAACGGATCCCTCCCAAGAGACAGATCCACTGCGATATAAGTTAGCAAATTATTATCCATCAAAATATCCATCAACGCTTCATATGCCAAATTGAAATACTTATCACATTTGTATGGAAATTTGTTAAAACATTCTCCAAGAAATTGTCCGGTAACAATCAAACACTCCATTACCCAAGGCTGATAGCAATCGCGACCTCGCCAGCTATGATTTGTTAACGTTTTATCGCGAAACAAGTTACTGACTCTAGGAGATATCGAATTTGACTCGATAATATCATTTAATTTTTTCTTCAGCTCGACAATAATGTCTCCGACCCTTTTAACAGTAATACCAGTATGCTGGGGCGGAATCTGAAAATATTCTTCAAGCATTCTCAAAATTGAAAGACCGAATTTATGTTCTCTCAGACTAAATTTTAAATCCATGTAATTCGCGTCGTCGACCAACATCTCATCTTCAGTATCCAAATCGTTTGCCAACTGAACACAGTCTCGAAGTAGATAATGGAAAGCGATTTCAATGCGATGGCTCATTGTCACAGCGTTATGGTATAAAATTTAGAAGATAGGCGTATATATAGCAAATGTTGTTTCAATGGTAAACAGGACAAGGTAGGAGAAGCTGGTCAGAAACAGAATGATGATTTGAGTACGGCAGCCGTTATTTATATAGTATGAAGACAAGCCACGCCCACAAAAAAATTTTTTTTTTTTTTTTTTTTTTTTTTTTTTTTTTACAGTTGGTTGGTTGGTTGATGAAGTTGGTTTCTAAAGTTATATTTCTAAAGTTATATTTCTCAGTTGGCTGCTAAAGTTATATTTCTCAGTTGGCCGCTAAAGTTATATTTTTCAGGTGGCCTCTAAAATTATATTTCTTTATCCAATCATTGTAGATGGCGCTGCAGTCTATATATATAGTATATATATAGTATATCTATTAGGGTGGGTGGGTGGGAGTGGAACTTATTTCTTCTACTGTAAGGTCATGCATAAACTAGCTCCTGATGTCTAAACCCATTTCCTTTAAAATAGGATGGGAATAGCGTTATTTATACAATATTGGCTTTGAAAACAAGATTTTTATAAACTTTTGTCTGACAAATTCCGTCCAAATGACAAGATACTGTCATCCGCAAAATGTTTTCGTCAAGTCGATTCTAGGCGCTGAAAATTTATATGATTTTGCAGATAAGTTTGGGTTGTAACCCTGTTGCCGATTAAAGAAATTAATTTAGGCATTAGTATTTAAATGATTTTGCTAATGCTTATCCAGTCATTATTTTCAAAGAATAAGCCTGCATTAAGCCTTCTTCATCTCGGATGCGTTATCACTTCGTCCTGAAGCTCGTTTATTTTATACCCCTTCACCAACCGTATATATTTCGTTTTGACGCACGCAAGCTGTTCTTAAATTCATAAGCTGCTCATAAGATATATGCTGCGTCATGGCATCAATCCTGGATTGAACCCGTTGAGCGAATGAGGAAAAATATCTATAGAATAAGAAATTTGGCTTTAAGTGTCGCTAGAGACCCATCGTTGTATCTGAGGCCATTCATAAATCGCAAGGTGCAACGAGTGTGCTGTACATCTTAGCAAAAATATGAGCCTAAGTTTAGTTTATGTCGGGTCATCACAAGCGACGAAAGCTGACGGATTGTATGTAGAGGACGAATTTGTAACGATTGAGGCACCATCTGAAAACGATCCCGTGGCAAAAGAACTAGCTATATTAAGACCGCTAATTTCTCTTCATGAAAGAGGAGATTTCGCTGGCATTCAGTTTATGTACCATAATGTTGAAGGATTATCCACTCATTACGAAGACGTATTGGCCGATCCATGCTTCATGAAGAGTGATATAATTATGCTAGCAGAAACGGGAACGTTACCCGCAGATTACTTTGCATTTCCAGGATTTGTAATGGCTGCTGTAATTCATAGCAATGATGATCCAAGAAAGCCTCGAAAGAAATGCGGCGTTATAACCTATATCCGACAAGGATTATCAAATTTATCGAGAAAAACCTTCAGTATAAACCAAGACAGAGTCCAAGTTTTAGTATGTTACATACTCAATAATATAAGATTTGTCTTGGTATATGCAAGTCCGCAAGCCAATGACGAACAAAAAAGGGAAGTTATAGTAGAAGCTCTCTTGCAAGAGGACGAAGATTTCAAAACGGTGCTGGTAGGGAATTTTAATATAGATTTTAATTCAGAAGACGGAAAAGACTTTATGGAGGGGTTACAAGTCCTGAACTTAGATCTACGAACGAATCCCAAACACTATACGACGAGAGGCGGTACGACAATTGATGCAATTTTCTCTAATAAAAGTATGCGAACAGGAGTTTATATTAGTATGTATAGCTACCACATGTCTTTGTATGGACAAATAGACTAAGACAGCATGTTTATATAGTATGAAGGCAAGCCACGCCCACTCAAAAAAAAAAAAAAAAAAAAAAAAAAAAATTTTTTTTTTTTTTTTCGTGTGACCTTCAACACATCTTCAAGGACGGAGCAGCGTCTATAACTTCACGGATTCATTTATTCAACATTAGTTTTTTTCGTGTGACCTATATGTAGAATTGCTAACGTACCCACATCTCATTTTGACTCGACGTTAGCCAACAACAGTCATCTAGTTATTTGTAAAATGTTTTCATCCGTTGTACGGTAAAATATTTTACGGATAACTAGATGACTGCAGACAAAATTAGATGTGGGTACTTTAGCCATAGTTTTTTTTTCAAATAATCTTCAAGTTGTACGGTAATACATTTTAAATAAAAGCCCAACCCTATAATATTTCTACATTTTTACGTAGGTCCTATCTATTTGTAGCTCATACTCTCAAGTACCGCAAATCCAGCTGTACATATTGTTTTTGCGATAAACACAGGTATAAGAGACAGTCGCCAGCGATATTATTCGAGCATTTACACCCTCTTGTCACATTCTCAAACAAGCCTCATTTAAGAAAATAAAATTGTTGCATGCAGAGAGTCCAGATAATATTTTCAAAGCCCCTCTATCAAAACTTGTTGTCGAGGAAACAAAACGTGAGTATTCTATAAATTAAAAAAATAATATGCTAATATTATAAATTTAGACATTAGAATTTAAAATAAATAGAAATAAAATGTATCGCGGAAATGTCTGCATGTTTAAATACAGATATAAAAAATATTTTATTTCATTTTTACAATATGGGCAGCTATTCTCAATGCGTTCCTGCTAAGCATGGCCTCTGCAATTCAATTCAATGGCACCGTTTGTCGTGACAACCCTTAGCCTGTTTGAATCTTATCGAAACCTCTTAAATTTTTATGGATCCAGCCAATGTAGGTATCTCAAAATAGAGCTGGCAACTTCGCTGGAATGGCCCCAATGATTTCTATAGACCCGGTAGGCCAGCAAGGCTAAAGTTTATATAGAGCCAAGCCAGGCTTTTCCAAACGGATATTTAGATGACCGTTGTCGGCAGGAGTCGAGACAAAATGAGATGTGGGTATGTTAGACATTCTATATATAGGCGACACAAAAAAAAAATATAGGCTTTGAAAAAAAAAAAAAAAAAAAAAAAAAAAAAAAATTTTTTTTTTTTTTTTTTTTTTTTTTTTTAAAGGTTGGTTGGTTGGTTGATATACATACATGTTCATCAAGATTCATTTATCAAGATTAGCTTTTCAATTTCATCCTGGCCTTTTCACGTTTTTGTGCTAAAATTTATCAGATGTTTTTTTAATTACTTATTAGCTAAAGATTCTTTGAGGCCCTCTTTTATATATTTCCCAAATTTTCCTTTAAGCTTAACATTCTCCAGTTCCAGAATCGCAATTTTCGCTTTCAGATCTCGGCCATCATCCTGTCCCTATCTACATCTTTCAAACGGTTCTTCCACAACTATTCTCCCTGAAGCGGTACATTTACCTTTACGATGATTTCCAGCCTCTTTTTACACTCGTCCAATTCTCGTTCGTAGCGTTTAGTCATCTCGTCCATATCTTTCTTGTGACGCTTACTCATTTCATTTTCGATCTCGTCCAGCTTACGTTTCAGGGTCGTTATTTCCTTCTCCAAGTCGTAGCAACGGGACATGAAGGGTTTCGCGCACTTGAAACACTCTTGCTGCATTCTTTTCGGAACCCACAATTCATCCGCGACGACGTGGTAAAACATCTTGTAGTCTTTTTTAGTTTGGCGTCCGGGCTTGAAATACAATTTCTTGCCGTCGTTCAAATACAAATAATTATCCGTAGGCTCTTCCGACGATCGAAATTTTTTAGAAACGGGTAGCACGAGATTCAGCACCACGCCTGGTAAATTTCTGACTTTGATGCGCCACTTGGCATCGACAAACTCCATCGCAACGCGAAGAAGCCTGTTTGGATCCATACGCCCGTATTTCTGCGAAAGCAGTTCCATGAGCCCGCCTTCCCAGAGCGTCGCCAGCACCAACCTGTATTCGGCCGGAAGCGTCTCCATAATGTAAAAATGATTCATGTTATTGTCCCACGGTTCGTTTTCGGTAAACGTGAAATTGCATCTGGATCGACGATGGCTGAGATAGCCCAACGTATTGACGAGGTGCAATGCCGATTCTATAGGCTTTTTGGCTTTACATTTGAAACCCTTAAACGGTTTGTCTTCGGACTTGACCTTAATATTTTTCCACACCTTGTCTCGAAAATATTCCTTAGATTTGGAAACGACGATCATGTGTCTGTGATGTCTATAGAAATCCTCAGGGTACGTGCCTCCGTCGCACCAACATGAGAAAGGCAGCATCCGCGTGACATTTGAATCGTTTCGCATGGCTTCTAGAAAACTATCGAAAGCTACAGCCCGAACCATTAAGTGATACCAAATCTCGTCTCCTCGGAGGAATCTCTGCACGCAAGAGGCAGCCAAGTTCAGCGTACGGTCTTCGAAAGGTACGGTCGGAGGTTCCAAGTCTATGGGCGAAACGGCCTCGTAGGCTTCGTCGTCGAGAATTCTCAAACGGCCGAAGAACTTCTCTTTCTCGCACATTGGCTCGAAATTGAAAAAGGCGCATCTTTCGGGTAGCGGCACGTCTTCTGGAGCGGGATTGGTAATTCGATTCAGAAAATTTCTCCAGCATACCATGATGTGGTCGGCATGAGCGTTTTTATGTTTCGAACTAAATATTACATAATTTTTCTTGTCTGGACACCAGATGCATCGCAGATTGCCGTTTATGCCGTGTTCTGATAAACAATGATTGTGGTAATTTCTCGAAAAGAGAATAACCTTGCAATGCGGACACGGAAACTGAACTTTATTTCTTTTCATAGCAGAGGAATAGCGGTTTATATTTTTACCAGCAACCATGATAAAATGTATCAGCAACAAGCCGCTTCTAGGTTATTTAGATTTAGATAGCTTAATTTCATTAAACTTTCCTCGTAACAAATATTGTTCTTGTCTAATCTTTTATCAACGGATCATGAATATTTTTTATTTACTGTCGTTTTAAATTTGTCGTGTAAAACCCAAATCGCTCCACACGATCAGGCTTTTCATGGAAAAATATATATTTTTTCAATATGAAAACAATCAGCCGCAACGATATTGTTTCAAAGGCTCATGGAAAAATAAACATCTTTCAATATGAAAACAAAGACATTTTTTTAACGTTTCAAACGGCCCAACCAGCAAAGCTTACGTTTCAAACGGCCCAAGCAAAGACATTTTTTTAACGTTTCAAAGGCTACGTTTCAAACAGCCCAGCTAGCAAAGCTAACGTTTCAAAGGCTACATTTCGAAGGCTACATTTCAAAGGCTACATTTCAAACAGCAAAGCTTACGTTTATAGAGCCAAGCCAGTTTCAAAGGCTACATTTCAAAGGCTACGTTTCAAACGGCTACGTTTCAAAGGTTACGCTTCAAACGTTACATTTCAAACAGCCCAGCCAGCAAAGCTAACGTTTCAAAGGCTACATTTCAAACGGAGATATGATATTTAGATGGCGACATGAGATGTGGGCACGTTAACCATCCTATATATATAGGTCACACGAAAAAACGTTCAAATGCAATGAATAAATGATATTTTTGTTAAATATTATTGGTCGTTACGTTGCTCCTGTTTCAAAAGTCGATTAAAAGTCATTTTTTATAAAATTTAGTTTTAGGTAAAGGAGTGAAACGTTTTGACAAAAACGTTGAAAGGTAATTAAATTATTTTTTTAATTGATATTTTCATTGAAATTGCATGAAAAAAAGGTAGGGTTAAATAGTGGTGGAAACTTGTTTTGGCTATAATTGGCACTCTTGCTGTTTTTCGCGTCGGGAAATATTTTTTTCAATTTCCAAATGACAACTGTCATCTAGGATTTGCATGAAATCCAGGCTGTCTATCGCACCTCTTGAAACTGCCTCTGAAAACGGTTTCCGAGATAACTTTTACGCGTATCATGTATTCTCATACAAAGTCAAATGCCTATGTCCAATCCGTGTCATCTGTCATTTTTGGAGCTGTCCGCTAGCATGAAATCCAGTCCTCTGAAAACGAGACAATTTTTACACGCGTCATGCATACAAAGTCAAATGGCTATTGAGATCCCCAACATGATATCCTTTAAGTCTTTCGTTATGCAGTGCTACGAGAAGCCTAACACTTTATAAAGGAAGGGTTGAAAAAATTAATGTCTGTATGTTTAACTACTGATAAATAAAATATTTTTTTCATAAATATATAAATTTTTAGTTATCGTACCTTTGATCGAGTCTACAATATAGTTGGCTGATAAGCTAAGCTTTATTTTTTAAGAGTATTATAGCAATTTTATCTATTCAAATAGCCAAGTATTATAGTTATAAATTTAGTGTATGCTCAAATATAAAAACAAATATCGCCGTTTATTACCTATAATGGATGCCTTTATCTAATTTTCTGAAGGTTAAGCTTATGGATGTATTACCATGAAACTCGTCATAATTTAATAGACTGGCTTATCCCTTGAAGCTTTGAATTTTCTCTCTTGGCCAAAACTAACGTACGCTATGGGCGAACCAATAGGTTATGAAACCGTTGTTGTCATAGCGGGACAGGATTCGTTAAGATTGGTACAGCATTCATTTAGAAACGGTCGTTGCCTAACCTTATTAATTTTAAAGAAAAATTATTAAGCCAAATGTGTAGCAATTTAATTTCAGACTGTAGAAGACATGAGATTGTAACGAGTCACGGAAACAGGACGAGATCGTTCTAAAACCGGCAGGATCTAATGTTAGATAGATGAGCGTCTTAGTGGGACAGATTGATGCGAGAAGAGTTGAGTACGGCTATTTATACAGAATGAATCCAAGCCACGCCTACTGAAAAAAAAAAAAAAAAAATTTTTTTTTTTTTTTTTTTTTTTTTTTAATGTGTCCTTGAATGTGACCTTGACGGAGCAATGTATAAGATATGACGGAGCTATTTATACAATATTAGTTTTGTGTCAAGTATATTATTTTTATACGTTACGTTATTTTTTACGTTTCGTTATTTTTTACGTTACGTTATTTTTAATATGTTATTTTTATACGTTACGTTATTTTTACGTTACGTTATTTTTTACGTTACGTTATTTTTTACGTTACGTTATTTTTAATATGTTATTTTTATACGTTACGTTATTTTTACGTTACGTTATTTTTACGTTACGTTATTTTTATACATTACGTTATTTTTACGTTACGTTATTTTTTACGTTACGTTATTTCATTTATATATTATTTTTTACGTTACGTTATTTTCGTCACTTAACATTTAGCTGACTTCTTGTACAATATTCTCTCCTGTGTTTTGTCCAATTGAAATGTCCACATACTCCAATCTTTGTCCAAAACTGATTTAACCTTAATTCCAGGTTTACCAAACGGATCCCTATTATTAAACAGATCGGCTCTGATACAACTTAACAAGCCACTCTTTTCCATAATATCTATTAAGGCAACGGATGCCAGATCAAATACCCCGTTGTTGTATCGAAATTTGGCAAAACATTCTCCGAGAAAGCATCCAGTAACGATCAAACACTCCAGCACCCAAGGTTGATAAGATTCGGCACCACGACGATATGTTAAGCTTTTGTTGCGCAAAAGGCCTCGGACTTTAAGAGATATGCTATCAGAATTGAGTATGGCTTCTAATTTTTCTTTCAGCTTGGGAATGGCCTCTTCGATCTTCATACCAGTAGGGTAGCGCGGTGTCTGAAAATAGTCTTCTAACATTCTCAAAATAGAAAGGGCAAATTTGTGTTCTTTCGGTTTCCATTCTGGATCGTCCCAGACATTTTTGATGTCGACCATCCTATATTCGCCGGTAGCTTCCCAGTTTGCCAGATGAACGCAGTCTCTGAGTAGGTAATGAAAGACGCTTTGAATG
Source organism: Salticus scenicus (assembly GCA_963930645.1). NCBI lineage: Eukaryota > Metazoa > Arthropoda > Arachnida > Araneae > Salticidae > Salticus > Salticus scenicus. Next base: position 204,528,219 of record OZ005659.1, on the reverse strand, counting down.
GGATCGGAGAAATTCATCTTGAAAAATTGCAAATGTCAGTCCAACAACAATTGTAGAATGAGAAAAATGATATAAATCCTGAAGGCAGCCAGGGTATATATAGGGGCAGATTAAATGACCTTGAACCAACCTTGAAAAAAAAAAAAAAAAAATTTTTTTTTTTTTTTTTTTTTTTTTTTTTTTACAGTTGGTTGGTTGGTTGGTGAAGTTGGTTTCTAAAGTTATATTTCTCAGCTGGCTGCTAAAGTTATATTTCTCAGTTGGCCGCTAAAGTTATATTTCTCAGTTGGCCGCTAAAGTTATTTTTCTCAGTTGGCCTCTAAAATTATATTTCTTTATCCAATCATTGTAGATGGCGCTGCAGTCTATATATATAGTATATATATAGTATATCTATTAGGGTGGGTGGGAGTGGAATTTATTTCTTCTACTGTAAGGTCATGCATAAACTAGCTCCTGATGTCTAAACCCATTTCCTTTAAAATAGGATGGGGATAGCGTCATTTATACAATATTGGCTTTGAAAACAAGATTTTATAGACTTTTGTCTGACAAATGACATGATATTGCAGGTTTTCATGAAATCAGAATAGATCATAGGCTTTTATAGAAAAATTTAACTCTCTAGTCTCCATCAATGTACATCTTGCTCAAAACACATTACGAGACATAGTGACTAGACGACCGTTGCAGGCAAATGTCGAGCCACAATGAGAGTGTAGTCATGTTAGCCATAGTATATATAGACAAGCTTCAAGGGTGGGCGTGGCACCTAAAAAAAAAAAAAAAAAAAAAAAAAAAAATTTTTTTTTTTTTTTCGTGTGACCTTGAATACATCTTCAAGGACGGAGCAGTATCTTTAACTTGACGGATTTATTCAACATTAGTTTTTTTCATGTGACCTATATATAGAATCGTTAAAGTGCCCACATCTCATTTTGTCTGCCAACGACATCCGTTTGGAAAAGCCTGACTTGGCTCTATATAAATTTTAGCCTTGCTGGCCTACCGGGTCTAAAGAAACCCATCCAAAATCGTGACGAGATTCAAATTATCCATTGTACGGTAAAACATTTTAAATAAAAGGCCTACGTAGACTACAATAACATGTCTGCCTATTTTCTACGAATCGATGTATTTTTAAACCCCACCCTCAAGTACCTCAAATCTAGCTGGAGTCTCATTTTTACGATAAACACAGGTCTCAGACACAGTCGCCAGCGATATTATTCGAGCATTTTGACCCATCGATCCAAAAATTAATATTGACGCAATTATCAGAAAAAACTGTCTTTCAGGCAAGCTAATGCTTATATAGAACCTTGTCGGTAAAAATTCAAAGGTTGTCCAGCAAAGCTAATTGTTTAGACTTTACAGAGAGACCAGTTAATATTTTCAAAGCCTAAGACCCTCTATCAAAACTTGTTGTCGAAAAAACCAAAATTAACTCGTGAGTACGCTATACATTAAAAAAAATATGCTAATATTGTAAATTTATACATTAGAATTTAAAATAAATAGAAATAAAATATTTTTTTTTAATCTGTATTTAAACATGCAGATATTTTCTGCCAGTTAATATTTTCAAAGCCTAAACCCCTCTATCAAAACTTGTTGTCGAAAAAAACAAAACTAAACTGTGAATATGCTATAAATTAATAAAAAATATACTAATAGTGTAAATTTATACATTAGAGTTTAAAAGAAATAGAAATAAAATATTTTTTTATCTGTATTTAAACAAGCAGACATTTTCCGCTCCGCGGAAAATGTCTGCATGTTTAAATACAGATAAAAAAATATTTTATTTCATACTCAATTATTAGTATAGCTGAAAAAATATATATATGATGTCTCTAATTTACATCGACCCTTAAGTACCGCAAATCCAGCTCGAGTATCGTTTGTGTGATAACTAAGGCCAAACAAAATGTCGCATGCAAAATCTTCGAGCGTCTATAGAAATGAATAGATTTTTTTTTTTTTTTTTTTTTTTTTTTTTTTAATATATATAAAATATTTATATTATATTATATTATATTTATATTATATTATATTATATTTATATTATATTATATTTATATTTATATTATATTATTATTATATTTATATTATATTATAGTTATATTTATATTATATTATATTTATATTTATATTTATATTTATATTATATTATACTTATACTTATACTTATAATACTAATTTAAATATAAATATAAGTATAATATATGTAATAAATTTAATCAGTCCGTATCGAGTTTGGACATCCTCTTGGTTTAGGAAACAATACTTTAAGGGCTACAAAAATTATTTTGGATAGGCCCAATGATTTCTTTAGAACACAAACACGATCCAGCCAGCAAGGCTAATCGGAGTCAATCTTACACGATTAAAAATTTAATATCGACGTCTGATCAGTAGGTTAAGCCACATTTAAGAAAAAAATCTTTGCGTCGACTTTGCAGAGAATCCGTTCATATTTCCAAGGGTAAGCCCTTTGTCCAAACTTGTTGTCGAAAAAACCAAAATTGACCCGTGAATATCCTATAAATTTACAAGATTTCATACTAATGTTGTAACTTTAGGCCTTAGAATTTAAAATATTTTGTTAATGATTATATAGATTCAGAGACAAAGCCATCCAGACAATATTTTCAGAGACATGGCCTTTATAAAGTAATCTGCGAAAACGAAAAATATTAAACTACATTTAAAAAAAGTAACATATTTACCTGGACTTTGCAGAGAGTCTTCAGACCAGCTAATATTTTCAAAGCCCTTTCATCGTTGTCGCCACATATGTAGGAGTAATGTTAGAAAATGAGATTTGTCAGCTGCTTATATAGGCGCTATAAAGCAATCAAGGTCACAAGGTCACACGAAAAAAAAAAAAAAAAAAAAAAAATTTTTTTTTTTTTTTTTTTTTTTTTTTACAGTTGGTTGGTTGGTTGGTTGATGAAGTTGGTTTCTAAAGTTATATTTCTAAAGTTATATTTCTCAGTTGGCTGCTAAAGTTATATTTCTCAGTTGGCTGCTAAAGCTATATTTCTCAGTTGGCTGCTAAAGCTATATTTCTCAGTTGGCTGCTAAAGCTATATTTCTTTAGCCAATCAAATTAATTGTAGATGGCGCTGCAGTCTCTATATATAGTATATATATAGTATATCTATTAGGGTGGGTGGGAGTGGAATTTATTTCTTCTACTGTAAGGTCATGCATAAACTAGCTCCTGATGTCTAAACCCATTTCCTTTAAAATAGGATGGGATAGCGTGATTTATACAATATTGGCTTTGAAAACAAGATTTTTATAGACTTTTGTCTGATAAATAACAAGATACTGCAGGTTTTCATGAAATCAGAATAAATCATAGGCTTTTATAGAAAAATTTAACTCTCTAGTCTCCATCAATGTACATCTTGCTCAAAACACATTACGAGACATAGTGACTAGACGACCGTTGCAGGCAAATGTCGAGCCACAATGAGAGTGTAGTCATGTTAGCCATAGTATATATAGACAAGCTTCAAGGGTGGGCGTGGCACCTAAAAAAAAAAAAAAAAAAAAAATTTTTTTTTTTTTTTTTTTCGTGTGACCTTGAATACATCTTCAAGGACGGAGCAGTATCTTTAACTTGACGGATTTATTCAACATTAGTTTTTTTCATGTGACCTATATATAGAATCGTTAAAGTGCCCACATCTCATTTTGTCTGCCAACGACATCCGTTTGGAAAAGCCTGACTTGGCTCTATATAAATTTTAGCCTTGCTGGCCTACCGGGTCTAAAGAAACCCATCCAAAATCGTGACGAGATTCAAATTATCCATTGTACGGTAAAACATTTTAAATAAAAGGCCTACGTAGACTACAATAACATGTCTGCCTATTTTCTACGAATCGATGTATTTTTAAACCCCACCCTCAAGTACCTCAAATCTAGCTGGAGTCTCATTTTTACGATAAACACAGGTCTCAGACACAGTCGCCAGCGATATTATTCGAGCATTTTGACCCATCGATCCAAAAATTAATATTGACGCAATTATCAGAAAAAACTGTCTTTCAGGCAAGCTAATGCTTATATAGAACCTTGTCGGTAAAAATTCAAAGGTTGTCCAGCAAAGCTAATTGTTTAGACTTTGCAGAGAGACCAGTTAATATTTTCAAAGCCTAAGACCCTCTATCAAAACTTGTTGTCGAAAAAACCAAAATTAACTCGTGAGTACGCTATACATTAAAAAAAATATGCTAATATTGTAAATTTATACATTAGAATTTAAAATAAATAGAAATAAAATATTTTTTTTAATCTGTATTTAAACATGCAGATATTTTCTGCCAGTTAATATTTTCAAAGCCTAAACCCCTCTATCAAAACTTGTTGTCGAAAAAAACAAAACTAAACTGTGAATATGCTATAAATTAATAAAAAATATACTAATAGTGTAAATTTATACATTAGAGTTTAAAAGAAATAGAAATAAAATATTTTTTTATCTGTATTTAAACAAGCAGACATTTTCCGCTCCGCGGAAAATGTCTGCATGTTTAAATACAGATAAAAAAATATTTTATTTCATACTCAATTATTAGTATAGCTGAAAAAATATATATATGATGTCTCTAATTTACATCGACCCTTAAGTACCGCAAATCCAGCTCGAGTATCGTTTGTGTGATAACTAAGGCCAAACAAAATGTCGCATGCAAAATCTTCGAGCGTCTATAGAAATGAATAGATTTTTTTTTTTTTTTTTTTTTTTTTTTTTTTAATATATATAAAATATTTATATTATATTATATTACATTTATATTATATTATATTATATTTATATTATATTATATTTATATTTATATTATATTATTATTATATTTATATTATATTATAGTTATATTTATATTATATTATATTTATATTTATATTTATATTTATATTTATATTATATTATACTTATACTTATACTTATAATACTAATTTAAATATAAATATAAGTATAATATATGTAATAAATTTAATCAGTCCGTATCGAGTTTGGACATCCTCTTGGTTTAGGAAACAATACTTTAAGGGCTACAAAAATTATTTTGGATAGGCCCAATGATTTCTTTAGAACACAAACACGATCCAGCCAGCAAGGCTAATCGGAGTCAATCTTACACGATTAAAAATTTAATATCGACGTCTGATCAGTAGGTTAAGCCACATTTAAGAAAAAAATCTTTGCGTCGACTTTGCAGAGAATCCGTTCATATTTCCAAGGGTAAGCCCTTTGTCCAAACTTGTTGTCGAAAAAACCAAAATTGACCCGTGAATATCCTATAAATTTACAAGATTTCATACTAATGTTGTAACTTTAGGCCTTAGAATTTAAAATATTTTGTTAATGATTATATAGATTCAGAGACAAAGCCATCCAGACAATATTTTCAGAGACATGGCCTTTATAAAGTAATCTGCGAAAACGAAAAATATTAAACTACATTTAAAAAAAGTAACATATTTACCTGGACTTTGCAGAGAGTCTTCAGACCAGCTAATATTTTCAAAGCCCTTTCATCGTTGTCGCCACATATGTAGGAGTAATGTTAGAAAATGAGATTTGTCAGCTGCTTATATAGGCGCTATAAAGCAATCAAGGTCACAAGGTCACACGAAAAAAAAAAAAAAAAAAAAATTTTTTTTTTTTTTTTTTTTTACAGTTGGTTGGTTGGTTGGTTGATGAAGTTGGTTTCTAAAGTTATATTTCTAAAGTTATATTTCTCAGTTGGCTGCTAAAGTTATATTTCTCAGTTGGCTGCTAAAGCTATATTTCTCAGTTGGCTGCTAAAGCTATATTTCTCAGTTGGCTGCTAAAGCTATATTTCTTTAGCCAATCAAATTAATTGTAGATGGCGCTGCAGTCTATATATATAGTATATATATAGTATATCTATTAGGGAGGGTGGGTGGGAGTGGAATTTATTTCTTCTACTGTAAGGTCATGCATAAACTAGCTCCTGATGTCTAAACCCATTTCCTTTAAAATAGGATGGGATAGCGTGATTTATACAATATTGGCTTTGAAAACAAGATTTTTATAGACTTTTGTCTGATAAATAACAAGATACTGCAGGTTTTCATGAAATCAGAATAGATCATAGGCTTTTATAGAAAAATCTAACTCTCTAGTGTCCATCAATGTACATCTTGCTGAAAACACATTACGAGACATAGTGACTAGACGACCGTTGCAGGCAAATGTCGAGACACAATGAGAGTGTAGTCATGTTATCCGTAGTAAATATAGACAAGCTTCAAGGGTGGGCGTGGCACCTGAAAAAAAAAAAAAAAAAAAAAAAAAAAAAAAAAAATTTTTTTTTTTTTTCGTGTGACCTTGAACACATCTTCAAGGACGGAGCAGTATCTTTAACTTAACGGATTCATTTATGCAACATTAGTTTTTTGGTGTAGCCTATATATATATATATCATGTCTCCGTTTTAAAACATTTTAAATAAAATGCCGGTATCCAGCATAATGTCTAATGAATCAATATAATATGGCTAACGTATCCAAATCATCATTGCGTATGACCAGCAACCGTCTGGCTTCATGATAATCTATAAAAACCCATGACCTCATTCTGATTTCACTACAGCTCCTATGCCAAGTACCGCAAAGCTGGGTGAACCTACTTCTTTACGCATCTAAAGGTCTATCAGACAGTCACCAGCAATACTTTTCGAGCATATTTCACCCTTTCAGAAATTCAAACGATAGCTCCTATGCCAAGTACCGCAAAGCTGGGTGAACCTATTTCTTTACGCATCTAAAGGTCTATTAGACAGTCACCAGCAATAATTTTCGAGCAACTTCACCCTTTCAGATTGGAATAATAAATTTGTAGAATTTAAATATTTTATATGTTTATGGAATCGTTAAGATTGGTACAGCATTCATTTAGAAACTGTCATCGCCTAACCTTATCCATTAAAAAAAAAATTATTAAGCCAATTGTGTAGCCATTTAGTTTGAGACGGACATGATAAACGGATTTAATTTTGGATCTGCCCATCTCTAATTTGAGCCTTCTCACGTCAAAATTCTCAATCTTAGTTTTTCAAGAGTGCAATATCTACATTCAATTTGGATTGCAAGTCAAACATTTGTTGTTTTAAATTTAGCATTTCAGCCTTTGCGTCGTTGTCCAAATTACGTACATACTCAGCCAAGACCGAAAAAGAATAGTCGCATGAAATTTAAGCTTTCGATTGCACCTCTTGGAATGGTCCCTGTCCGAGACATCTCATGTCAAAATCAGACGAGTCCAATAATAGACGCTGACGAGACATAAGAAATTAAAGCATGCAGTCATGTAAATTTTTACAATTAAGATTTAAAAATTACAGTTACGATCTATTCAAACTACAGCTCTTATACCAAAGTACCGCAAATCTCAGCAACGCTGACGAGACATTAGAAATTTAAGCATGTAAATTTTTACAATTAAGATTTAAAGATTACAGTTACGATCTATTCAAACTACAGCTCCTATGCCAAGTACCGCAAATCTCAGCAACGTTGACGAGACATTAGAAATTTAAGCATGTAAATTTTTACAATTAGGATTTAAAGATTACAGTTACAAGGGTATTCTATTCAAACTACAGCTCCTATGCCAAGTACCGCAAAGTTGGGTGAACCTACTTCTTTACGGCATATAAAGGTCTATCAGACAGTCGCCAGAAGTATTCTTCGAGCAACTCCACCCCGTCAGAATTGTTCACGTTCGGTTCGAAAAATAAATATTTAGAATTTAAATATATTATTTAAATATTTTATTTTAATAATAAAATATTTATTATTTAAATATTTTATTTTAATAATAAAATATTTATTATTTAAATATATTATTTGTTTATCGAAAAGTTAAAAATGTATTATTTGTTTATCGAATCGTTAAAAAAATATATTCAATATTGGTACAGCATTCATTTAAAAAATGCCCTTATTCAATATTGTAAATTTCTATCTCAGATTTAAAGACATTAACCAATCAACCAATCATGCTAAAGTATCTTAATGTTAGGAGCGTTTTAGTAGAAGGTTGATGCTAGAAGAGATTCAGACAGAATGAAGGAATGAAGGTTTGAGTACAGCTATTTATAAAGAATGAATCCGAGTCAATCAACCAACCAACCAACCTTGAAAAAAAAAAAAAAAAAAATTTTTTTTTTTTTTTTTTCAAGGTTGGTTGATTGGTTGATTGACTCTAGCTAACCTATATATCATGCTAAAGTATATACACTATCATTGTCCAGCAATGCTTATTTGTTTCAGCGTCTATAAATATCTTTACCGCATCCTGTTTCCGTGTCCGTTGCAAATGAGTTATGCAATATCCAGCGATAAATTATTCTATAAAAAGCCTTATCTCATCCTGTTTTCGTAGAAAATGAGTTATGCAATATCCTGCCTTCAGATTGACTATATAAATATTTTATTATTTAAATATATTATTTGTTTATCGAATCGTTAAAAAATATATTCAATATTGGTACGGCATTCATTTAAAAAAATATCCTTATTCAATATTGTAAATTTCTATCTCAGAGTCAAAGACATTAGCTATCTCAGTTTCAAAGGCATTAGTATCGTTTCAATATTGAAATATTAATATTATCTATCTCAGAGACCCCATTCAAAGTCTCAATTTTTACCCATCCAATATTGGCTTACTACCGTCGCAAAAAAATGGGCCGAACGAAGCGTCAATGACAGAAATCTGCCATGAGACGCTTCGTTCGGCCCATTTTTTTGCCCCCTCCAATTTAAATCTCTAAGGCATCAGTTTATACCAGCGAGATCGATTCCCCACGAAGACTTTGATTTTGGACGGAGGGGTGTCTGTCCAAGAAATAGTCTCAAATCTATCTTCGTGTAGGCGAGGGTCATCATCGTGGTCTCCATCATAGAACAGCAGGGTTCTTTCTATGAAATCCTTTAAGAATTCATCTATGAAGACATCAGAATTCCTCACGATCCGAATTCTGACTGCTTTATGGATGCATGCAGTTGGCACTATAGGATCTAAGATGTCAATCTTAGCAGATTTCATCATGGCCTCAAAACCCATGGTCGACAGCGCATCTCCGAAATGAATCTCTTCTATTGGATACACCCAGGTATTAGCTAAAGAGACAGGTATCCTGAACCTTTTGTAAACGAGGTCCCTCACCTTTAGCTTGGTAGTTTTTTTTACGTATGCACTACCCTTACCCATCAGCTTGGCCACATCAGAGGCCCTGACGAACAAAAGTCCATCCGCAGAGACTACGAATAGGATTTTAGCATCCAGCTGTGGATGTTCAATTGTGAATAGCATGACTTAATGCAACAGAAGTCAAAATGATGCAGGCTCTTAGAGGCAGCTCGTATATATACCCGATTCGCGACCTAATTTTAGCAAGCTTTCTTAGAAAACGTGACCTTCTGATAAAATTCTTCTAGCTGTTGACAGGATATTATGTAATCCTCAGGACGCGATAAACTTATTTTTAGAATTAATTTGTCGTTTGAGCGGGATCTTGCATAATCCACAGGACGTGCGTAAGAGGATGTGCGTCAGAGGATGTCGATAAGAAATTTAGATAGAAATAGAGATTGCTGCTAGTATAAATACAGGCTGCTGGACGAGACATTTCATTCTGACTGCTTGATATTCTAAAAGCTCCAAAATGATATTTCAAATTTTAGCTGAAGAGTTAAACGTGAAATTTACTTGTTTTTTGACTTTTGACGGTGAAATTTTTATCAAAGGTTCAGACGTAGCTCGCACCATGGGCTATCAAAATCCTTCTGGCGTTTTAAACTTATGCCATCTTACAGTGACTGACATCGCTCCCGAGGGCTTGAGCCTGCCTCCGTCTCTAGCCAAGACACGTATTTTTGGATTGGAAGATGCCAACACGCTGTTGGATATGCATCCAGGCGAATTTCAATCCTTATTTCAGGGGCCTATCGAGATTTTGTCGCCGATAGAGTGTACGTTCAACATCAGAAGGCCCATACGTATCAAGATAGCATGCATTAGCTCTTCCAATGCTACCATGGAGAGTTTTATAGCTGATTTAAAAATATCCATGGACTCTTACCTGCAATCTGTACCGATGGATAGCTATGTCTTCGGAGAGAGGTACGGAGACCTAGAATTGGGGTATTTTCCCAAAAAAATTAAAGTTTTGGTGGGAAACAAACCCTACTTTTATAAATCCTCGTCTTAAGATCAGGACGAGGTGCAAAAAAATGGGTCGAGCGAAGCCTCTCATGACATAAGTCATTGAGGCTTCGCTCGGCCCATTTTTTTGCGATAGATAGAGTGCCAACATTGGATGCGTACCGATTTGAACTTGTAATTTTCAAGGGATATGGCTTAGCTATAAGATAATTTTGATAAAATATCTATAGACAAATTTAAGGTATCTGAATTTAAAAATTTAATTGTTTCATTTAAAATTTACTGTGTAAAATTTAAAATTTTTAAAGACTAAGTGTGGCGGTCATTATAATCTGATCTCTAATTTTTCAAGGGATATGGCTTAGCTATAAGATAAATATGAAACTTGGTAAAATATACAGACTCGATAGCTAAATTTAAGGGATCTGAATTTAAAAATTTAATTTTTTCGTTTAAAATTTACATTTTTTTCGTGTAAAATTTAAAATTTTTAAAGACTAAGTGTGGCAGTCATCATAATCTGATCTTTAATTTTCAAGGGATATGGCTTAGCTATAAGCTAAATATGAATCTTGGTAAAATATCGATAGCTAAATTTAAGGGATCTGAATTTAAAAATTTAATTTTTTTCGTTTAAACTTTACATTAAAATTTTTAAAGACTAAGTGTAGCCAAGCCAGTCATTATAATCTAATCTCTATAAAAAGATTTTCGAGAGACAGGATATTATGCAAGCCTTTCCTCAGGATGCTTGATAAGCGGCTCCCGGTTAAAATTACAATCAGATCTCTATAAAAAGATTTTCGAGAAGTGTTGACAGGATATTATGTAAGCCTTTCCTCAGGATGCCCGGTTACAATCAGATCTCTATAAAAAGATTTTTCCAGAACTATTGACAGGAAGCCCGGTTATAATCAGATCGCTAAAAATTGTTCGAGAGACAGGATATTATGCAAGCCTTTCCTCTTGATAAGCGGTTCCTAGAAAATTACAATCAGATCTGTTGATAAGACCGGGTATATATACGAGTGTCCAGCGAGAGCTCTTCAATTGCTAGTCGATCTCTCTACTAGCTGCTTAGATACATTAGCTCTCTGTCAGTCATGTTTTTCCATGTAAAAAATTATGCTTATGGCGTTGCCTTTAAATGCCTAATGGCTACTGATGGCACCCTGTTTGTCCGGGCTGAGGACCTGGCTATTTATTCGAGGCACCCTCTAGATTTAAAATTTGCCGAAAAATATGCAGGCCTCACCGTCCGTGACGTGATGGACCCTAAGATCGATTTACCTAAATGGCTCGCTAAGACGAGAATCTTCTCCATTAGCGAAGCCAAACATCATTTGAAAGGGTTCATGGGCGAACAGGAATTTGATAAGATGTTCGATGGTTCGGCCATGGTGAAATACCAGGCTAACATGAAGCTCAGCTTCGTGAAAGCCATAGGTGTTCGATTTGTAGAAAGGTCTCATACCAAGTTCGAAGACTTCCTTGCCGCATACCAACTACAGGTGAGGAAATTTTTTGAGCTTGAATATGAGGATTATGAATTATACAAATCTCAAATGACCGGACCGTTGAAGATGACCATCAGTAGGCTATCTAATGAGCAATCCATAGAGAGCTTGTGTTAATCTTTAAAATGAGAGTAAAAAAATGGGTCGAACGAGGTGTCTCATGGCAGAATTTCTGTCTTTGACACCTCGTTCGGCCCATTTTTTTGCGATAGATATAGTGCCAATATTGGACGGGTTTAATTTGAGACTTTGATATTAAATTTATAAAAAAATCTATTTAAGCTAGTATCGAAGAGATTATCAGGATAGCATGAAGACTATTTAAACGTATAAACTATATTAGGCCAATATTGTAGAAATTAAATTTAAGACTCTGGAAAACGAGATAAAATGGTATCAATTTAAATGTATAGATAAAAATAACTAAGCTAACAGAGACATGACTAGATGACTGGACAATGATGGTTTGGATACGTAAGCGAGTTTCTCTCTCTATATATATATAGATGGAATGAAACCACGCCCACAAGAAATCCAACGACCTTGAAAAAAAAAAAAAAAAAAAATTTTTTTTTTTTTTTTTTTTTTTTTTTTTTTTTTTTTTTGTGACCTTGAACACATCTTCAAGGACGGAGCAGAATCTATAACTTAACGGAACTAACCTCATTTATTGAACATTAGTTTTTTTCGTGCGTCCTATATATAGGATGGCTAGCGTACCCACATCTCATTTTGTCTGCCAACAACAGTCATCAAGTTATCTGTAAAATATTTTGAATTTGTAATTTTCAAGGGATATGGCTTCTCTATAAGATAATTATGTATCTTGATAAAATATCTATAGATAAATTTAAGAGATCTGAGTCTAAAATTTTCGTTTAAAATTTTAACTTTTTGTGTAAAATTTAAAAATTTTAATGGCTAAGCTAGAGATAGAGTACCAATATCGTAACGATTTGAAGGGATATGGCTTCTCTATAAGATAAATATGAATCTTGGTAAAATATACAGACTCTATAGATAAATTTAAGAGATCTGAGTTTATAAATTTAATTTTTTCGTTTAAAATTTTAATTTTTTGTGTAAAATTTAAAATTTTTAAGGGCTAAGCTAGATATGTAATATTTCACAGTTGGTTTCTAAAGTTATATTTTTTTATCCAATCATTGTAGATGGCGCTGCAGTCTATATATATAGTATATATATAGTATATCTATTAGGGTGGGTGGGAGTGGAATTTATTTCTTCTACTGTAAGGTCATGCATAAACCAGCTCCGTGATACCCAAACCCGTTTTCTTTAAAATAGGATGGGATAACGTTATTTATACAATATTGGTTTAGAAAACAAGATATTTATAGACTTTTGTCTGACAAATGACAAGATCTTGCAGGTTTTCGTGAAATCAGAATAGATCATGGGTTTTTATAAAATATAATAACATAAAATATTTTTTTATCTGTATTTAAACAAGCAGACATTTCCGCTTCGCGGAAATGTCTGCATGTTTAAATACAGATAAAAAAAATATTTTATTTCAAACTCAATGATGTCTCTTATGTAAAATGTCTTTAATAAACCGTACTTTTTCCGACAGCGGTACCATGATTTGTTTCAAGCCAAAAATGCGTATCTTATCCTCTAGCAGTACGTTCCTCGATTGTATCCTGAACGAATCGCTCACGTAGCCTATACCTATATTAGAGCCATCCATTTTTTCGGTAGCGATTCAAGGTACGCCAAAATAAATTTGACTCGCGATACTTAATCATCGTAAAAAGTTTGAATAGATTAGAAACAGGCTAAGATAGCGTATTGTTAATCTGCCAGACATAAATTAGAAACGTTCCATGGCTAAGCTAGAGATAGCATATCGTTCTAAAGCCGGCAGGATCTAACAATGGATAGATTTACTGGGACAGAAGAAGACTGATTGGAGAAGAGTCGGCTATTTATATAGAATGAATTCAACCAACCAACCAACTGTGAAAAAAAAAAAAAAAAAAATTTTTTTTTTTTTTTTTTTTTTCACAGTTGGTTGGTTGGTTGATAATCTTCTCTATATATAGGATCGTTGACGTGCCACCTCCTCATTCTATCTAGATCTTTGCCAGCAACGGTCATATCTCTCATCTGTTAAAATTTTCAATTATCCAACTAAGCATAGTGACTAGACGACCGTTGCTGGCAAATGTCGAGACACAATGAGGAGGTGGCAAGTCAGCGATCCTATATATAGAGGATATGATCAACCAACCAACTATATAAAAAAAAAAAAAAAAAAAAATTTTTTTTTTTTTTTTTTTTTTTTTTTACAGTTGGTTGATTATCTCCTCTATATATAGGATCGCTGACTTGCCACCTCCTCATTCTATCTCGATCTTTGCCAGCAACGGTCATATCTCTCATCTGTTAAAATTTTTAGAAAATTAGTTTGTCGCTTGTAGCCTTCAAGATGATCCGATAAAATTCTTCTAGAACAAATCTGTTGGCAGGATATTGTGTAAACCGTTTCCTCAAAAACAGGACGTGATAAGTTTTTTATAGATGCGTCAAGCCTCTCTAATCTATAAAAAGTCATCCTGTCGAGCCTTATATAGTATTACTGATGTCGTTTCTCAGAACCGCTTATCAGATCTCACGCATCCGCTTGCCAGAGTATAAATACGAGCCTCTCGCCTCAGCTTATTCATTCTGAGCCTCTGTTTTTCAAAATGGAAATGTTTTCTTTCGACTCTCTGACCGACGAGCGATTTGACTATGACTATGCCGTAAAGCCTGGATGGAATGTCTTGAATACTTCTCGTCTTTCTCTCGAGTTATTATGCAATTATAATCGAGACATGTCCATGCCAGCTCCAAAACCAGTTTCCAGACCATCTCCAGTTTTCAAATCTAAACCCGTTCCAGTTCCAGCTTCTAAATCTGTTCCAGTTCCAGTTCCAGTTCCAGCTTCTAAATCTGTTCCAGTTCCAGTTCCAGTTCCAGCTTCTAAATCTGTTCCAGTTCCAGTTCCAGTTCCAGCTTCTAAATCTGTTCCAGTTCCAGTTCCAGCTTCTAAATCTGTTCAAGTTCCAGTTCCAGTTCCAGCTTCAAGACCAGTTCCAGCTTCTAAATCTAAACCAGTTCCAGTTCAAATTTCAATACCCATGTCAGAGATGATTTATTTTAAAGTACCAAGGCTATTAAGCCCGCTACCAAAATCTCCAGAGTCCAACGTAACAACTTATCGTGCCTGGAAGCCTCCACCGAAGATAGATTTCGTGGTACGACCTAAATTAAAAACTGCTGGCTTTGAAGATCCAAGAATTCGAAGACGGCATGGCATAGTCGTTGTCAAATCGAACGTCAGTCTGAGAGATGGAAAATGCTACAGCCTTATAAATACAGAGGCTAGAAAATACTACAGTTGGGTTTAAACCCAAACGATTTATAAAAAAATCGGGCCGAACGAAGTGTCTCATGGCAGATTCCTGTCTTTGACACTTCGTTCGACCCGTTTTTTTTGTAACAATTATATTGCCAATATTGGATGCGTACCGATTTGTACTTTAAGATTTTAAATGGATACTTAAGATTTTGAATGGATACTTTTATAACTGAAATCTTGGAGATATAAATTTATATATAAACTATTATCAACCAACTTAAAAAAATTTCAAGATTGGCAAAAAAATATTATTTTGAAATCAAAAACTATAAAATCGAAATGATAAATTTTGAAAAAATTTCCAGATTGGTGAAAAATGGCAAAGTCCCAAAAAAAATATTATCTTGAAAAAATTATAGAAATATAAAATCAACCAAAGACACTTTAGCATGATATATATATGTGTTAGCTAATGTCAATCAACTAATCAACCAACCTTGAAAAAAAAAAAAAATATATATATTTTTTTTTTTTTTTCAAGGTTGGTTGATTAGTTGATTGACTCTATATAACCTATATATATCATGCTAAAGTATCTACACTATCATTGTCCAGCAATGCTTATTTGTTTCAGCGTCTATAAAAGTCTTTACCGCATCCTGTTTCCGTGTTCAGCATCCTGTTTCAGTGTCCTGTTTTGCAAACGAGTTATGCAATATCCAGCGACAATAATTCTATAAATAGCCTTATCTTATCCTGTTTTCGTAGAAAACGAGTTATGCAACATCCTGCCTTCAGATCGACTATATAAGCTCTGCCATTCGATCGAATAGTCATTCTCTCTTCGGAGCTTGAACTGCTAACATGTATAAGCATCAATGCTCTGTGAAGAAACTTAAAGCGGCTAACGCTCTTCATAACCTTTTCGGAATGACTGAGCCTTTTCCGAAAATTCTTTCGACTTCTGTCAAGAAGCTGAAGAAATATCCTCATTTCCAAACGATGATGGGAGAAGGCAAAATCCATATGTTCTGCCTACATCTGACACCTGATCATAAAATTTCGTTTAAAAAACGTACTCTGACGGACAAGATCCTGAATACGATTCCAGCACTAGGCAGAGAGGCCAAGACAATCTATCCGCTGAGACCTCAAGACATAAAATGGATCACTGTTATGAACAGATTCAAAAGACCCCCCAGCGAAGCCAACAGAGTCAACGCTGATATGAGAATTGGTTTCAAGTGTCCCCATAACCAATTTCTGGTGAAAGGTCATTTCACGTTTGGACAGAGAACCGTTGGGCAAGGATGCGCCCATATTATCCAGACATTGGACGCACCATTGCTGTTCTATGTGAGACCCCCCAACGAGACACGAGTGAGAGCTGACAGCAGATATTTCTCAGGGGACAAGCTTCACTTCTACGAGAGGTTCATATTGATTGCTCGCTCGAGCTACAAGATACCTGCTGGCACTACCTATATTTTATTTACGACCCAAAAGAATTTCTTCAGTCTACATGTTGTGAGGGAGAGCTTGAAGCTGGGTTTCAAGGTAAAAAATCCGTTGGTAGAAAGAATCACGAAAATAGATGGGATGTATGAGGTATCTGTGCCAACACCTATGATACCTCATATGGATGATGATGACGAGCCACCCTCTGAATATATTCAAACAGCTCCAATCTCAGAGCCAGAACCATCCCAAGAATCATCCCAAGAGCCAGAACCAGTAACTGATTTGCCAGAAATCTATTTGCCGACGAACCCTCCTGTTGTGTTGGACAAAACAATAACCGTGGTCACTACAAATTATGCAGAACAATATAACTCTCAAATCTGGAAAGTTTTGACAGATCCCCTTAAAAACAACTTCGTACGTACCTACGGGCCTGATCTACCTGGAATGGATATGAGAACTGCATCGGTAAAACGTAAGGCCAAAAAGAATCCCAAGCGTTTAAAGAAAGCTAAGCTCACTTTCAAGGACACTGCAACAAATACAGAGCCTGAAACTAGAGAACCAGAGCCTGCACCTATTGCAAATCCAGAGCCTGCACCTATTGAACATTCAATGCCTTTTGTTGAAAATCCAGGATTTCATAGTGAATGGCCTATTCAAAGCCCAGCGGTGCCTGAAGATTTTAATAATATAGTATGCTCTCCCATGCCAGATCAGCTACTACTAGACTCTATGATGAAAGATCTCCTGACACCTGGCACTCTAGAATATATAATAGATGAGTCCAAACAGCCAAATTACATATCACTCTAAAAATATTAAAAATTTAAAAAATTTGGGTCAAACGAGGCTTCCTCATGTCAGATTTGTCATTATGACTTATCTTGGCGATGGAAGCCTCGTTTGACCCATTTTTTTTAAATCTATCTCCTACCAATATTGGATTTGTAAAAAAAATAACTTATAAATTTTATGAGTAGACAAATGAAAATTGTCTAAGCCGTTCAACAGAATCGCTTAAAGCGGCTTCAGCTATGCCATCCTATCGATTGGACCTGCAAACGGGACAGCCAACATTATCCATAAAAATTTAACCTCGATAAAATTGAAACGGGACAAATGTAGCTTTTAAATTGAGATGCTGAGCCAGAAAAACTGAACGCGTAGAGATTAGCAGCTCATATTGTAAAAATTTAAACGTAATTATGAAAATAGTATTAACGAGATCCAATGATAGAGATCCAAAAAAACTTTAGTAACCAATAGTTTGGTCATGACAAATGAAAAGCGAATCTTGATGAACGAGGAAAAGATATATATATCAACCAACCAACCAACCTTGAAAAAAAAAAAAAAAAAAAAAAAATTTTTTTTTTTTTTTTTTTTTTTCAAAGTTGGTTGGTTGGTTTCTTTCAAGTATGTTGGTTAGTTAATATATATATATTATTTTCTAATTTATCAAGATTAGCTTTTCACCTGGCCTTTTTCGCGTTTTGTCCAAATGTTAAGTTTCAAAAGTCTTGCGTTTCAGCTATGGTCTCGATAGAATAGTGAAACATTATTCAATCCAAATCTTCTCATTTTAAATGAAACCTGTTAATTTTGATCATGTCAATCTTAAATGTGGATCGCTTGGCAGAGGCCTTCATGAAAATTGAAACCATGACAAAACGTAGCTCTGACCTTAAATGGCAATTTGTTACAGCAGATTTTAATCCATAACCCTTTAAAATTTGTCTAAGCTATAGTAGTCTTTCAAATTTGACTGTTCAAAAGAATCGTTTAAACGTGGATCAGTTATGCAAGAGGCCATGATAAATTTGAGTCACGTTGCCTGTATCTAAAACATGTCAAAACGAAGACATATCGCTTTGACATGGCAATTGAAAACGGGGTAGGTCAAAATTAAAACCGGAGACCTCGATAAAGTTGAAACAGACTAATCTTAACACTGTTGCGTAGAGAGAATCAGTAAAAATTTAGCAAGAGGTCTCGATAAAATGCTGAGAGTTGTCAAGAAGACTGTAGCAATGGACGCTGGAAAATTTAAACGTAATTATGAAAATAGTTTTAACCATTCGTTTAGCAGTATGACAAATGAAACGTATGGACTACAGATTAAGGAAGGGACAAATAAAAAATTATATATAGCCAATCAAGTTTCAAAGTCACACGAAAAAAAAATTTAAAAAAAAAATATCTTTGAAAAAAAAAAAAAAAAAAAAAAAAAAAAAAAAAAAAAAAAAATTTTTTTTTTTTTTTCGTGTGACCTTGAATGACCTTGAAGCTCGTTGCCACAAAAAGCAAGTCGGAGCAATATAGGAGAAGGTAGGAGCATGAATCGTAGCTACCCTATAGAAACGGATAGATATTTTTTTTTTTTTTTTTTTTTTTTTTTAAACTATAAATTTAGTATATAATATAAAATATATATCTAGTATGTAATAGGTAATAGAATTACTATAAATTTATTGGGTAGACATGGAGTGACGCCCCTTCTTGGGGCCCTCTCATTAGAAAAAAATAAATACTATTTAAGGTTAAATAATTGAGTTTTTTTTCAAGATTGGGACCCTCTCATTAGAAAAAAATAAATACTATTTAAGGTTAAATAATTGAGTTTTTTTTCAAGATTGAGTGGCTTCTCAATTTCCACGTTTTGCCAAATTCGACGTGTCTATTTCTACCATCTTCCTATTCAGCGTCTCTTCGTTAAAGGCGTCGATTGAGCTACTCATTTTCTATATTCTGTCAATTCTTCCTCAAGCCTAGCATTCCTAGTTTTTAGATGACCATTCTCCAATTTCATTTCTCCCACCTCGTCGTTCAGCGCGTCTATCTCTTCGTTTAAGGCGTCTATGTCAGATTTCATCCTATCGAATTCGTTTATTCTCAGGTCTTCTATCTTACCCCACAAGCGATTGATTTCCAACAGCGAATGAGTATTTTGTATTTGAAGCTCGGCCGTTTCCTCGTAACTGGCTTTGAGCTGCCGTCTCAGTTTTTCGTTTTCCAGTTTCAGCTCGTTGCAGCGTGCCATGACAGGCTTTACACATAGAATGCATATCTGCTGCCATTTGCAGGGTTGCCAATACTCATTTCCAACAACGTCGTAAAACCGTTTGTAGTCTCGCATGCTTTGTCTACCGTGTGTAAAATACATCTTTTTACCATTGATCAGATGCAGGTAATATTCTGTGGGTTCGTCGGAAGATTTATAGTTTATTGATACGGGCAGCACGATATCGAGTATTATGTCTGGCAAGTTTCTAATTTTGATGCGCCATTGGCCATCTATAAATTCCATAGGCGCCTCGAGAAGTTTTTTCGGATCCATGATAAAATATTTCTGATTGAGCACTTTCGTAATGCCTCCGTCCCAAAGCGTAGCCAATACCATCCTGTAGTTTTTTGGCAGCGTCTCTTGAATATAAAAATGGTTCATGCGACCATCTCCCGTTAAATCGTTGAAAGTAAATTTGCACCTAGACCTACGCCTGCACATGTATCCCATAGCGTTGACCAAACCGATTCGATAGATTTCCTCTTGAGACATTTGTATCCCACATACGGCCGTACTTCGGGTCTAATTTTACCCCAAACATTAGCCAGAAAATATTCTTCGGATATCGACACAGCGATCATATGCCTGTGCTGTCTGAATTTAGCATTTCGCTCGGCCCCTCCGTCGCACCAGCATGAAAAAGGTAGGGTCGTAGTATTGCCGTCATCGGCGTCCATCTGTTCCAGAAAACTGTCAAACGCTACCGCTCGCAGCATGATATGAATAAATACTAGATCGTCGTGAAGAAATTTCAAGACGCAGGCTGCAGCCAAATTCAGCGTTTCGTCTTGAAAAGCGACGGGTGGAGGCTCTAACTCAATCGGCCAAATGGGATCGTAAGCCCGGCTACCGTCTGGAAAAATTTGATCGTGGTTGAAAAACTTACGTTTTTCGCACATAGGCTCAAAATTGAAATATTGGTGCGTTGTAGGAGTCGGCACGTCTTCTGTTGGAATAGGATTGGACATGTGGTATTTGAAATTTCTCCAGCATTCCAACAAATGATCAGCTGCCTCGTTTTTTTTACCTCTCCTGAAAGTTTTTACACCGTTGCACCAAACGCAGCACAATTTACGGTCAAGGTTATGCTGGCTCGTACAATGCTCTTCATATTCGCGCGAAAGAAGTAGATTCTGGCAATGTGGACAATTGAAGGGTACTTAATCTCGCGATAAATTTTTCTGATATTTTTTTAGCTTGGGACATGACGGCATGATGTTGGATTGAAATTGAGAAGAGACAATGTAAGAGCTTATATAGATATATAGAACCAAGCCGCACCCACTCAATATTTCAAGGTCACATTAAAAAAAAAAAAAAAAAAAAAAAAAAAAAAAAAAAAAAAAATTTTTTTTTTTTTTTCGTGTGACTTTGAATGACCTTGATACTCATCTATATATAGTACTGCTAACGTGACCACACCCTCAGTCTGTCTCGACATTTGCCAGCAACGGTCGTCGTCTAGTCACTATACCACGTAATGTATTTTAAGTAAGATGTACGTTTTCATGAAATCAGAATGATATCATGG
The DNA here is from genome assembly GCA_963930645.1 of Salticus scenicus. Lineage (NCBI taxonomy): Eukaryota > Metazoa > Arthropoda > Arachnida > Araneae > Salticidae > Salticus > Salticus scenicus. Next base: position 204,507,054 of record OZ005659.1, on the reverse strand, counting down.
GTTTTATAGAATATAATAAAATAAACTAAATAAAATATTAGAAATAAAATATTTTTTTTATCTGTATTTATACATGCAGACATTTCCGCTTCGCGGAAATGTCTGCATGTATAAATACAGATAAAAAAATATTTTATTTCATACTCAATTATAGGGTCTCGTAAAGAGTTTCATCTCGCTGATTTCGAGTTTCAGCTTGTCTCGCAACAGTCTTGCTACAACCTACACGTTTTCTACGATGCCAAATATCTTATAATCTAGTTCTGTTTGTTTGCCTAGCTCAAAATACATCTTTCTACCGTTGATCAGATGCACTCAGTGGGCTCTTCACAAGACTTGAAATTTTTGGACACGGGCAGCACCCAATTCAATATTATTTCTGTTAAATGTTTAATTTGGATGCGCCACTAATAAACTCCATTGGGACCTTGATAAGCCAGCTTAAATATCTCTGATCTAAAAGTTTGGTTCGTCAAAGAGCCAATGTAGCCAATACTAGCTTATAATCGCTCGGCAGCGATATAAAAATGATTCCCACCCGCATCTTTGAAAGAACATTCGGACCGGTCCTAACGACCATGAGATAGAGTACCAATATTGTACCTATTCTAATTTGAAGGGATATGGCTTAGCTATAAGATAATTTTGTATCTTGATAAAATATACAGGCTCTATAGATAAATTTAAGAGATCTGAGTTTAAAATTTTAATTTTTTCGTTTAAAATTTACATTTTTTCTGTAAAATTTAAAAATTTTAATGACTAAGCTAGAGATAGAGTACCAATATTGTACCTATTCTAATTTTTAAGGGATATGGCTTTTCTATAAGATAAATATGTATCTTGGTAAAATATACAGACTCGATAGCTAAATTTAAGAGATCTGAGTTTAAAATTTTAATTCTATATCTTTTCTCTTGAGACATTTGAAACTTACCGGGTTTGGTTTTACGCTTCTACCAAATTTGATTATGCCATTGCACAACAAAGCCAGGCATTCATTTTATGTTTATCAGACCTCTGATAGTCTTTAGCTAAAATTAAAAATTTACCTTTGCAAAGTGGACAACAGCCATGCAAATACGATATAACTGGAGACCAAAAATTAAACAGACGTCATGTAGCAATCTAAAAAAATTATGCTGGATTGAAATTATTCAAGCTGCTTATATAAAGTTAATTTAAGCAAGATGACCTTGAAAATATAGCCAGTCAAGTTTCAAGGTCACATGAAAAAAAAAAAAAAAATTTTTTTTTTTTTTTTTTTCACAGTTGGTTGGTTGGTTGATAATCTTGTCTATATATAATATGGCTAACGTGACTACACCCTCATTGTGTCTCGACATTTGCCAGCAACGGTCGTCTAGTCACTATGTCTCGTAATGGGTTTTCAGCAAGATGTACATTGATGGACACTAGAGAGTTAGATTTTTCTATAAAAGCCTATGATCTATTCTGATTTCATGAAAACCTACAGTATTTTGTCATTTGTCAGACAAAAATCTTGTTTTCAAAGCCAATATTGTATAAATAACGTTATCTCATCCTATTTTAAAGGAAATGGGTTTAGACATCAGGAGCTAGTTTATGCATGACCTTACAGTAGAAGAAATAAATTCCACTCCCACCCACCCTAATAGATATACTATATATATACTATATATATAGACTACAGCGCCATCTACTATAATTGGCTAAAGAAATATAGCTTTAGAAGCCAACTGAGAAATATAGCTTTAGAAGCCAACTGAGAAATATAGCTTTAGAAACCAACTGAGAACTATAGCTTTAGCAGCCAACTGAGAAATATAGCTTTAGCAGCCAACTTCATCAACGAGAATGAAACATGTTAATTTTGATCATGTCTATCTTAAATATGGATCGCTTGGCCATTCAAGAAGCCTTCATGAAAATTAAAACCGGCTCCATGACAAAACGTAGCAATTAGATGTTTGAACTGAGTCCATAACCTTTTACAGTTTCCCTTTAAAATTTGTCTAAGCTATAGTAGTCTGTTCAAAAGAATCGTTTAAACGTGGATCAGCTATGCAAGAGATCATGATAAAACTGAGTCCTGTATCTGAAACAGGTCAAAACGAAGACCTGGCAATTGAAAACGGGGCATTGCTTAGCAGGAAAAATTTAAAATTTAAACGAGCTGGACCATAAACGTAACCATTGAATTGTAAATGCTGGGCCATGCTTAGCAGTAGCAGCCCACATTGTAAAAATAATATTTACGAGATACAATGACAAAGCGACAAATGAAAAGCTTAAAAAGTCCGTGCCAGTCTATAGCATCATTTTAAATGAAACCATTGAGCCATCCAAGAGGCCTTGATAGAATCGGCTTACTGAACAAATCTATAGGTGAAATCTGAAAGACGTAGAGAGTAGCAGCCCATATTGTAAAAATTTAAAATTATAAAATTCAAAAGTGGATACGTAGGAAGGGTTAAGTTTCAAAGTCACATGACCAACAAACTAACTAACCAACAAACTTGAAATGAACCAACCAACCAACCTTGAAAAAAAAAAAAAAAAAATTTTTTTTTTTTTTTTTTTTTTTTTCAGGTGCCACGCCCACCCTTGAAGCTTGTCTATATATAATATGGCTAACGTGACTACACCCTCATTGTGTCTCGACATTTGCCAGCAACGGTCGTCTAGTCACTATGTCTCGTAATGTGTTTTCAGCAAGATGTACATTGATGAACACTAGAGTTAGATTTTTCTATAAAAGCCTATGATCTATTCTGATTTCATGAAAACCTACAGTATTTTGTCATTTGTCAGACAAAAGTCTTGTTTTCAAAGCCAATAATGTATAAATATCGCTATCCCATCCTGTTTTAAAGGAAATGGGTTTAGACATCAGGAGCTAGTTTATGCATGACCTTACAGCAGAAGAAATAAATTCCACTCCCACCCACCCTAATAGATATACTATATATATACTATATATATAGACTGCAGCGCCATCTACAATGATTGGCTAAAGAAATATAGCTTTAGCAGCCAACTTAGAAATATAACTGTAGCAGCCAACTGAGAAATATAACTTTAGAAATATAACTTTAGAAATATAACTGTAGCAGTCAACTGAGAAATATAACTTTAGAAACCAACCAACATATCAACCAACCAACCAACCAACTGAAAAAAAAAAAAATTTTTTTTTTTTTTTTTTTTTTTTTTTTTTTCAGTTGGTTGGTTGGTTGGTTGATATATATTTGTTTCCTCGTTCATCACTTTTCATTTATTAAGATTAGCTTTTCAATTTCATCCTGACCTTTTTTCATGTTTTTATCCAAATGCTAAGTTTCAAAAGTCTCGATAAAATTGAAACAGGTGTGTCTTCTCATTTTAAATGAAACATGTCTATCTTAAATGTGGATCGCTTGGCCATTCAAGAGGCCTTCATGAAAATTAAAACCGGCTGCGTGTATCTATGACAAAACGTAGCAATTAGATGTTTGAACTGAGTTCATCATAACTTTTTACAGTATCACTTTAAAATTTGTCTAAGCTATAGTAGTCTTTCAAAAGTATCGTTTAAACGTGGATCGGCTATACAAGAGGCCATGATAAAATTGAGTCACGCTGAGCGTTGCCTGTATCTGAAACAGGTCAAAACGAAGACCTTTGACATGGCAATTGGAAACGGGGCATCGCTTAGCAGGCAAAATTTAAACGAGCTGGACCATAAACGTAACCATTGAACTCTGGGCCATGCTTAGCAGTAGCAGCCCATATTGTAAAAATAATATTTACGAGATCTAATGAGAAAACGTAGAAAGACAAATGAAAAGCTTAAAAGTAGCGGCCCTGGGTCCAAATACTAGTCTATGGCATCATTTTAAAAGAAACCATTGAGCCATCCAAGAGGCCTTGATAGAATTGGCTGAGTGCTTACCGAACAAATCTATAAGTACGCTTGAAATCTGAAAGACGTAGAGAGTAGCAGCCCATATTGTAAAAATTTAAAATTATAAAATTCAAAAGTGGATATGTAGGAATGGTTAAGTTTCAAAGTCACATGACCAACAAACTAACTAACCAACAAACTTGAAATGAACCAACCAACCAACCTTGTAAAAAAAAAAAAAAAAAAAAAAAAAAAAAAAAAAAAAAAAATTTTTTTTTTTTTTTTTTTATATATAGGTGTCACGCCCACCCTTGAAGCTTGTCTATATATAATATGGCTAACGTGACTACACCCTCATTGTGTCTCGACATTTACCAGCAACGGTCGTCTAGTCACTATGTCTTGTAATGTGTTTTCAGCAAGATGTACATTGATGGACACTAGAGAGTTAGATTTTTCTATAAAAGCCTATGATCTATTCTAATTTCATGAAAACCTACAGTATTTTGTAATTTGTCAGACAAAAGTCTTGTTTTCAAAGCCAATAATGTATAAATATCGCTATCCCATCCTGTTTTAAAGGAAATGGGTTTAGACATCAGGAGCTAGTTTATGCATGACCTTACAGTAGAAGAAATAAATTCCACTCCCACCCACCCTAATAGATATACTATATATATACTATATATATAGACTACAGCGCCATCTACAATGATTAGCTAAAGAAATATAGCTTTAGAAGCTATAAACGTAACCATTGAATTGTAAATGCTTAGCAGTAGCAGCCCATATTGTAAAAATAGTATTTATGAGATACAATGACAAAGCGTAGAAAGACAATTGAAAAGCTTAAAAGTAGCGGCCCTGTGTCCAAATACTAGTCTATGGCATCATTTTAAATGAAACCATTGAGCCATCCAAGAGGTCTTGATAGAATCGGCTGACTGAACAAATCTATAGCTACGCTTGAAATCTGAAAGACGTAGAGAGTAGCAGCCCATATTGTAAAAATTAAAAATTATAAAATTCAAAATTGAATATGTAGGAAGGGTTAAGTTTCAACAAACTAACTAACCATTAAACTTGAAATGAACCAACCAACCAACCTTGAAAAAAAAAAAAAAAAAAAATTTTTTTTTTTTTTTTCAAGGTTGGTTGGTTGGTTGATATATATATTTGTTCCTCGTTCATTACTTTTCATTTATCAAGATTAGCTTTTCAATTTCATCCTGGCCCTTTTCATGTTTTTATCCAAATGCTAAGTTTCAAAAGTCTCACGCTTCAGCTATGGTATCGATAAAATTGAAACAGGTGTGTCTAAATGCTAAGTCTTCTCATTTTAAATGAAACATGTTAATTTTGATCATGTCTATCTTAAACGTGTATCGCTTGGCCATCCAAGAGGCCTTCATGATACGCGAACCTTGAATTGCTTATAGCCTTTCATAAGATGGTCTACCAAATTTAATTTTGCCATTGCACCACAAAGCCAGGCATTTATTTTATGTCTATCAGACCTCTGATAATTTTTAGCTAAGATTAACAATTTTCCTTTGTAGTGCGGACAATAGAATGGAACGGCATCTCGATAGAGGGTGTTTCTATAACGTTTTAAATTATGCTTAGCTGCCATGCAAATACAATATAACTGGAGACCAAAAATTAAACAGCCGTCATGTAGCAATCTAAAAAACTTATGCTGGATTGAAATATTTCAAGCTGCGTATATAGAGCTAATCTAAACAAGATGACCTTGAAAATATAGCCAGTCAAGTTTCAAGGTCACATAAAAAAAAAAAAAAAAAAAAAAAAAAAAATTTTTTTTTTTTTTTTCATGTGACCTTGAAGCTTGACTCGTGTGACCTTGTCTGATTATATATAATTATTTATTTATCTCTTCCTATAATGTGTTGTCCATTTGATTAATACTATTTTCATAATTACGTTTCAATTTTTATGGATCCAAGGCTGCCAATACTCATTTCCAACGAGCCTGGTTTGGCTACACAATTTACACATTTGCTTGCCTGGACTCTTCATTTATAACTTGTTGGGACCTCTCTTAAATAAAAACAAATAATATTTCAAGATTGACCGTGGACTTGGCTATATATTGGCATTTGCTTAAATGTATAAAATATCATTAATCAGACAGAGGTATGACTAGAAGACGTTCAGATAGAATGACGGTTTAAGTACGCTAGCCATTAACATGTCAAAGCGAAGACATATCGTTTAGCAAGACCCCTGAAAACGGGGTATCGCTTAGCAGGCGTAAAAATTCAAAATTGAAACAGGTTTGGCCAGTCATGACCATTGAATTGTAGATGCTGGGCCATGCTTAGCAAGAGACAGAAGCAACGCTATCTGAAACAGGACAAATCGAGTGGAGTATGTGGACATTTTAATTATACAAAACACAGGAGAGAATATTGTACAAGAAGTCAGCTAAATGTTAAGCGACGAAAATAACGTAACGTAAAAAATAACGTAACGTAAAAAATAATATATAGATGAAATAACGTAACGTAAAAAATAACGTAACGTAAAAATAACGTAACGTAAAAAATAACGTAACGTAAAAATAACGTAACGTATAAAAATAACATATCAAAAATAACGTAACGTAAAAAATAACATATCGAAAAATAACGTAACGTATAAAAATAATATACTTGACACAAAACTAATATTGTATAAATAGCTCCGTCATATCTTATACATTGCTCCGTCAAGGTCACATTCAAGGTCACATAAAAAAAAAAAAAAAAAAAAAAAAAAATTTTTTTTTTTTTTTTTTTTTTTTTTTTTTTTTTTTAATGTGACCTTGAAATTTGACTGGCTATATTTTCAAGGTCATCTTGTTTAGATTAGCTCTATATACGCAGCTTGAAATATTTCAATCCAGCATAAGTTTTTTAGATTGCTACATGACGGCTGTTTAATTTTTGGTCTCCAGTTATATTGTATTTGCATGGCAGCTAAGCATAATTTAAAACGTTATAGAAACACCCTCTATCGAGATGCCGTTCCATTCTATTGTCCGCACTACAAAGGAAAATTGTTAATCTTAGCTAAAAATTATCAGAGGTCTGATAGACATAAAATAAATGCCTGGCTTTGTGGTGCAATGGCAAAATTAAATTTGGTAGACCATCTTATGAAAGGCTATAAGCAATTCAAGGTTCGCGTATCATGAAGGCCTCTTGGATGGCCAAGCGATACACGTTTAAGATAGACATGATCAAAATTAACATGTTTCATTTAAAATGAGAAGACTTAGCATTTAGACACACCTGTTTCAATTTTATCGATACCATAGCTGAAGCGTGAGACTTTTGAAACTTAGCATTTGGATAAAAACATGAAAAGGGCCAGGATGAAATTGAAAAGCTAATCTTGATAAATGAAAAGTAATGAACGAGGAAGAAATATATATATCAACCAACCAACCAACCTTGAAAAAAAAAAAAAATTTTTTTTTTTTTTTTTTTCAAGGTTGGTTGGTTGGTTCATTTCAAGTTTAATGGTTAGTTAGTTTGTTGAAACTTAACCCTTCCTACATATTCAATTTTGAATTTTATAATTTTTAATTTTTACAATATGGGCTGCTACTCTCTACGTCTTTCAGATTTCAAGCGTAGCTATAGATTTGTTCAGTCAGCCGATTCTATCAAGACCTCTTGGATGGCTCAATGGTTTCATTTAAAATGATGCCATAGACTAGTATTTGGACACAGGGCCGCTACTTTTAAGCTTTTCAATTGTCTTTCTACGCTTTGTCATTGTATCTCATAAATACTATTTTTACAATATGGGCTGCTACTGCTAAGCATTTACAATTCAATGGTTACGTTTATAGCTTCTAAAGCTATATTTCTTTAGCCAATCATTGTAGATGGCGCTGTAGTCTATATATATAGTATATATATAGTATATCTATTAGGGTGGGTGGGAGTGGAATTTATTTCTTCTACTGTAAGGTCATGCATAAACTAGCTCCTGATGTCTAAACCCATTTCCTTTAAAACAGGATGGGATAGCGATATTTATACATTATTGGCTTTGAAAACAAGACTTTTGTCTGACAAATTACAAAATACTGTAGGTTTTCATGAAATTAGAATAGATCATAGGCTTTTATAGAAAAATCTAACTCTCTAGTGTCCATCAATGTACATCTTGCTGAAAACACATTACAAGACATAGTGACTAGACGACCGTTGCTGGTAAATGTCGAGACACAATGAGGGTGTAGTCACGTTAGCCATATTATATATAGACAAGCTTCAAGGGTGGGCGTGACACCTATATATAAAAAAAAAAAAAAAAAAAAAAAAAAAAAAAAAAATTTTTTTTTTTTTTTTTTTTTTTTTTACAAGGTTGGTTGGTTGGTTCATTTCAAGTTTGTTGGTTAGTTAGTTTGTTGGTCATGTGACTTTGAAACTTAACCATTCCTACATATCCACTTTTGAATTTTATAATTTTAAATTTTTACAATATGGGCTGCTACTCTCTACGTCTTTCAGATTTCAAGCGTACTTATAGATTTGTTCGGTAAGCACTCAGCCAATTCTATCAAGGCCTCTTGGATGGCTCAATGGTTTCTTTTAAAATGATGCCATAGACTAGTATTTGGACCCAGGGCCGCTACTTTTAAGCTTTTCATTTGTCTTTCTACGTTTTGTCATTAGATCTCGTAAATATTATTTTTACAATATGGGCTGCTACTGCTAAGCATGGCCCAGAGTTCAATGGTTACGTTTATGGTCCAGCTCGTTTAAATTTTGCCTGCTAAGCGATGCCCCGTTTCCAATTGCCATGTCAAAGGTCTTCGTTTTGACCTGTTTCAGATACAGGCAACGCTCAGCGTGACTCAATTTTATCATGGCCTCTTGTATAGCCGATCCACGTTTAAACGATACTTTTGAAAGACTACTATAGCTTAGACAAATTTTAAAGTGATACTGTAAAAAGTTATGATGAACTCAGTTCAAACATCTAATTGCTACGTTTTGTCATAGATACACCCAGCCGGTTTTAATTTTCATGAAGGCCTCTTGAATGGCCAAGCGATCCACATTTAAGATAGACATGTTTCATTTAAAATGAGAAGACACACCTGTTTCAATTTTATCGAGACTTTTGAAACTTAGCATTTGGATAAAAACATGAAAAAAGGTCAGGATGAAATTGAAAAGCTAATCTTAATAAATGAAAAGTGATGAACGAGGAAACAAATATATATCAACCAACCAACCAACTGAAAAAAAAAAAAAAAAAAAAATTTTTTTTTTTTTTTTTTTTTTTTTTTTTTTCAGTTGGTTGGTTGGTTGGTTGATATGTTGGTTGGTTTCTAAAGTTATATTTCTCAGTTGACTGCTACAGTTATATTTCTAAAGTTATATTTCTAAAGTTATATTTCTCAGTGTGCTGCTACAGTTATATTTCTAAGTTGGCTGCTAAAGCTATATTTCTTTAGCCAATCATTGTAGATGGCGCTGCAGTCTATATATATAGTATATATATAGTATATCTATTAGGGTGGGTGGGAGTGGAATTTATTTCTTCTGCTGTAAGGTCATGCATAAACTAGCTCCTGATGTCTAAACCCATTTCCTTTAAAACAGGATGGGATAGCGATATTTATACATTATTGGCTTTGAAAACAAGACTTTTGTCTGACAAATGACAAAATACTGTAGGTTTTCATGAAATCAGAATAGATCATAGGCTTTTATAGAAAAATCTAACTCTAGTGTTCATCAATGTACATCTTGCTGAAAACACATTACGAGACATAGTGACTAGACGACCGTTGCTGGCAAATGTCGAGACACAATGAGGGTGTAGTCACGTTAGCCATATTATATATAGACAAGCTTCAAGGGTGGGCGTGGCACCTGAAAAAAAAAAAAATTTTTTTTTTTTTTTTTTTTTTTTTTTCAAGGTTGGTTGGTTGGTTCATTTCAAGTTTGTTGGTTAGTTAGTTTGTTGGTCATGTGACTTTGAAACTTAACCCTTCCTACATGTCCACTTTTGAATTTTATAATTTTAAATTTTTACAATATGGGCTGCTACTCTCTACGTCTTTCAGATTTCACCTATAGATTTGTTCAGTAAGCCGATTCTATCAAGGCCTCTTGGATGGCTCAATGGTTTCATTTAAAATGATGCTATAGACTGGCACGGACTTTTTAAGCTTTTCATTTGTCGCTTTGTCATTGTATCTCGTAAATATTATTTTTACAATGTGGGCTGCTACTGCTAAGCATGGCCCAGCATTTACAATTCAATGGTTACGTTTATGGTCCAGCTCGTTTAAATTTTAAATTTTTCCTGCTAAGCAATGCCCCGTTTTCAGTTGCCAGGTCTTCGTTTTGACCTGTTTCAGATACAGGACTCAGTTTTATCATGATCTCTTGCATAGCTGATCCACGTTTAAACGATTCTTTTGAACAGACTACTATAGCTTAGACAAATTTTAAAGGGAAACTGTAAAAGGTTATGGACTCAGTTCAAACATCTAATTGCTACGTTTTGTCATGGAGCCGGTTTTAATTTTCATGAAGGCTTCTTGAATGGCCAAGCGATCCATATTTAAGATAGACATGATCAAAATTAACATGTTTCATTCTCGTTGATGAAGTTGGCTGCTAAAGCTATATTTCTCAGTTGGCTGCTAAAGCTATAGTTCTCAGTTGGTTTCTAAAGCTATATTTCTCAGTTGGCTTCTAAAGCTATATTTCTCAGTTGGCCTCTAAAGCTATATTTCTTTAGCCAATTATAGTAGATGGCGCTGTAGTCTATATATATAGTATATATATAGTATATCTATTAGGGTGGGTGGGAGTGGAATTTATTTCTTCTACTGTAAGGTCATGCATAAACTAGCTCCTGATGTCTAAACCCATTTCCTTTAAAATAGGATGAGATAACGTTATTTATACAATATTGGCTTTGAAAACAAGATTTTTGTCTGACAAATGACAAAATACTGTAGGTTTACATGAAATCAGAATAGATCATAGGCTTTTATAGAAAAATCTAACTCTCTAGTGTCCATCAATGTTCATCTTGCTGAAAACCCATTACGAGACATAGTGACTAGACGACCGTTGCTGGCAAATGTCGGGACACAATGAGGGTGTAGTCACGTTAGCCATATTATATATAGACAAGATTATCAACCAACCAACCAACTGTGAAAAAAAAAAAAAAAAAAATTTTTTTTTTTTTTTTTTTCATGTGACCTTGAAACTTGACTGGCTATATTTTCAAGGTCATCTTGCTTAAATTAACTTTATATAAGCAGCTTGAATAATTTCAATCCAGCATAATTTTTTTAGATTGCTACATGACGTCTGTTTAATTTTTGGTCTCCAGTTATATCGTATTTGCATGGCTGTTGTCCACTTTGCAAAGGTAAATTTTTAATTTTAGCTAAAGACTATCAGAGGTCTGATAAACATAAAATGAATGCCTGGCTTCGTTGTGCAATGGCATAATCAAATTTGGTAGAAGCGTAAAACCAAACCCGGTAAGTTTCAAATGTCTCAAGAGAAAAGATATAGAATTAAAATTTTAAACTCAGATCTCTTAAATTTAGCTATCAAGTCTGTATATTTTACCAAGATACATATTTATCTTATAGAGAAGCCATATCCCTTAAAAATTAGAATAGGTACAATATTGGTACGTTATCTCTAGCTTAGTCATTAAAATTTTTAAATTTTACAGAAAAAATGTAAATTTTAAACGAAAAAATTAAAATTTTAAACTCAGATCTCTTAAATTTATCTATAGAGCCTGTATATTTTATCAAGATACAAAATTATCTTATAGCTAAGCCATATCCCTTCAAATTAGAATAGGTACAATATTGGTACTCTATCTCATGGTCGTTAGGACCGGTCCGAATGTTCTTTCAAAGATGCGGGTGGGAATCATTTTTATATCGCTGCCGAGCGATTATAAGCTAGTATTGGCTACATGGCTCTTTGACGAACCAAACTTTTAGATCAGAGATATTTAAGCTGGCTTATCAAGGTCCCAATGGAGTTTATTAGTGGCGCATCCAAATTAAACATTTAACAGAAATAATATTGAATTGGGTGCTGCCCGTGTCCAAAAATTTCAAGTCTTGTGAAGAGCCCACTGAGTGCATCTGATCAACGGTAGAAAGATGTATTTTGAGCTAGGCAAACAAACAGAACTAGATTATAAGATATTTGGCATCGTAGAAAACGTGTAGGTTGTAGCAAGACTGTTGCGAGACAAGCTGAAACTCGAAATCAGCGAGATGAAACTCTTTACGAGACCCTATAATTGAGTATGAAATAAAATATTTTTTTATCTGTATTTATACATGCAGACATTTCCGCGAAGCGGAAATGTCTGCATGTATAAATACAGATAAAAAAAATATTTTATTTCTAATATTTAATTTAGTTTATTTTATTATATTCTATAAAACCCATGATATCATTCTGATTTCATGAAAACGTACATCTTACTTAAAATACATTACATGGTATAGTGACTAGACGACGACCGTTGCTGGCAAATGTCGAGACAGACTGAGGGTGTGGTCACGTTAGCAGTACTATATATAGATGAGTATCAAGGTCATTCAAGGTCACACGAAAAAAAAAAAAAAAAAAAAAAAAAATATTTTTTTTTTTTTTTTTTTTTTTAAATGTGACCTTGAAATATTGAGTGGGTGCGGCTTGGTTCTATATATCTATATAAGCTCTTACATTGTCTCTTCTCAATTTCAATCCAACATCATGCCGTCATGTCCCAAGCTAAAAAAATATCAGAAAAATTTATCGCGAGATCAAGTACCCTTCAATTGTCCACATTGCCAGAATCTACTTCTTTCGCGCGAATATGAAGAGCATTGTACGAGCCAGCATAACCTTGACCGTAAATTGTGCTGCGTTTGGTGCAACGGTGTAAAAACTTTCAGGAGAGGTAAAAAAAACGAGGCAGCTGATCATTTGTTGGAATGCTGGAGAAATTTCAAATACCACATGTCCAATCCTATTCCAACAGAAGACGTGCCGACTCCTACAACGCACCAATATTTCAATTTTGAGCCTATGTGCGAAAAACGTAAGTTTTTCAACCACGATCAAATTTTTCCAGACGGTAGCCGGGCTTACGATCCCATTTGGCCGATTGAGTTAGAGCCTCCACCCGTCGCTTTTCAAGACGAAACGCTGAATTTGGCTGCAGCCTGCGTCTTGAAATTTCTTCACGACGATCTAGTATTTATTCATATCATGCTGCGAGCGGTAGCGTTTGACAGTTTTCTGGAACAGATGGACGCCGATGACGGCAATACTACGACCCTACCTTTTTCATGCTGGTGCGACGGAGGGGCCGAGCGAAATGCTAAATTCAGACAGCACAGGCATATGATCGCTGTGTCGATATCCGAAGAATATTTTCTGGCTAATGTTTGGGGTAAAATTAGACCCGAAGTACGGCCGTATGTGGGATACAAATGTCTCAAGAGGAAATCTATCGAATCGGTTTGGTCAACGCTATGGGATACATGTGCAGGCGTAGGTCTAGGTGCAAATTTACTTTCAACGATTTAACGGGAGATGGTCGCATGAACCATTTTTATATTCAAGAGACGCTGCCAAAAAACTACAGGATGGTATTGGCTACGCTTTGGGACGGAGGCATTACGAAAGTGCTCAATCAGAAATATTTTATCATGGATCCGAAAAAACTTCTCGAGGCGCCTATGGAATTTATAGATGGCCAATGGCGCATCAAAATTAGAAACTTGCCAGACATAATACTCGATATCGTGCTGCCCGTATCAATAAACTATAAATCTTCCGACGAACCCACAGAATATTACCTGCATCTGATCAATGGTAAAAAGATGTATTTTACACACGGTAGACAAAGCATGCGAGACTACAAACGGTTTTACGACGTTGTTGGAAATGAGTATTGGCAACCCTGCAAATGGCAGCAGATATGCATTCTATGTGTAAAGCCTGTCATGGCACGCTGCAACGAGCTGAAACTGGAAAACGAAAAACTGAGACGGCAGCTCAAAGCCAGTTACGAGGAAACGGCCGAGCTTCAAATACAAAATACTCATTCGCTGTTGGAAATCAATCGCTTGTGGGGTAAGATAGAAGACCTGAGAATAAACGAATTCGATAGGATGAAATCTGACATAGACGCCTTAAACGAAGAGATAGACGCGCTGAACGACGAGGTGGGAGAAATGAAATTGGAGAATGGTCATCTAAAAACTAGGAATGCTAGGCTTGAGGAAGAATTGACAGAATATAGAAAATGAGTAGCTCAATCGACGCCTTTAACGAAGAGACGCTGAATAGGAAGATGGTAGAAATAGACACGTCGAATTTCGCAAAACGTGGAAATTGAGAAGCCACTCAATCTTAAAAAAAAACTCAATTATTTAACCTTAAATAGTATTTATTTTTTTCTAATGAGAGGGTCCCAATCTTGAAAAAAAACTCAATTATTTAACCTTAAATAGTATTTATTTTTTTCTAATGAGAGGGCCCCAAGAAGGGGCGTCACTCCATGTCTACCCAATAAATTTATAGTAATTCTATTACCTATTACATACTAGATATATATTTTATATTATATACTAAATTTATAGTTTAAAAAAAAAAAAAAAAAAAAAAAAAAATATCTATCCGTTTCTATAGGGTAGCTACGATTCATGCTCCTACCTTCTCCTATATTGCTCCGACTTGCTTTTTGTGGCAACGAGCTTCAAGGTCATTCAAGGTCACACGAAAAAAAAAAAAATTTTTTTTTTTTTTTTTTTTTTCCAAAGATATTTTTTTTTAAATTTTTTTTTTCGTGTGACTTTGAAACTTGATTGGCTATATATAATTTTTTATTTGTCCCTTCCTTAATCTGTAGTCCATACGTTTCATTTGTCATACTGCTAAACGAATGGTTAATACTATTTTCATAATTACGTTTAAATTTTCCAGCGTCCATTGCTACAGTCTTCTTGACAACTCTCAGCATTTTATCGAGACCTCTTGCTAAATTTTTACTGATTCTCTCTACGCAACAGTGTTAAGATTAGTCTGTTTCAACTTTATCGAGGTCTCCGGTTTTAATTTTGACCTACCCCGTTTTCAATTGCCATGTCAAAGCGATATGTCTTCGTTTTGACATGTTTTAGATACAGGCAACGTGACTCAAATTTATCATGGCCTCTTGCATAACTGATCCACGTTTAAACAATTCTTTTGAACAGTCAAATTTGAAAGACTACTATAGCTTAGACAAATTTTAAAGGGTTATGGATTAAAATCTGCTGTAACAAATTGCCATTTAAGGTCAGAGCTACGTTTTGTCATGGTTTCAATTTTCATGAAGGCCTCTGCCAAGCGATCCACATTTAAGATTGACATGATCAAAATTAACAGGTTTCATTTAAAATGAGAAGATTTGGATTGAATAATGTTTCACTATTCTATCGAGACCATAGCTGAAACGCAAGACTTTTGAAACTTAACATTTGGACAAAACGCGAAAAAGGCCAGGTGAAAAGCTAATCTTGATAAATTAGAAAATAATATATATATATTAACTAACCAACATACTTGAAAGAAACCAACCAACCAACTTTGAAAAAAAAAAAAAAAAAAAAAAAAATTTTTTTTTTTTTTTTTTTTTTTTTTCAAGGTTGGTTGGTTGGTTGATATATATATATCTTTTCCTCGTTCATCAAGATTCGCTTTTCATTTGTCATGACCAAACTATTGGTTACTAAAGTTTTTTTGGATCTCTATCATTGGATCTCGTTAATACTATTTTCATAATTACGTTTAAATTTTTACAATATGAGCTGCTAATCTCTACGCGTTCAGTTTTTCTGGCTCAGCATCTCAATTTAAAAGCTACATTTGTCCCGTTTCAATTTTATCGAGGTTAAATTTTTATGGATAATGTTGGCTGTCCCGTTTGCAGGTCCAATCGATAGGATGGCATAGCTGAAGCCGCTTTAAGCGATTCTGTTGAACGGCTTAGACAATTTTCATTTGTCTACTCATAAAATTTATAAGTTATTTTTTTTACAAATCCAATATTGGTAGGAGATAGATTTAAAAAAAATGGGTCAAACGAGGCTTCCATCGCCAAGATAAGTCATAATGACAAATCTGACATGAGGAAGCCTCGTTTGACCCAAATTTTTTAAATTTTTAATATTTTTAGAGTGATATGTAATTTGGCTGTTTGGACTCATCTATTATATATTCTAGAGTGCCAGGTGTCAGGAGATCTTTCATCATAGAGTCTAGTAGTAGCTGATCTGGCATGGGAGAGCATACTATATTATTAAAATCTTCAGGCACCGCTGGGCTTTGAATAGGCCATTCACTATGAAATCCTGGATTTTCAACAAAAGGCATTGAATGTTCAATAGGTGCAGGCTCTGGATTTGCAATAGGTGCAGGCTCTGGTTCTCTAGTTTCAGGCTCTGTATTTGTTGCAGTGTCCTTGAAAGTGAGCTTAGCTTTCTTTAAACGCTTGGGATTCTTTTTGGCCTTACGTTTTACCGATGCAGTTCTCATATCCATTCCAGGTAGATCAGGCCCGTAGGTACGTACGAAGTTGTTTTTAAGGGGATCTGTCAAAACTTTCCAGATTTGAGAGTTATATTGTTCTGCATAATTTGTAGTGACCACGGTTATTGTTTTGTCCAACACAACAGGAGGGTTCGTCGGCAAATAGATTTCTGGCAAATCAGTTACTGGTTCTGGCTCTTGGGATGATTCTTGGGATGGTTCTGGCTCTGAGATTGGAGCTGTTTGAATATATTCAGAGGGTGGCTCGTCATCATCATCCATATGAGGTATCATAGGTGTTGGCACAGATACCTCATACATCCCATCTATTTTCGTGATTCTTTCTACCAACGGATTTTTTACCTTGAAACCCAGCTTCAAGCTCTCCCTCACAACATGTAGACTGAAGAAATTCTTTTGGGTCGTAAATAAAATATAGGTAGTGCCAGCAGGTATCTTGTAGCTCGAGCGAGCAATCAATATGAACCTCTCGTAGAAGTGAAGCTTGTCCCCTGAGAAATATCTGCTGTCAGCTCTCACTCGTGTCTCGTTGGGGGGTCTCACATAGAACAGCAATGGTGCGTCCAATGTCTGGATAATATGGGCGCATCCTTGCCCAACGGTTCTCTGTCCAAACGTGAAATGACCTTTCACCAGAAATTGGTTATGGGGACACTTGAAACCAATTCTCATATCAGCGTTGACTCTGTTGGCTTCGCTGGGGGGTCTTTTGAATCTGTTCATAACAGTGATCCATTTTATGTCTTGAGGTCTCAGCGGATAGATTGTCTTGGCCTCTCTGCCTAGTGCTGGAATCGTATTCAGGATCTTGTCCGTCAGAGTACGTTTTTTAAACGAAATTTTATGATCAGGTGTCAGATGTAGGCAGAACATATGGATTTTGCCTTCTCCCATCATCGTTTGGAAATGAGGATATTTCTTCAGCTTCTTGACAGAAGTCGAAAGAATTTTCGGAAAAGGCTCAGTCATTCCGAAAAGGTTATGAAGAGCGTTAGCCGCTTTAAGTTTCTTCACAGAGCATTGATGCTTATACATGTTAGCAGTTCAAGCTCCGAAGAGAGAATGACTATTCGATCGAATGGCAGAGCTTATATAGTCGATCTGAAGGCAGGATGTTGCATAACTCGTTTTCTACGAAAACAGGATAAGATAAGGCTATTTATAGAATTATTGTCGCTGGATATTGCATAACTCGTTTGCAAAACAGGACACTGAAACAGGATGCTGAACACGGAAACAGGATGCGGTAAAGACTTTTATAGACGCTGAAACAAATAAGCATTGCTGGACAATGATAGTGTAGATACTTTAGCATGATATATATAGGTTATATAGAGTCAATCAACTAATCAACCAACCTTGAAAAAAAAAAAAAATATATATATTTTTTTTTTTTTTCAAGGTTGGTTGATTAGTTGATTGACATTAGCTAACACATATATATATCATGCTAAAGTGTCTTTGGTTGATTTTATATTTCTATAATTTTTTCAAGATAATATTTTTTTTGGGACTTTGCCATTTTTCACCAATCTGGAAATTTTTTCAAAATTTATCATTTCGATTTTATAGTTTTTGATTTCAAAATAATATTTTTTTGCCAATCTTGAAATTTTTTTAAGTTGGTTGATAATAGTTTATATATAAATTTATATCTCCAAGATTTCAGTTATAAAAGTATCCATTCAAAATCTTAAGTATCCATTTAAAATCTTAAAGTACAAATCGGTACGCATCCAATATTGGCAATATAATTGTTACAAAAAAAACGGGTCGAACGAAGTGTCAAAGACAGGAATCTGCCATGAGACACTTCGTTCGGCCCGATTTTTTTATAAATCGTTTGGGTTTAAACCCAACTGTAGTATTTTCTAGCCTCTGTATTTATAAGGCTGTAGCATTTTCCATCTCTCAGACTGACGTTCGATTTGACAACGACTATGCCATGCCGTCTTCGAATTCTTGGATCTTCAAAGCCAGCAGTTTTTAATTTAGGTCGTACCACGAAATCTATCTTCGGTGGAGGCTTCCAGGCACGATAAGTTGTTACGTTGGACTCTGGAGATTTTGGTAGCGGGCTTAATAGCCTTGGTACTTTAAAATAAATCATCTCTGACATGGGTATTGAAATTTGAACTGGAACTGGTTTAGATTTAGAAGCTGGAACTGGTCTTGAAGCTGGAACTGGAACTGGAACTTGAACAGATTTAGAAGCTGGAACTGGAACTGGAACAGATTTAGAAGCTGGAACTGGAACTGGAACTGGAACAGATTTAGAAGCTGGAACTGGAACTGGAACTGGAACAGATTTAGAAGCTGGAACTGGAACTGGAACTGGAACTGGAACAGATTTAGAAGCTGGAACTGGAACTGGAACTGGAACAGATTTCGAAGCTGGAACTGGAACGGGTTTAGATTTGAAAAAGGGAGATGGTCTGGAAACTGGTTTTGGAGCTGGCATGGACATGTCTCGATTATAATTGCATAATAACTCGAGAGAAAGACGAGAAGTATTCAAGACATTCCATCCAGGCTTTACGGCATAGTCATAGTCAAATCGCTCGTCGGTCAGAGAGTCGAAAGAAAACATTTCCATTTTGAAAAACAGAGGCTCAGAATGAATAAGCTGAGGCGAGAGGCTCGTATTTATACTCTGGCAAGCGGATGCGTGAGATCTGATAAGCGGTTCTGAGAAACGACATCAGTAATACTATATAAGGCTCGACAGGATGACTTTTTATAGATTAGAGAGGCTTGACGCATCTATAAAAAACTTATCACGTCCTGTTTTTGAGGAAACGGTTTACACAATATCCTGCCAACAGATTTGTTCTAGAAGAATTTTATCGGATCATCTTGAAGGCTACAAGCGACAAACTAATTTTCTAAAAATTTTAACAGATGAGAGATATGACCGTTGCTGGCAAAGATCGAGATAGAATGAGGAGGTGGCAAGTCAGCGATCCTATATATAGAGGAGATAATCAACCAACTGTGAAAAAAAAAAAAAAAAAAAAAAATTTTTTTTTTTTTTTTTTTTTTTTTTAATATAGTTGGTTGGTTGATCATATCCTCTATATATAGGATCGCTGACTTGCCACCTCCTCATTGTGTCTCGACATTTGCCAGCAACGGTCGTCTAGTCACTATGCTTAGTTGGATAATTGAAAATTTTAACAGATGAGAGATATGACCGTTGCTGGCAAAGATCTAGATAGAATGAGGAGGTGGCACGTCAACGATCCTATATATAGAGAAGATTATCAACCAACCAACCAACTGTGAAAAAAAAAAAAAAAAAAAAATTTTTTTTTTTTTTTTTTCACTGTTGGTTGGTTGGTTGAATTCATTCTATATAAATAGCCGACTCTTCTCCAATCAGTCTTCTTCTGTCCCAGTAAATCTATCCATTGTTAGATCCTGCCGGATTTAGAACGATATGCTATCTCTAGCTTAGCCATGGAACGTTTCTAATTTATGTCTGGCAGATTAACAATACGCTATCTTAGCCTGTTTCTAATCTATTCAAACTTTTTACGATGATTAAGTATCGCGAGTCAAATTTATTTTGGCGTACCTTGAATCGCTACCGAAAAAATGGATGGCTCTAATATAGGTATAGGCTACGTGAGCGATTCGTTCAGGATACAATCGAGGAACGTACTGCTAGAGGATAAGATACGCATTTTTGGCTTGAAACAAATCATGGTACCGCTGTCGGAAAAAGTACGGTTTATTAAAGACATTTTACATAAGAGACATCATTGAGTTTGAAATAAAATATTTTTTTTATCTGTATTTAAACATGCAGACATTTCCGCGAAGCGGAAATGTCTGCTTGTTTAAATACAGATAAAAAAATATTTTATGTTATTATATTTTATAAAAACCCATGATCTATTCTGATTTCACGAAAACCTGCAAGATCTTGTCATTTGTCAGACAAAAGTCTATAAATATCTTGTTTTCTAAACCAATATTGTATAAATAACGTTATCCCATCCTATTTTAAAGAAAACGGGTTTGGGTATCACGGAGCTGGTTTATGCATGACCTTACAGTAGAAGAAATAAATTCCACTCCCACCCACCCTAATAGATATACTATATATATACTATATATATAGACTGCAGCGCCATCTACAATGATTGGATAAAAAAATATAACTTTAGAAACCAACTGTGAAATATTACATATCTAGCTTAGCCCTTAAAAATTTTAAATTTTACACAAAAAATTAAAATTTTAAACGAAAAAATTAAATTTATAAACTCAGATCTCTTAAATTTATCTATAGAGTCTGTATATTTTACCAAGATTCATATTTATCTTATAGAGAAGCCATATCCCTTCAAATCGTTACGATATTGGTACTCTATCTCTAGCTTAGCCATTAAAATTTTTAAATTTTACACAAAAAGTTAAAATTTTAAACGAAAATTTTAGACTCAGATCTCTTAAATTTATCTATAGATATTTTATCAAGATACATAATTATCTTATAGAGAAGCCATATCCCTTGAAAATTACAAATTCAAAATATTTTACAGATAACTAGATGACTGTTGTTGGCAGACAAAATGAGATGTGGGTACGCTAGCCATCCTATATATAGGACGCACGAAAAAAACTAATGTTCAATAAATGAGGTTAGTTCCGTTAAGTTATAGATTCTGCTCCGTCCTTGAAGATGTGTTCAAGGTCACAAAAAAAAAAAAAAAAAAAAAAAAAAAAAATTTTTTTTTTTTTTTTCAAGGTCGTTGGATTTCTTGTGGGCGTGGCTTCATTCCATCTATATATATAGAGAGAGAGAAACTCGCTTACGTATCCAAACCATCATTGTCCAGTCATCTAGTCATGTCTCTGTTAGCTTAGTTATTTTTATCTATACATTTAAATTGATACCATTTTATCTCGTTTTCCAGAGTCTTAAATTTAATTTCTACAATATTGGCCTAATATAGTTTATACGTTTAAATAGTCTTCATGCTATCCTGATAATCTCTTCGATACTAGCTTAAATAGATTTTTTTATAAATTTAATATCAAAGTCTCAAATTAAACCCGTCCAATATTGGCACTATATCTATCGCAAAAAAATGGGCCGAACGAGGTGTCAAAGACAGAAATTCTGCCATGAGACACCTCGTTCGACCCATTTTTTTACTCTCATTTTAAAGATTAACACAAGCTCTCTATGGATTGCTCATTAGATAGCCTACTGATGGTCATCTTCAACGGTCCGGTCATTTGAGATTTGTATAATTCATAATCCTCATATTCAAGCTCAAAAAATTTCCTCACCTGTAGTTGGTATGCGGCAAGGAAGTCTTCGAACTTGGTATGAGACCTTTCTACAAATCGAACACCTATGGCTTTCACGAAGCTGAGCTTCATGTTAGCCTGGTATTTCACCATGGCCGAACCATCGAACATCTTATCAAATTCCTGTTCGCCCATGAACCCTTTCAAATGATGTTTGGCTTCGCTAATGGAGAAGATTCTCGTCTTAGCGAGCCATTTAGGTAAATCGATCTTAGGGTCCATCACGTCACGGACGGTGAGGCCTGCATATTTTTCGGCAAATTTTAAATCTAGAGGGTGCCTCGAATAAATAGCCAGGTCCTCAGCCCGGACAAACAGGGTGCCATCAGTAGCCATTAGGCATTTAAAGGCAACGCCATAAGCATAATTTTTTACATGGAAAAACATGACTGACAGAGAGCTAATGTATCTAAGCAGCTAGTAGAGAGATCGACTAGCAATTGAAGAGCTCTCGCTGGACACTCGTATATATACCCGGTCTTATCAACAGATCTGATTGTAATTTTCTAGGAACCGCTTATCAAGAGGAAAGGCTTGCATAATATCCTGTCTCTCGAACAATTTTTAGCGATCTGATTATAACCGGGCTTCCTGTCAATAGTTCTGGAAAAATCTTTTTATAGAGATCTGATTGTAACCGGGCATCCTGAGGAAAGGCTTACATAATATCCTGTCAACACTTCTCGAAAATCTTTTTATAGAGATCTGATTGTAATTTTAACCGGGAGCCGCTTATCAAGCATCCTGAGGAAAGGCTTGCATAATATCCTGTCTCTCGAAAATCTTTTTATAGAGATTAGATTATAATGACTGGCTTGGCTACACTTAGTCTTTAAAAATTTTAATGTAAAGTTTAAACGAAAAAAATTAAATTTTTAAATTCAGATCCCTTAAATTTAGCTATCGATATTTTACCAAGATTCATATTTAGCTTATAGCTAAGCCATATCCCTTGAAAATTAAAGATCAGATTATGATGACTGCCACACTTAGTCTTTAAAAATTTTAAATTTTACACGAAAAAAATGTAAATTTTAAACGAAAAAATTAAATTTTTAAATTCAGATCCCTTAAATTTAGCTATCGAGTCTGTATATTTTACCAAGTTTCATATTTATCTTATAGCTAAGCCATATCCCTTGAAAAATTAGAGATCAGATTATAATGACCGCCACACTTAGTCTTTAAAAATTTTAAATTTTACACAGTAAATTTTAAATGAAACAATTAAATTTTTAAATTCAGATACCTTAAATTTGTCTATAGATATTTTATCAAAATTATCTTATAGCTAAGCCATATCCCTTGAAAATTACAAGTTCAAATCGGTACGCATCCAATGTTGGCACTCTATCTATCGCAAAAAAATGGGCCGAGCGAAGCCTCAATGACTTATGTCATGAGAGGCTTCGCTCGACCCATTTTTTTGCACCTCGTCCTGATCTTAAGACGAGGATTTATAAAAGTAGGGTTTGTTTCCCACCAAAACTTTAATTTTTTTGGGAAAATACCCCAATTCTAGGTCTCCGTACCTCTCTCCGAAGACATAGCTATCCATCGGTACAGATTGCAGGTAAGAGTCCATGGATATTTTTAAATCAGCTATAAAACTCTCCATGGTAGCATTGGAAGAGCTAATGCATGCTATCTTGATACGTATGGGCCTTCTGATGTTGAACGTACACTCTATCGGCGACAAAATCTCGATAGGCCCCTGAAATAAGGATTGAAATTCGCCTGGATGCATATCCAACAGCGTGTTGGCATCTTCCAATCCAAAAATACGTGTCTTGGCTAGAGACGGAGGCAGGCTCAAGCCCTCGGGAGCGATGTCAGTCACTGTAAGATGGCATAAGTTTAAAACGCCAGAAGGATTTTGATAGCCCATGGTGCGAGCTACGTCTGAACCTTTGATAAAAATTTCACCGTCAAAAGTCAAAAAACAAGTAAATTTCACGTTTAACTCTTCAGCTAAAATTTGAAATATCATTTTGGAGCTTTTAGAATATCAAGCAGTCAGAATGAAATGTCTCGTCCAGCAGCCTGTATTTATACTAGCAGCAATCTCTATTTCTATCTAAATTTCTTATCGACATCCTCTGACGCACATCCTCTTACGCACGTCCTGTGGATTATGCAAGATCCCGCTCAAACGACAAATTAATTCTAAAAATAAGTTTATCGCGTCCTGAGGATTACATAATATCCTGTCAACAGCTAGAAGAATTTTATCAGAAGGTCACGTTTTCTAAGAAAGCTTGCTAAAATTAGGTCGCGAATCGGGTATATATACGAGCTGCCTCTAAGAGCCTGCATCATTTTGACTTCTGTTGCATTAAGTCATGCTATTCACAATTGAACATCCACAGCTGGATGCTAAAATCCTATTCGTAGTCTCTGCGGATGGACTTTTGTTCGTCAGGGCCTCTGATGTGGCCAAGCTGATGGGTAAGGGTAGTGCATACGTAAAAAAAACTACCAAGCTAAAGGTGAGGGACCTCGTTTACAAAAGGTTCAGGATACCTGTCTCTTTAGCTAATACCTGGGTGTATCCAATAGAAGAGATTCATTTCGGAGATGCGCTGTCGACCATGGGTTTTGAGGCCATGATGAAATCTGCTAAGATTGACATCTTAGATCCTATAGTGCCAACTGCATGCATCCATAAAGCAGTCAGAATTCGGATCGTGAGGAATTCTGATGTCTTCATAGATGAATTCTTAAAGGATTTCATAGAAAGAACCCTGCTGTTCTATGATGGAGACCACGATGATGACCCTCGCCTACACGAAGATAGATTTGAGACTATTTCTTGGACAGACACCCCTCCGTCCAAAATCAAAGTCTTCGTGGGGAATCGATCTCGCTGGTATAAACTGATGCCTTAGAGATTTAAATTGGAGGGGGCAAAAAAATGGGCCGAACGAAGCGTCTCATGGCAGATTTCTGTCATTGACGCTTCGTTCGGCCCATTTTTTTGCGACGGTAGTAAGCCAATATTGGATGGGTAAAAATTGAGACTTTGAATGGGGTCTCTGAGATAGATAATATTAATATTTCAATATTGAAACGATACTAATGCCTTTGAAACTGAGATAGCTAATGTCTTTGACTCTGAGATAGAAATTTACAATATTGAATAAGGATATTTTTTTAAATGAATGCCGTACCAATATTGAATATATTTTTTAACGATTCGATAAACAAATAATATATTTAAATAATAAAATATTTATATAGTCAATCTGAAGGCAGGATATTGCATAACTCATTTTCTACGAAAACAGGATGAGATAAGGCTTTTTATAGAATAATTTATCGCTGGATATTGCATAACTCATTTGCAACGGACACGGAAACAGGATGCGGTAAAGATATTTATAGACGCTGAAACAAATAAGCATTGCTGGACAATGATAGTGTATATACTTTAGCATGATATATAGGTTAGCTAGAGTCAATCAACCAATCAACCAACCTTGAAAAAAAAAAAAAAAAAAAAAAAAATTTTTTTTTTTTTTTCAAGGTTGGTTGGTTGGTTGATTGACTCGGATTCATTCTTTATAAATAGCTGTACTCAAACCTTCATTCCTTCATTCTGTCTGAATCTCTTCTAGCATCAACCTTCTACTAAAACGCTCCTAACATTAAGATACTTTAGCATGATTGGTTGATTGGTTAATGTCTTTAAATCTGAGATAGAAATTTACAATATTGAATAAGGGCATTTTTTAAATGAATGCTGTACCAATATTGAATATATTTTTTTAACGATTCGATAAACAAATAATACATTTTTAACTTTTCGATAAACAAATAATATATTTAAATAATAAATATTTTATTATTAAAATAAAATATTTAAATAATAAATATTTTATTATTAAAATAAAATATTTAAATAATATATTTAAATTCTAAATATTTATTTTTCGAACCGAACGTGAACAATTCTGACGGGGTGGAGTTGCTCGAAGAATACTTCTGGCGACTGTAAATATATAGCACATAATATGAATAATTGTCATATAATTATTACTTAATTTAAGAATTTAATTAGTTAAGGAAGCATGGTGCTTAAAAAGGGGAATAGCAAGGGGGGAAGAATCCTTTTTGAGTTCCTGTGAAACTTCCTCGAGTGATACTGAAGTTGCATTATAATCTTGTAAAACGTCAATCTCCTTTCTAAAGAATTGAGGACTCTTAAACCATATGTCACTGCTTCGAAGAATGTTAAAACTAGCTCCTCGGCTAAGGAGATCTGCAGGGTTAAGGGACCCGGGACAATGAGCCCAAGCACTAGTATCACACAGACTTTGGATCTCTTCCACTCGGTTAGCTATGAAAGACTTCCAACGCTCACTTGATCCTTTTCTCCAATATAATGTGATTTTAGAATATGTCCAAAAGAAAACTTTTGAAGGTTTTTTGTGATCAACTGTCGCCTTGACTTTGCTGGCAAGTCGTGCGGCAAACAAGGCACCAAAATGTTCCAGACGAGGTAAGGTGATTTTCTTCAGGGTCGCAACTCGATCTTTCGATACTAGGAGATTTACTTCAATTTTATCATGTTTTAAAACTCTGAAATATATATAGCAGCACCATTAGCTTTTTGGCTTGCATCGCAGAAACAGTTGAGCTCTATGATGTCGGTGGTTGCTTCCTTCGAAGTATTAAGTACGTTTCTAGGAACTGAAAGTTCGAAAAGCTCAGTAATCTCAGAACACCACTTTAACCACACATTTCTAATATCTGAAGGTAATTCTTCCTCGCATGAAATCCTCTTCATCCATAAAGTTTGAAGAATGCATGTTACGCGAATAGTAAATGGGATGAGCATTCCCAGAGGATCGAAAATCTTTCCTATTGCTTTCAGAAGGAAGCGTTTGGTATTTCCATTTTCTTTTAATATGTCTGCTAGGTTCTGCAGTCCCATTATAAAACAATCTTCCTTAACATTCCATAACATGCGAAGCACTTTAGTTGTATGGGATTTTGAGTCGGCATGATTTTCCTGTATTCGAGTTTCGAAATTTTCACTTCTCCACAATTGCATTAAAACCTTACTGTTAGTAATCAACTTCCTTACCACCATACTAGCTTGACCCATAATAGATAAGGCTACCTAAGAAATGTTTAATGCATCTTGTAATTCATCTGCTCCAGATATAAAGTCGCCGACATAAAAGCCTCGAAGTAAGCAATCTGTTGTGTCCGGGTATTTATCTTGGAATTTTTACAGATGTTTTTTTATAGTGGCAGAAAGAAAGAATAGGCTGCAAGTAGCACCGAAAAGAACTCGTGTAAACCTATAAATTTTAAAGGTGTCATTCTCCTTCCAAAGAAATCGCACAGCATCTCTGTCCTTCTCAGCCAATAATATTTGAAGAAAAGCTTTCTCTATGTCAGTTACGAATGCAATCTTGTTGAGCCTGAAATTCACGAGTATATCAAATATATTTATATCTAGATTTTGTCCTGACCAAAGACAGTTATTCAGACTTAAATGATGAAAATCATAACTTGAACTTGCATCGAACACAATTCTCATTTTAGTAGTCAAACTCTGGTCTCTAATCACTAGTTGGTGTGGCAAGTAATAAAAAGGTTTCTCTACAGATTTTTCTGAATTATTTACTTTTTCTATGATACCTTTTCTCTCATAGTTACACAAGGTTTCACAATATTGTAAGTGGAGAATTGGATCTTTTTCAAATCTTCTTGTAAGTGAATTTAATCTCTTTTTCGCAACTGTGTAATTATCATTGAGCTCTCTCCAATCTCTCTTCTATGGCAGTTCTACTTCATAACGGTTACCTTTATAACATACAGTTTTCTCGAAATGTTCCAAGGATTAATCCGTTTCGCGATAATAAGGATCATCTTTAATCCCTATAGCCTCAAGTTACCAAAAGATTTTCATGTCATTATCTATGTCCCTACAAACATAAACCAATCGACAATGTATTTTTTGCTGGTTCTCACCTGTTGAATTTGAAACACTACCATAGGCTATAAAACCAAATACAAAATTTTGAAATCTTAATTCTGAATTAGGCATCTCAGTTTGACCAAATTTTAAGAGCTGATAGAATATTTCGGCTCCTAGTAAAACATTTATCTTTTCTGGCTTATCAAAATAGGGGTCTGCATGCTTGACATTTCGGCGTAAATTATTACCAGGAATTGAAGCCATAATTTTTAGGTTTTAGTTAGAAAATATTTTAAGGAATTAAAATTGGTGAGAATAAATGTGAATTAAATTAGAGAAAATTCATCTCACTAATTTAAAATTTTGTGCTATTATTTAAGGAAAATTGTGTTAAAAAAATTAATATAGTCCATTGTCACATGTTTTATTTTCTAGAATTTTGATGTTAAAAATTTATTTGATTTTCGGTTTATTTAATTTGTACTATTAATGTAATAGTTAAAGGGTTTAAAATGGCCGGGCTATGGAAATATCGGAAAGCAGACTTGAAAACAGTAGTAGAAGAATTAGATATTAAGGTGATAATATCGCGAATGTGATAATATCGCGAAAGAAGATGGAAAGCGGAACAACGGCTTTTAGAATAGAACCACATATTTCAGGAAGAAGAAGGGGAAAGATTACATGAATTAGACTGTCTTAGATTAAAACAAAGCACAAAAAAGGTTAGTGTAACCTAGTAAGTTAGTGAAAGCGCTAAGCCGAGCGCGTCTTTAATGCAGGTGATGCAAAAGTTCGATGCTCAGAAAACTGATATTTCTGTATTTTTAACCTTATTTGAAAGGCAAGCAAAGAAATTGCACATTTCTGAGGATCAGTGTGTGACTCATTTATTAGCCTTAGTGGCGGTAGAAATACCGGAGATTGTGATAAGGGAGCCGGAGGTGTCTATTGAAAGTTATGAATATGTAAAACAAAATACTGCTCAACAGGTTTAAATTACGCTCAGATGCTTTTAGAACTAAATTCTTAACTCACAATAAGAGATCAGATTCAATTTGGAGGGATTTAGTATTTGAACTAAGAAGCTACCTTGAAGGATGGTTGAGTGGAGTCGAAGTTGATGATTTCGAACCTCTAAAAAAATGATGATAGCAGATCAGATTAAAAAGAGGGCTCCCCTTGAAGCACGGAATCATTTAATAGATCAATGGGCTAATTTAAGTAACCCGAAGAGGTTGCCAGTAAATTAGACGTATAAAAAGAAAGGCGTATAAAAAGAAAACAAAATTCTAATTTTAAAAGTTTTGTAAAATTTTATATATAGATATAGATATATATAGATATTTTATATATAGATATAGATAGATACTTAAACACATATATGTATATATATATATATATATACATATTATACATAAATGTATGGATTATATATATATATATATATATATATATTCTTTTTTTTTTTTTTTTAATTCTAATTTTTCGTTATTTTATAGAGTTGAAATACAGTTAAAAGTCGAAAATAAGATTGCCATTAGAGGAAGATTCCATCTTCTTTTTTGGAAAATTTTGGAATACTTGGAAAATAAATAAATGACTCGACCAAACGCAAAATATTTCTCAATATTGATACCACTTTCAGTACATCATTCAATACAAATTACTAAATTTAAAGCGGTGATAACCACCGCTCATCACTTGATAGGTTTTTCGCATGGCGTGTCAATCTCTGCACTAAACCGTTTATGAAACTTTTATTTATATGATCATAAAAACATTTACTGTTTGGTGTCAGTTGAATTATAGTAGTTTTTGTTTTCTTTTACATGGTAAAGAAAAATATTGTCACAAGATGCGTATTACATCAAGTCATTTTAAAAGATGTGATAGACAACAGGATAATTTTCATAATTATTATATATATATATTTATTTATATTTATATTTATGAATGCAATTTAAGAACTACAAAATATTTGCGTATTAATTATAGTAATAATAATATTTTTAAGGTACTATGTGACTTTAATTACGATACTCTGTTAAGATACTGTGTTTATGTGACTGTGAAATAAATCTGAGAGTACATGCAGTCATAAAAAACCCCCCTTCTTAACTTAGTTCGCCAAAATAGTCATACAAGCATGCGATTTGTAACAGTCGATTAATAGTAACAGTCATGTTAAAACGGTATGCATAGATTGTGTTTTAGAGGCCGTTTATACTTTAAAAATGGCTGGAATTTTCTTTTATTCATTAGTAATCCCCCATTTTTAATTTCTTTTTCTTTTGAGTTATTTGGATCAAATCAATCTGCAAAACGGTAAAAAGTATATTTATCTGTATCTTTCGTAGAGTTAAACCTGTAAAAATCTTAGGATGCTAATGTTAAATGAATCTGGCATATTTTATTTTATATCGTCCTGTAAATAGTACATGAGTTCAAATAATAATAATAATAATAATAATAATAACAACAATAATAATAATAAAGTGTTAAAATGAAAACATCCAAACACATTCCACGCAAATTTTCGAATAAAAAAAATATGTTTTCAATTCTGTAAATTATTAATAAATTCATAAAAAAAAAAAAAAAAAAAAAAAAAAAAAAATACTATATTAATTTCTGAACGAATGAAATAAGCTTTTTCAGAAAAATGGATTTTTAGAGATGCTTCGTAGCATTATTTTTCGAGTTATATTAATGTTCCATTTTTTGTTACCGTTAAGAAGGAATCATACTCATTTCATATAGAAATAATTCTATATATATTTACGTTAATTTGTCATAATTATACAGAGTAGATATTATCTCATAAAGATAGCGGTGGCAATAAATTTGAAAATTTCTCATCTATGAGATTGTCCTAGAGAGTACGACTCCTGAGTTGAGGGGCCGTGCACTATTGTTAATTGCATAATAGAAAATTAACTATATACAAGAAAACTTTAACATTCCCCCTTTTTTTGTGTGTGTGAGAGAGAGAGGAGGAGAGAGAAACAGATTTTTAATGGTTTTCTAAGTAACGTACCGAATTTTACTACACAAATTAACTTATTTATTGTAAAACTGGGGCATTCCCGGCAGGAGATTGATATATTATGATATTCCAAAAATGAATAAGCAGTGCCTATTAAACCGTTAGTTGTCGCATATCGGTCTATTCGCCGCCCATAATTTATATCTCCTACAGATCACCCCTTAAAAATAAAGTAGGGAAACTCTATATAACTTACCTTGGGTAGATATCCTCTAACGTAGTATGTTTGGAAGTCATTCCTGCTATTTTTGAGCAGTTTAAAATGTTTTACTTCACAAATTGGTCTATTTGACCGCGAAGCGACCAGTAACGTTGATTCATTTTTCTCCTCACTTCCGGTTTTTCAGACAGGTTAGAGTTTTGCGAGAAAATCTTCGCGTGAATTAAGGTCAGTTTATCATTCTCTACTGACTTTCTTTCGGCTTTCCCCAACACTAAACAGCTACGGGTAATAGACCGAAACTCCACTACTAGAGTTATAAAAAAATGATACGGCCTCTCTCGGGTTAACTTTTTCTGGAACAATACTTTGCTTTTTAAAAATATTTCAGGTATTCGTAACTGACAATTTTTCTTAGACCCACGGATCAAAATAATATCAATCTCTGGTGAGACCATTAGTGGCATTTACGTCATTTATTGTTGAGAAAAAAAATTCAGGACATGCGAAAGCATGCTGTTAAATGATGTTGCGTTTTCAAGAAACAGGTAAAAGATGAACTTACTCTTAAAGTAAGAATATATCTATTTTTCTAGGTATAGAACACGGGTGCAGAACTTATACCACTATATGTAAGAATTTTTTTTTTACTATTTAAATCAACGATATTACAGGTAAAGAAATTTCTTGAACAAATACCGGTATGGATTCTTCGACCGTATTCTATCCATGTTCTTCTTAAGTATTAAGTAACTTATCCCCCCCCTTCGTAACCCTTTTTTTTATGTTAATATAATACATGTCTTTGCATTTGAATATTCTAGAATACTTACGCTTGAAGTTAATATTGTTTATTAACACTTTCCAGACCTCTGACGTAGATTCACGTCATTGGAAAATTTATAGTTCCACCAGTAAGCATTTCTCTCCCAATTTGTATGTTATTTATTTTGTATGTTATTTACATACTTGCCAACCATCTCATTATGAACCGTACAATTTTTAGTACCCGCCTTTTTTTTTCACACCAATAATTTTTTAGAGTTATTTTATTCTTATTTCATCGCAACAACATTTGGAGAGAATAACTCTAAAAATATAGTGGTGTGAGTAAAGGGGCGTTTTTTCAGTGGGCGTTAACAATTGTACGGTTATTAATGAGATGGTTGGTAAGTATGTATTTAGTTAAATATATACCCAATATTCATATTTGTACTTTCAATGTACTATTGATACAAATACTTTGATCTGAGCGAGTGTAATTATAATGCATAGCTGGTAATATTTTAATTTATTCCGAAGTACTTTTAGCCCCGGCTTTAATTCGCACCACTTTATTTCTAGAAAATTTTTTTCAATACATAACTTCGATAAAATAAGAAAAAATTACCTTGAAAAAATAAGTGGTACGAAATAGAGGCGGAGCTAAAATTACTCCGGAATAAATTAAAATATTGGCAGATATGATAATGTATATTTATTTCTAATAGAAATGCGAATACAGAAAATTTTATTCTGAAATATTGTAAGTTGGGATAATAATGCTCACAGGCGGACCTTACTGTAAAAAAGGCAAAAGTATATGGTAGTGAAAGTGTTAAGTAAACTTCTTTATTAAAGTTTAACGCTGTGATTTATTTACTTTTCTATTTCGTTAAAAATTAAAAAAACTTATTACATAAATTTAAATTATTAACACTTTCGCGACCGCATGTTTTTGTCTTTTTCAAAGTTAGATCCGCCTGTGGGCGTTATTCTCCCCAATTACAATATTTCAGAACAAATTTTTTTGTATTCACATTTATATTACAAATGGATGTACATTATAGTCATACTCGTTCTAATGTGATGCTTCAAGCTGTGATGTTTCGAACAAACAGAGTAGACTGAAAGTCTACGATTTTTACATTATTTAAGAAAAGAAAAACCGCCCTGTAATGCCTTGGCAATTTTTGGAATTTCCTAAGAAATGTTGAAAGAGCAATCCATGAGATTGGTTTCACCACCTTAGCGCCTGCAATTTAACAAATGAGAGATCAACGGATCTCCACCTTCTAAAAGACCATTGGAGATTTAAGGAACAATTTCTCCCTCTCCGAAGCCGTGTTTTCTTGTAAAGGGAAGAGAACACAGAGAGAAGGAATTAAGTGATGTTTGCGATCCGAGGCTCGAATTTGCTATTCTTTTGAAGACAGACCTTTGCCTTGTAACTGCAGACAACATTTATATTTTATTTAATATCTAACTAGATTTAGATCTTTTTCACGAGCTATGAACTTATTCACCGACTTAGCTGTTTGAATTCATTTATCCTAGATTAAATAATTGTATTTAAAATAAAGAATTGTATTTAAGGCTTTGATATACTCCATTAAACGCTACCTCACCTTCAATTCCTGACGGAGACGTTACACTAATCAAAGCTTTTACATCCATAGTATGTTGATTGTGCAAATATGAATATTGGGTATATTTTAAAGAAACAAATAACATACAAATTGCGAAAGAAACGCCCACTGGTGAAGTTAGAGATTTTCAAATGACGTGAATATACGTCAGCGTTCGCGAAAGTGTTAACAGCTTTTAAGAAGAAAAATTAAAAATCATGATTTGCTTTTATGCTTTAAGATTTCAGATTTTATAAGAATTACAGAATTAAGGAGAATTTAGTATTAATTTTTTATTAAAGTAATGGTGGTTTATTTTTCCTTGAAAAAATGATAATTTTTCAGTTGAAGCAAAAATAGGATCTTTGGTGTTTGAGAGATCTTTAGTAGGCAAAATCTGCTCTATTATTTATACTCAGTTAAATTTGAACAATCATGGCGTAAAAAGCATAATTATTATTAATTAGGTCAATGTGCCTAAATATGTTAACTCATAAAAAAAAAACATTTTTTTTTTTTTTTTTTTTTTTTTTTTTTTTAATGATTGTCTTAATGCCAGAACAGAATCATATTCAAATACACCATTATTAAAATTTTCGAAAAAATTCATAGCATTTTTCTTAATTAGAATTTTCTATGTCTGTGCACATTTTGCATTATTCACCTCCCCCAATTTCCCCTGAATACGACAAAAAATCCTGTAATAGCTATTGTAAATTTATATATTTTCTTACCTTTTAAAGTCAAGAAACCAATTTTTCCTCATGGTCCTGAATACCTATTACATTCGAGGACATACTTTGAATTAGAGGTGTTAAAACATATTTGTCGATTTTAGGCTTTATTTTATTTCATATATCTAGTTGCAACCAATTATTTTCCTTAATTGAGCCGTCATTTATTGCATGTATAAAAGTAAGGATTTTTTTTTTTTTTTTTTTCAACATTTAAAAGCAGAAATTTTAAGATAGAGAACTCTTAAAAGACAAAAATTGTGAATAACTGTATTTTTTTAAATTATAATGATTATTAAGTATTAATAATTATTACAAACTAATCGTGAACTTTTATTTCAATTGAATAAAAAAAAAAAAAAAAAAAAAAAAAAAAAAAGGAGAGAGAGAGAGAATTTGAAAATAAAACTTGCTGTTCCACGAATTTTTATTTATTCTTTTTATTTGTGAGTAGAAGACAAACCACCTGATTTCTTCACTCCAGTCACATTCATGCCTTTAATGATAATAAAGTATACTTGTCAACCATCTCATTATGAATAGTACAATTTTTCGTACCCGCCTTTTTTTTTTATACACCAGTAATTTTTTAGAGTAATTTTATTCTTATTTAATCGTAACAACATTTGGAGAGAATTACTCTAAAAATAAAATGGTGCGAAAAAAGAGGCGTTTTTTTTTCAAGGGGCGTTAACAATTGTCAGTTATTAATGAGATGGTTGGCAAGTATGTAAAAGCATGCATCTGCGCCGTAGCTTCCTAAACTACATGCGTTCCGCGTAGCTCGGAAGCTTGGCAACAGTTCAAACGGTAGACAGCGCTATCTGGTTCAGATTGTGCAATTTTTTATTCAACTGCTACCAATAATTTTAATAAGTGATATGCGATATATATAATCAACGTTTCTTCGATTCTATTCGCATTTTATGCATGTTAAATCACACTTTTTAAAAATTTAGGTGGCTGCCGAATAAAAAATTTGCGCAATCTGTACCAGATTGCGCTGTCTACCGCCAAGTTCCCGAGCCACGTGGAAGGCATCTGGTTTAGGAGGCTATGTTTACGCAGATAAAGGAAGAAATCTTATCTATAAATTATTCAATATTACTGTTTTAAACATTAATATTTGTCTGTAATCAAACAAATAAGCATTTTATAAGCACTGAAATTGAAATTAAAATAGATTAAGTATATTACTTTTTTATTTTAGGCAAAATTATGTTTAAAATAATTTGTTATTCTTAGAAACACACATTAAAATAATACTTCTGAATACTGTAAAAATAGAATGATGCAATAGAATGAAACTCAGTTAATAATTTTGCGGATATCCAGAAAAACTTCTCAGCGATATAAAAAATTTCAAGCCATGAAAGAAGAATGAGGTCGTGAAAAGTAGATAAATGCGAGTCAAGGATGACAAATTTCCGCCTGCATTGCTACAACTAATTTTATAAAATAAGCTCCACCCTTTTTAATCGCAACACATTACTATAAAAATACTTTAAAGATTTCTTTATAAAACTAGTGATAGCAAATAAGGCACAAATTCCTCATCTCTAGGAGCATTTTAAAGAAAGGGCGGGGAGTACGACTCCTGTATAAGTGGCACACTTGCCAACCATCTCATTAACATCCGTACAATTGTTAACGCCCCCTGAAAAAACGCCCCTTTTCTCACACCAGTATAATTTTAGAGTGATTCTTTCCAAATGTTGTTACGATTAAATAAGACTAGAATTACTCTAAAAAATTACTGGTGTGAAAAAGAAGGCGGGTACTAAACATTTTACGGATCATAATGAGATAGTTGGCAAGTATGAAGTGGTGATATGTGGCTAGTTTCATAAGAGTAAAAGTGTGATTATTTAACAGTATATTTAAAAATTAAGAGGACTGTTTTAATGTGTAAATATACTTTATTAAATAAAACAAAAGTAATTTTAAAGGAATCTAAACGCAAATATTTTAAAGTAACACCTAGGCGTTACTAGAATTTTGATATCATTCCCTTTAAAAATCTTTATTTTGAAATTGGAATGCGAATAAAAAACCATCAGTGAGTATATTTTATATATTTTTCTACGTTGAAGTTTAAAATATTATGTTTACATTGTAAATATAAATAGAAGAAAAATGCAGATGATCAAATAAAATAAAATCTATGTATATTTTTATTAATAGCAAAACGTCCCTTAAAATTTGATATCATTATTTTTAAAACCCATATTTCAAATTCATAAAGTCATAAAGTGCATAGTTGCGTCACAAACTTTGAACCCGTTAAGTTTTTGCATTGGTAGATATTACAAGCATGTATACGCATGAAAAAAAAAAAAAAGTTATTTTAGCAAATAAAAGTGTATTTTAACTTAAAGAATTTTGATGTGCATTTAATATTACAATATACTAGTGGATCTGCAGATCAGGAGCCTCAACGTCCTATTTGCATCAGACATTTTTCAATAGGTCATTTTTATTTATTTCTTATTATATAATAGTATATATTGATTCGATCGACTTATTACCATAATCAGATACATTCTTGAGGGGGGCTACCGCCCCCCTCAACCCCCTGTTGTGTCTCTCTTTGTATACCTATTTGTATATCATATAAGGTGTTACGGAATTGTAAATAATTGCATTAAATTTTGTGTCAATTCTTTCAAAGAGGCTTAGTAAGTCGACAAAATGCTAATTTTCTGCATTTCTAGTCGTTTTAGTGTTTAAATAGTCTAATTTTCCTTTAAAAACGCATTAAAAAGCTCCAATAAGTAAAGAAATGGATTTGGCGCCAAATTTGGCGACTGTTTCCCTCCTTGGCGATTTTTTTGGCGACCTTGGCGAGAAAATCCTTATTAAGGATATACCAAATATGGAAGCTCTAATCTCATTGGCTGATGAGGTACGAGAATTTTCCAGAACAGTCTGTGTTCGATAGAATAGTATAAAAGAAGCATATTTTTAGCCAAGGCTTCCAATCTCAGATCTGTGTCGGTTTCGTCAAATGCTTGATTTGCTTTGAGCCTCTTTGAATAAGACTTGCTTTATGTGTTATTGCTAAACAGTTTGTACTGTTGTTTTGCTGTTAACGGCTGATGTTTAAGCTATGTTTACTGGTTGAATTGAAGCTGATACTTGGTTTATAGACCTGTATTCTTCTGGAACTTTCTGTGAATAAATCACTGAATTTTTGCAAGTTTCGCCTTTCATTCTCGGACAACTTACAAACCCCCAAGTACGCAACAATATGCATTCTTATTAAACGACGGTCTTGTATTATTTCCCAGAATTTCATAAATACCGAATTTCATACAAAAAAAATTACATAGCTTATCGGAAATATTTTGCGTAACCTTTAAACTAATTATCAATTCTATGCCCACAATTTTCAACATGAAAACAGGCTTTTAAAATTCTAATAAAATTTCATTATATTTGATGGGGATGTAACCATGTTAAAATACACTTTTAAGAAATACCGACTATAGACCGTAATAGTACAAAATTCCTTTATGTATCCCGAAAAAGTAACCACAGTCACTATAAACGCCAATAATAAGAATAAATCTAATTAATTATAACTCATTAATCTTTCAAACTAATTTGACATCATTTGGATGATTACAGTACATACTCGGAATTATTTTGTGTGGTCCCATAAATTATTTAGTCTATACATAACCTTTTTTAAGAGTAAACATAATTTTAAGCATCTTTATAATGTATGTTAATTTTATTAAGTTCAATTCAGCATAAACGCATTAAAGTGCGCGCTTAAATTAAAAATTCGTCCATAGGCTCTAATGTTACGAAATTCTTTCGTGTGTCTTTGTAAACGAACCATAAACATTGTATACACCAGTAAAAACTATTCAGCTTATTTTGCGTTTAATATTTATAATTGTTCCAAATTTAACATCGTTTGGATGACTAAGTGACATTGTCAGAACACTTTTGTAAGGTCCTGTACATTAATTAGAAAGCTTAAGAGCACATATTTTCTTCAAGCAACATAAGTTTAAGCATCTTACTCACGTACTCTAGTTTCATTTTCTTCATTGCAAAGTAATGATATTAAAATGCGTTTAAACGAAATTCACCCCATACGCCGTAATGTTAAGAATTTTGGCGTGTCCCCGTACACAGTTTATAAAAAATATAGCAATGAAAATTATACAGCTACTTATATGGAAAGCTGGAATGTGTGCGCCAATTTGCAAGTCAATCGAAGGATTTTTGCGGCCGCTATTGCGGTACATACAAATTCTTCCCATAGGCCGTAAGGATAAGAAAAATTTTGGCGTGTCCCTGTACACGAACAACAAAGGGAATACACACCTAACACTATACAGCTAATTCCGTTGGGCTCGTGAATATGTGTACCAAATTGCAAGTCTATAGCGTTATTTTTGGGGCCGCTTTCGCGGTACATACAAATTCCTCCCATAGGCCGTAATGATAAAAAAAACTTTGGCGTGTCCCTGTACACGAACTACAAATGGAATGCACACCCAAAACTACACAGCTAATTTCGTGGGGATCATGAACATGTGTACAAAGTTTCAAGTCAATAGCGTGGTTTTTACGGCCGCTATCGCACGACAGACAGACAGACAGACGGACGGACCGACGGAACCCAAAATCCTTTTGAGTCTCAACAGAGGGCCTCCACTGACGTTTCGGCAAAAATTGAAGTAAATAGCTTGATTTTGCGGCGGCTATAACGGAACATACAGATTCTTCCCATAGGCCGTAATGATAGAAAATCTTTGGCGTGTCCCTGTACACGAACTACAAATGGAATACACACTTAAAACTATACAGCTGATTCCGTCGGGCTTATGAACATGTGTACCAAATTGCAAGTCGAAAGCGTGATTTTTGTGGCTGCTATCGCGGTACATACAAATTCCTCCCATAGGCCGTAATGATAAGAAAAACTTTCGCGTGTCCCTGTACACGAATTACAAATGGAATACACACCCAATACTATACAGCTGATTTCGTGGGGCACATGAACACGTGTACCAAATTGCAAGTCAATAGCGTCATTTTTGTGGCCGCTATCGCGATACATACAAATTCCTCCGATAGGCCGTAATGATAAGAAAAACTTTGGCGTGTCCCTGTATACGAACTACAAATGGAGTACATACCAAAAACTATACAGCTGATTTCGTGGGGCTCATGAACACGTGTACCAAATTTCAAGTCAATAGCGCTATTTTTGCGGCCGCTATCGCGCGACAGACAAACAGACAGACAGACAGACAGACACAGCCCAAAACCGTTTTGAGTCTCAACAGAGGGCCTCCACTGACGTTTCGGCAGTAATTGCCAACTTAGCACCTTTTGTCCACAGAAATATTTAATAGAAATATTTATTTTGATACCATAAGAATGTGAAAAAATTTTATTGTAGAAATATATTTTCCATTGATTATACCAGATACTTTCAAATACTGAACACTCTCTAGGAATGTCAAAAATGTATCATCTGAAGATATCTACCAATTCATCATCATTTTAAGTGATACTATTTCCTTTTATTTAACTGCAGAATAAAACAAGAATTTTTCTTTAGCAATAATGTTACACCTTGGAAAATTTGACATTTACAGTAATTTGAATTCCAGAAAAATATAGGAAAGGAAAAAAGAAGAAGAAAAAGAAAGAGATTCTGCGTTTTATGCGCAAATATAATAAAAGAAAAAAGAAAGAAAGAAAAAAGAAAAAAGATGTTTCGAATTAAAACATCTGTGGAAATATTTCGTCATTCCCTTTTCTTGAGACGATACTTATCGTGGGAATATCGTCCACTGAACGTTCCATTGACTCTATATTCACTTACAAATAACTACCGTATTCTCCTCTGTCTGATTCGCAAGTCTAGTAGTTTAATTAACGCGTTGAGCATATTCTTAAGGAAATTCCCGTCAGACCACGCGCGCTGCTTTGAAGCGTGTTATTTTTTCCGTGTTTTAATAAAATCCATTAAAATTCCTTAATGACAATCCTGTAATATATATATATATATATAAAGTAAATTTGAAATAAAATTTTAGTAATTACTTAAAACAATGTAAAATTTTAGTTGTATATCATATTTTACACTATCAGCCACCGGTGGTTGATGCAGCTTGTTATCATGTTTGACACCGTCAGCCACCGGTGGTTCATGTGTCCAAAGAGAAAAGTAAAGTGTCAATCACATACATAAGTGACGTGGGAAAAGTGGTATGATTAAAAAAAATTACGAAAAAAGTAAAATTTTTGTGGAATATTGAACGGTATAATTAACTCTTTACTTAATTACTTGGAAATAATCACATATCGTTAACATTTTTCTCATGCGTCTCTTATTTTCTGTTAAATGACAAGTTAATGCAAGAGGCCCTATACAGGGTGGTCATAATTAAACAACCCTATAAACAGCATCCTGCAGCGCAAACGGGTGAACGGAATGCAACGAAATTTGGTATATAAAGTATAAACTATACACGAGATGCGCTCGCGGAATATAAAAAAAAAAAGTTTCAAAATGTCCACCAGAGGGCTCCTTTTCCGGAAAAACATTAAATTTAACAGAATAAACGACCAAAACGGAATACAGACACATTATTAACATTTATTGACTAGTACGCTGTTTGAGGGAGGAAAAAAAAGCTCAGTTTGCCGAAACAAGAACGATTAGGACGAAATTGCACAAGAGGAGCCGTTGTTAATCGTGTCCAGGACGATGTAGGGTAAGGTACTCCATGTGAGCACCCTGATTTACCTGCAGAATTTCAAGTCTAGGAAAATTGTGTTCAACAGCAGATCGTAACTTATCAGTTCTGATACTTCGTACATGAAGCGTATCTCGGAATTTTTTTGGCTAGAACTTACAGCTTTTCACAGTTTTATATTTTATTACCCATAGTTCTTGTTCTGCATTTTTAATATTGTTTCTGTATTCCGTTTTGGTCGTTTATTGTGTTAAATTTAATGTTTTTCCGGAAAAGACACCCTCTGATGGACATTTTGGAGCTATTTTTTTTTTTTTCGAAATTCCATGAGCGCATCTCGTGTGTAGTCTATATACCAAATTTTGTTGAATTCAGTTCACCTGTTTGCGCAGCAGGATGCTGTTTATAGGGGAACAATTAAAACCCACGCAATATTTCGACATTTTGCAAATTCATCAACATTCTGCTCTGTCACTATTTCCGAGTTTTATACTCCCCACACTCTTTAATGACTGATGACCCAAAAACATTTTTAGGCCTCAACAATCTTTGTTTGTTAACATGGGAATGATAGATGTATAGGAATTACTATATCTATGCTTAGAAATAATGGATTTTTAGTGTTAAAAGTTATTAATTAGATATATAAAAACAAAATTTATTAATATGTATCAAATAGTGGATGTGGGTCGAATCCAGTAATTTGCTTGAGACCATGCGGTTACAGACAGCTTTCTGTGGTCGAGAAGTAATTTACAGTTGCTTTTTTAAGTGTTACCTAGCGAGAACGCAGTACGGGATACCTTTAAAGACATTGGTCCTTTATAAGACGAAATTCCCGAACTGCAGCAGAAGCTTTCCCCATGTTTTCGTAAAATAGCTTTACCAATAACGCATGTTCAACTAAAGATACCATCATCATTACAGCCGGAAACACTTACATAAAACATGGCAATGTCTGCAAACATTTTACATCCTAACCTGTTTTCCATAAAGCTTCCTCTTCTTCGCAAGCATGCAAATCTCGACATCCCCCCCCCCCTAGAACTGACAGCTTTTCCCGGTTTTACATTTTATTACTCATAATTCTTGTTCTGGATTTTTTATATTGCGTCTGTATTCCGTTTTGGTTGTTTATTGTGTTAATGTTTTTTTCCGAAAAAGGCGCCCTCTGGTGCACATTTTGGAATTACTTTTATTTTCGAAGTTCCGTGAGCGCATCTCGTGTATAGTCTATATACCAATTTTTGCTTCCCCGTTCCCTCGTTTCGCTGTAGGATGCTGTTTATAATGGAAGTTTAATTATAATAACACTGTATATGAAAGGAAATGGTATAAGTTATCATAAGTAAATTATATATGACTAAATTATGAAAAATATAATTTTTATAATCAGTTGATTTATTATTGATTTTTAAGGGAATATTTTTTTTTTTAAGTTTGATAATTTTTTAAGATTTT
Source organism: Salticus scenicus (assembly GCA_963930645.1). Taxonomy (NCBI): domain Eukaryota; kingdom Metazoa; phylum Arthropoda; class Arachnida; order Araneae; family Salticidae; genus Salticus; species Salticus scenicus. The sequence goes on along the minus strand of OZ005659.1, from coordinate 204,464,790 downwards.
ATATTAGAAAGTATTATAGATTTATATATATATATATATATATATATATAATTAGCAGGTAATGAGCGCTAATTTTAGTATATAAAAAGAGTTTTACTCTTTAAATTTTAACTAAATTAATAGATATAGAAAAAAAGAAAGAAAGAAAAATGAATTTGAAACTGTATCTAGAGTTTTTCATTCGTCTTTAATACATTTAATATTCATAAATTTTATTTGCTAAATTATCCGGGAAAAACAGAAATTAGATTGTGTTTCCCGAGTAAAAAAAAATCACTTTTTCCACCTCTATGTCTTATTAATATATCTGTGTTTCTAATACTTCTGGACACTCAGCCGAAAAGTAGAATTAATTTTAAAATGAGAAAAATGTTACCAGACCAGGAATTAAATCTGAATATCCGCGTTTGTAATGATCGATAGATGGAGCTTTCTCAACTGCAGTTGTTAGTAAATGTAACAGCCACGTGTATTAATTTATTGTTCTTTCTTGTTGTTCTATTGTTGTTTGAGCGTGAAAGCTATCAGTGGTATGATATATTCACCTTAGGCCACCAGAGGGCGAGCCTTTCATTACAATCGCGGATTGGGCATAATGTATTAATGCGTCCATACTTCATTACCGTTCATTACTATGTCTCAATTTTACTCAAGATTAATCAAGAATATTTTAAATACAAAACAAGAATCTGTATCAAAGAAAAAATACTGATAATTTGCAAACGTTAGCAAAACTGATGGTAAAATAATAATAATAATAATAATTATAAATAATAGTGAATACTTAAATATAAAGTATTATAGGTGGTTATTTCACCTACATTATTTAATCAAAGGTCATTCGTATTTCGTCATCTCTGAATGAAATTAGCCAAATGAAAATAGCGACGGTAACGTAACACAAACAGTATGAATCAATCAACAGCTTAACACGGCATCATCATATACGACACTTTTTAACACTGCATTATTCCGCAGTATTTTGCAAGAACAAACATAATTTGCAATTGAATTTTACACCAACAATTAATGATATACAAAATGAATAAAATCATGAATAAAAGAATAAATAAAAGCATAGAAAAATTGCTGGTGAAAGTATGATATATATATATTTTTTTTTTCGTATTTCGTCATCTCTGATTGAAATTAGCCAAATGAAAATAGCGACGGTAACGTAACACAAACAGTATGAATCAATCAACAGCTTAACACGGCATCATCATATACGACACTTTTTAGCACTGCATTATTCCGCAGTATTTTGCAAGAACTAACATAATTTGCAATTGAATTTTACACCAACAATTAATGATATACAAAATGAATAAAAGCATGAATAAAAGAATGAATAAAAGCATAGAAAAATTGCTGGTGAAAGTATGATATATATATATATTATATATTTTTTTTTTTTAAATTAACATAATAAATTTGGGAATACAAAATTTATCGGAAAATGTTCATTTAATCAGTATTTTAGATAAGAATATGTGATAGACGACAATTTAATTACCACCATTGTTTAAATGTGAATACAATTTAGTCATAAAAGAAACTTCGAGTACTGAATATGTTTATAAACAATTATAGTAGTGTTAATACCTTTAAAGTTGCCAATTTTGCATTTTTTTAATACGACTACGATTTAAGAGAAAATTTTATTCTGTATCATCAGTGTCAATGTTTACAACAATTTCTATAAGTTCAAGAATTTATCCTTTCATAATTTATTTTAAGTGGTATTTTATATAATTCTATTTCCTTACTTAATCTTTTTTGGAAACTCTTACAAATGGTAACTTACGATTAGTTTGAAACAAATTATAAAGATTATTTTATTTGTACTTAATTCACGGACAAATTTTTAACTGCCGAATCGCAACAGAAAAGTCGCAAAAAATTGCAGAGATGCTAAGTTACTGTAAACTAAAATTATGTTTCCCACCACTATTTAAAAATCGTAATCTTTGTTATATAAAATTGAAGATACTGTATAAATTATCCGGTATTAGTTTACGGTTGATCCGTACTAAACTGAGTGCTTTACAGCTGCAAACTTTCAAGTTTTAAACGCCAAATACTAAAATGTCATAAGCAAATTATTAAACTTATGCTCATCAATACAACTGAAATTAACTTTAAATCTTGAAATATGGGGACATGTCTTTAAATTATATCTAAAATTTTAATTTATTCTATTAAATTTATGTTAAAAATATAGCAAATTAAATTTCAGATTTATTTTTTACATTACATTATATTTATGTTAAGAAAAATTTACTTTGCATAGAGATTTATATTAGTTTGTAGACGATAAACATAGTTTCCAACAGTTTTAATTTTTAAAACAGACTTATCACCAATATTTTTTAAAAGGAATCTATCACATATATTAAAATACCCCAAAACAACCGGTTCTTAAAGGTTTTAGGGTATAATGATCTTTAGCTCACTGCTTGGTGATTTAAATTTAAATTTTAGGTTATTTTACAGCTAAAGTCTGTAAAATAACCTAACTTGCTTTATAATTTTAACTTGCTTAAAAATAAATAAATAAATAAAAATAAAAATAAATAACTGGCTATAAAAATGTAAATAAAGTAATGTTATATCTTGAATACTTTCAGCACCTGAATTTCATTTTCAGATACGTTTAAGTAGTAAATGCCAATTTTAATTAACTTAAAAAATGAATATAAAATAATTTATTCAGTCGTGCCTCTTTATCAGCGAATCAGTTAACCATACATTAAATTGCTGCTCTTTATGTTAAAAATCAAGTTTCAAGATAATGAGATACAAAATATAATAAAACTTCCGTTGATACTTCGTTTATTTTCAATCTTAATTAATTTTCTAATCACTGAAAGTTTATAATTAGCATCTTTGTTTAATTCAGTGCAAAAATCTTTTAGATATACTGCATACATAAATAGATGTATTATTCGTGAATATTTATTCTTAATTTACTGTAATTATCGCAAGTAGTTAATTAAAAATGATAATCTTTAATACATTTTTTCAATAGCCGGGGAAAAAAAATGAATTTTAGGCAAAGCTTAAGATTAATTAAAAAGAAAAAAAAATTAATTTCTAAACATGAAGAGATTTAGTTTAGTTTAATTTCTTTAAAAAATACATATTTCGTCCATTTATTTAGTTAATTTTAATTTAAAGTTTGGTTATTTTATTTATTTTTATTTTTTTTTAAGTTTAGATTGAAATGGTTTAAAAAGAGACCAAATTCGACATAACGTTAAATTTATAAAGTCCGTATATTAACGTATTTTTTTAATATTTAATTAATTTACATAAAAGATTGACTTTCCATGCATTTCTTATTAAATTAATTCCGCAACAATTTGCTTTTTCATTTATTTTAAAATAACAATAAATATATATTGTTATTTTTACCTATTAATAAGTTTGAATAAGTGAACAAATTATATATATATTTACCTGGTGTAAAGAATTTTTAACATATTTTCAGAATTTCTACATTATATAGTTACTTTACGTTCCCCCCCTTTTTTTTTTTTTTTTAATACCCTTTATTTTTAAAGTTTTTTACATTTCGTTTATGAGATATTCGTAGCATAAGTCTCTATATACAGTATTTTTAAAAATAAAATTAGTGGCATTCAAATGTAAACGTATTTATAATATATATATGTATGTATGTATTTACAATATGGTCCTAAAGCACTATCTCTATTTAATTCAATGATAGCCTCCTAAATTAGATACCTTCCGCGTGGCTCGGGAACTTATCGGTAGACAGCTCCACTTGGTACAGATTGGGCGTCTGTTTTATTCAACATCCACCAAAGATTTTCAAAAGTGGGATTTGATATATATAATAGGCGAATCGAATCGAAAACACGTCAATTACATATATCATATATCACTTCTTAAAATAAATTGGTGCCAGTTGAATAAAAAAGTCGGGTAATCTGTACCAGGTAGTGCTGTTTGCTGCTTAAACTGTTGCCAAATTTCCGAGCTACGCGGAAGGCAGGAGGCTATGATTCAATAAACATTTTTTTTAATGTTAAAATGTTTAGCAACCTCATTGTAAATATTTGCCACACAGTTCTTATTAATTATAGAAATATAAACACACACATATATATGTTTTGCTTATGTGGTAACACACATGTGACGTTATAAATAATCTCTAAAAAAAGAGTTAAATTGAACACGTGTCATTTGTTAATTATATTAAAAACATTTTAAACACACGTAAAATTAAATTTTATTTAAAAGATGTTAAAAAAAATATATATATCCGAAGCTTTTCGCTTTAATAGTAAAGCATCATCAGGGATTTTTATTATTCGTTTCCAATGAGCAGTTTTTAAATATTTTTTCTTTTCATAGTCAACAGTTAAGTCTTTTAATAACGTGAATATCAGCAAAGTCAATTTGAAGTCCGGTAAAGGTTGGATCAAGGAGCTAAGAGAAATAAGAGAAGCAGGAGCTATTGAAATATCACACGAGGCTATTGTAGGAGAAAAATCATCATGAATTAGCAGAAATAAACTATTATCTATTTTATAATATTGTGCCAAATTATTGGCAAAACTGCAGCATCTTTGGAATTTATTGCATTTTTGCATTTAATTATATTAATAGCTGCGGAAATGTAAAGTTCTTGGATAGTAAATGGTGCTGTAATAATTTTGGATTTTTCCCATATAGGGTTAGCGTTTGCGTTGGCATAAATGAAGTCGACTAGAGTAAAATTATTTCCTTCTTTGATATTTCGTATATGCTCTTGTATTCCTTTATTTAAAGTCCTCTTAGTCTGTCCAATATAACAGAAAAGTTCTTTATTGCTTTCGATGGGAATTTGATATACTCCTCCAGTGGATCCATTTAAGTCGCGGTCATGAAGGGTTAATTGTTTAATAGTTATAGGAGAACTGAATGGGATAAATAAATTAAATTTACGTAGTATATAATGTTTAAAGCTATAGAATTCTTTACAGAAAAGGAGACTATTAGTATAACGAAATTTTAGAGTTGAATCTAGAGTGTGATTAATAGGTTCAATTAGCATGCGATTTTTTATTCTATTAACTAATCTTATAATACTAGATTTACTATATCCTGCAGCATTACCTGTTTGAATAATATTGTCGATTTGTTGTTTTTTATTAAATTTAAAAGTAGTGTAATTTATAGCTCGGGTAATGTAGGAATTAAAAAAAGCATAATTATAATTAGTAGGATGAGCTGAATCAGCCGCGATCGGTAAAGGGATAAATGTGTTTTTGGAAAAGACGTCAAAATATATAGTTATATTATCTTCGTTACGATGTATCTTAAGGTCAATAAACGGAAGCGTACGATAGATCTTAGTCTCATATGTAAATTTTATCGATGGAAATTGGTTGTTGAGACAATCAATTAAATTAAGAAGTGCATTTTTTGAATAAGACCAGGAGATAAAAATATCGTCAACATATCGTAAATATATTGCAGGTTTGAGTATGGAAGTTTCAAATACGTGTTTTTCTAATTCAATAAGTAATAAATCTGCTAAAATAGGACTAAGAGAGGAATTCATCGCGGCCCCAAAAGTTTGTTTATATATCTATTTTTATATTTTTTGTTTAACAAAGTGATATATAAACAAACTTTTGAAATTGAAAGTGACTTAGCTACCGTTGCTCTAATAACTACTTTCAAGAATACTTTTGCTCGATGAAAATAGCATACCCGGTAATATTTCTAATTTATTCTAGAATACACTTTGCCTCGCACATTTTTCCACACCTGCATGTTTTTAACACTTTCGCGAGCGCTTGTTTTTGTCTTTTTAAGTAAGGTCCACCTGTGGGCGTTATTCTCCCTTGTTACAATATTTCAGAACAAATTCTCCATATTCACATTTATATAACAAACGGATATACAACAGTTATATTCTTTCTAATCACAGAATTTATATGCATAGTATATTGATCGTACAAATATGAACATTGGGTATCTATTTAAGAAAAAGGTAGCATACAAATAGAGAAAGAAACGCCCACTGGTGGAGTTAGAAATTTTCAAATGATGTGAATCTACGTCAGTGGTCGCGAAAGTGTTAAAATACTTTCCTTCTTATAGCATCATAATTAGGTACATACTGGAGAAATGTTGACTAAAATCATACTACTGTGAGAAAAGGGTGGGGCTAAGAGTACTCCAGAATAAATTAAAAATTTACTAGATAGGTAATATAGCAAAACTAGGAAATATAACCAGGGCCTGATTAAGGGGGAAGCTCGCTCATACCGGAATATTTTTACAATTATTTTTTACTTCATGTCATAGAAATTCCACGCTTTGACGAGGAAATATTTTTTATAAAAAATGAACGGTGTAAAACAATCCAATTTACTCACCGGTATTAGACACCAGAATTCTTTTAAAATAATTTTTAATGAAAATTTTCTGTTTATTATAGTAGGAAAGTATTTGTTAAAAAATAACGGTGTAAGTATAAATAATGTGTGAAGAGCGAGCTTCCCCCTTAATCAGGCCCTGAATATAACAATTCTGTTAGAAATTAGATCGGTACATTCTCAAAATTTAAAGTCTTTCAAAAAGACCACTCTTAGAAGTATATAAAAATGTTACGGGCTTTTTTTTCATCGAGGGAGATAGATAAGAAATTCTTTCCACCTGTTAGGCAAATTTTTGTAGATTATGGTAATCGAGCGCTAGTCAATTCAAATACCACATATTGCGAATGGTTGCTTTAACTGAACTAATATTAGAAGATTTTAAAAGTGTAAAATTCGGATCGAAAGAATTCTGAACTCAAAACCTCAGGGCCGCTCTCAAACGCTGTTTTCAGAGTTAACGCCAAGTAATTTTATTGTAAGCAGGTATGTTCAATCAATGTAGTAAATGCCATTGACGTTTATGCATACTAGCATCTCATATAGAGTCAAATACGAATATACAAAGTATTTTTCTTTTTCTTTTTTTTCTCTCTCTTTTTTTTTTTAATATATTTTCGGTGATACAGAAGACGGGGCTTGATTTCTTTTTTAATTCTTTCGCATTCACTCGCATGCATTGCGGTGATTTTATAAAAAATAAGTTGATTTGTATGATAAACATCGAAAAGTTGCTTAGAAAACAATAGGAATAATAATTTAAAGAAAAAAATGTAATTTAACTCTTTCAGCGATAGCCATTTTTCAGTATATCTGTTTATTGATACATAAAATTAATACTATTTATAAATATAAGAGTTTAGTACTGTACAGTACACATATTTATTATTCTTATCCCTCCCCCCCCCCCCGAAAAAAAAAAGCAGTATACATTTTAAAATATAGTCACACTTGCTCTTTATTTCGATTATGTATGAGAGATGAAGGTAAAAATAGTTTTCCGTCAGATTATGTACACTTTACTTATAGATGATACAAATGATGACGGGTGATGGCCCCCTAACAGCAATAAAAAATTAAATATCACTGTGACTAGAAAAATAATGTTAGGGGGAAGGAGCTTTAAATTTGAAACCCATAGTTTTGATGTTGCCTATTGTTTTCGTGAAAAAATTAACATAGGTCTTAATTCTTGATTGTTTCAAACATGAATTTATTAATAATTTTCATAATTCAAAACATATTTTTTAATCAAAAATTTGCATGGAATACTCTTGGTACACTTCATTCTAACGCATAAGAAGAGAACTTTTTAATATAATTTTTTTTCCTGGAAAATATGAGTTAATATTTGTCACATTCATTTAACATTAGCATCCCCATATTTTGACAGCTTATAACTTTATGAAAAACTGAGTGAAATATATAACTATACAGTTTTTTAACCTGCAATGATTTGATCCAAATAATTAATATATAAATATATATATATATATATATATATATCAAAAATGGGTGTTACCAATGAAAAAAAATTAAATGTATCCCAGTTTTAACATGTAGACCTATGCAAAATTTAAATTTCCCGTTATAAATTAAATGTTATTGCAAATCGATGAGCATACTTGCCAACATCCTAATTAACAATCCGTAGTATTTTTAGCCCCGCCTTCTTGTTCTAAAATATCGTAACTTGGGAATATAACGCCCGCATGCGGACCTTACTGTCAAAAAGACAAAATCATGCTGTCGCGAAAGCACTGTTTTTCATTATTGTTATACTTTGAAAAAAAAAAAAATAACTTTACATTATTCATATATATATATAGGTTTTTTTTTTTTCGTGCGTGTGTGTCCTCAGGTTTTTTTTTTTTTTTTTCTTTTGTAAAATAGACTTTCTTCAATAGATTTATTCAGTTTAATTTTGTATAATTAACTATCTTGTAGTATGTGTAATGAATTGAAATATCTGATAACTTCAAGGTATCAGTATGCCAGCTCCAACGAGTCTTAATGACTATCGCTGACACAATCTCTAATCTTCGCCTCTACGTGGATGTTATATTAATGCTGTATAACGTTCGCTGTCCTTTTATTGCGTTCCTGCTTGTATGCATTATGAAAAAACTATTTCAAATTACCTGTGGACAGAAGAAATTTTCCTGTAACCTTGACCTCTGGCAAATTACCAGATTCGACCCACGTCCATTAAGTGATGGGTATAAATAAATTTTACTTTTATGTATCTAGTTAACGGCTAATAATTTAAACAATCTTTTTAATATTTCTGGATTCTCAACAATTAAGTAGAATTAATTTTAAAATGACCAAAATGGTGCCAGGCCAGAAATTGATCCTGAGTTTTGGACATAATATATTAATTTGCCGATATATAGTTTGAACCGTTCATTACTATGTCATAATTTTATTCAAGAGATTGATCAATTATATTTTAAATAATGCTAAACAAGAATCTGTATGGAAGAAAAAATACTGATAACTTTCAAAAGTGAGCAAAACAGAAGAACAAAAAAAATAAAGTTTTATAGGCGGTTATGTCACGTACAATCGATTATGATCACTTTCGCGACCGCTGACGTAGATTCACGTCGTTTGGAAATCTGTAACTACGCCAGTGGGCGTTTCTTTTGCAATCTGTATCTTACTATATTTCTTAAAAATATTCCCAATGTACACGTTTGTACTACAATCAATATACTATGGGTATAAATACTTTGATTAGAAAGATTATACTTATAATATATATTCATTAGTAACATAAATATGGAAAGAATACGTCTTTTTCTGAAAAAAAAAAAAATGCAGCTTTAGACAATAACGCCCACAAGCTGAATTTACTACTAGGGATATTGAAAAATTAGGATCGCGATAAAGCGTACCGAATACTTATGAACCGTCTGGCAGCTTAACGTAACATATCTACACACCATACAATTTATTAAAGCTGCTGGTTTTTGCATTGCAGCTCTTTTCAAGAATCAACATCTTAAGATCAGCGATTAACTAAAGATATTAAAATGCAATAATTTTTATATAATCATAAAATTGAAAAAATCCTGGTGTTAATAGGATTATTTTTATCAGTAAAATATTTTATTAAGTGGAAAATTGAATACATAAAAAAAGGCTTATTTCATTAGATAACAGGGTGGTTATACACTCGATTTTTCTCCAGGGATGGAACACGGACGCGGAACTAATACCACTGACAACGTAACAACACTTTCTACTTATTAAATCAACGATACTATACGTAGAAAATTTACTCAAATATCGGTATGAATTCGGCGCCTGTGTTCCATCCCTGTTTTTCTCAGATTTTTCTACCAGAATATTTATATTATGATTTTCGCTTAATAAATTGTGCAAATATATTATTAAAAATTCCGAAAGAAAAATATTGGTGGAAGAATAAGGGAGAAAATGTGGTCCGTAATCACCTTGGATAAAAACATGTGATAGACGACATTGTAATTACAACTACTTTTTAATATAAGTGCAAATTTACGCATTAAAGGAACTTTGAGTACTAAATATATTTAAAAACATTTTAGGTTTATAGATGCTCATAGCTGCCAATTTCTTAAATTTTTTGCGGAATGATATCCTTGCCCTTTTTTCACACCGTAATATCTGTAAAAAATTTTCCTTCGTTATTTAACTACAATTGAAGATGAAAAATATTACTCTAAAAAGATTCCGGTGAGAAAAAAGGCGGGGCTAACAACATTCCGGAATAAATTAAAAACCTTGGCATCTATGGATGTTAACCTTTGCCTAGCACGTTTATAGTTGCCAACTTTTATAGTTTTCTAGTAACACTATAATTTAGTAGAACTTCTTTATTTAATCAATGAGAACGTTTACAAAAATTTCTAAAATTTTTGTAAGAATTTTTTATTTTATGTTCAAAAATTTATTATTTCATTACTTATTTTAATTTTATATTTTTAATTTCCTTTCGTAATTTTACTCGGGACCTCTATCAAGTGTTAACTTCCGATTACCTTAAAACGAATTAAAGAGATTACTTTATTCCATTGTCTTTAATTTACGAAGAAAATTTTAAGTGCTGAATGGCATCAGAAAAGTGTAGAGTTTCCAAGTTACTACCAACAAAAATAAGATACTATCAACAAATCGAGTACATATTAACCCTTTGCGGTGCAGGGTAATTCCGCTCATTTAAATTAAACTGCCACCGGAGTTTACGAAAGAATTTAAAATAAAAGAAATTTTTAATTTCCGGGTTAAAAAAAAAAAAAAAAAAAAAAAAAAAAAAAAAGAGGGGATTTTCCTGCTATGATATAAATATAAATTTTTACTAAAAAATTTCCGGGATGAGTTTTTGCACTTGAGAATTAAAATTAGGTGTTCCAGAGCGGGAACACTGCGACTGAAAGGGTTAAGCATTTCAACGCAACGTTATATTTTTGACCACCGATAACAGCGCCAATACTGCGAAGTGGTCGTGCGGCAAACTAGAGCGAAGAAAACATTATGGGTAAATAACATAATATCGTCTTCTAGTGCCACATTGTGGCACTCAACGCGTCGGGATGTCCAAGTATTTGTTTACATATTATCAATTCGATTCTGGTTTAAATATACAAATTTTGAACTTTACAATGTTTAAAAGAAGACAACAAGGACTTTAAACTAGAAAACAATTTCAGAGCAAAAACTAAAGTAAACATAATATAAATAACATGAAGGTTTTATAATCATTATTATAAAAAAATGGTAAATAAACAAGCAAAAATTATTTTGAATTTTACAGCACACTTTTCACCAATCAATATATATATATATATATATTAAAGTTCCGAATACACTTTCTGCATTGTGAATTTTTAAAAATAGTTATTTAAATGAACGCTTGTAAAAAACATAGTTTACACTCTTGAAGTTAAATTAAGTAGTTAATTAGCATGTATACTTTCATTTTCGGTTAAATTAATTTTATTAGTTAATATTCTAGCACATTGCCTTAAATATTAGCTTTTTTAAATTGAAAATGCAAGTTATGTAGTAATAAATATTATTTTCAAACTATAAAGCAATTAATGAACAACCTTATATTTGCATATTATTACCTGTTAAAACAAAATTTACATATTTTTATTTATTGTCTTCTCTCGTTAAATTTAAACAATATAATGATATTGGTGAGAAATTCATATTATCAGAAACATTTGAATTATGTATTTATCACAAATTCATTGCGTTTTGAAAATGTTATTTTAAGTTTTTGTGCCTCAAACAAGATCTTTCATTAAATTTTGAAATTAAAAAAAGAAAAATAATCTGGTGTGTCACTCACACGACTTTCTCTTACCCTGAAATTTAATACTATAAATACAGGTTGCAGATTAAAAGGTAAGATAACGAGTACTGTTATGTAAACCTGTGTTAAAGTATTCATATTAGGCTTCTGAAGAGTTTTATATGATAATTTGTTCTGTGTGAGGGGGGCTACCGCCCCCCTCAACCCCCCGTTTCATTAATGCACTTACATTTATATAGAATTTAATTCGGTTATTAAAAAATAATTCTGATTTTAAAAAAATAATTTATAAAAAATATTATTTAAAAAAATTATCTTTTATGATAATGCAGACGATTTTCATATTAGATAAGTAGTATAATACCAAATATCCAAAAAAAAGTCCATTTTATTCTCCAAAAAAAAAAAAAAAAGACGATTTTTTTTTTTTTTCGTTAAAAGTAAAAAAAAAATCGATAACTTTGTTTTAAATTATCGCAGCTCGATAGTTCAACCATTCGTTTTAAAGGTATTGGCGAGCTCTTTTGAAAGATACCCATCATGAAAATTTACTTCCCTCGAGGGGGAACTTCCCCCCCCCCCCAGGGGGAGGCGAGGCTCCTACATGCAAATTTGTTTTTTCCCAGTTAACTATCTCTATTACAAACAATATATATTCGTTTCATTTGGTTTAGTGCAGTCTATAGACGTTAAACTCTACTTACCTGTAATTTCCCCCATAGACGTAATGTATTAGAATTCTCTTGAATGTCCATGTACACGAACCATTTGCTTGATCTTAACGAAAAGCTTACTGTAGCATCCCTATATGATACACACTTAGAATACCAAGTTTGAACTTTCTGCCATAATTTGTTTTTGAGATATGCTGATAACACACAGACACACAGACACACAGACCATTTGCTAAAAACATTATTTTCGTATTCAGGGGACCTCAAAACGTGTAAATATAACAAAATCTCGCGTTCGAAAATTTGACCCAAAAACAATGCTTTCTCTACCTTATGGGTAAGAGAAAGTAAAAAAAAAAAAAAAAAAAAAAAAAAAAAGACTATGTTTTTGAGAAATTAATACCATAAGTTTTCTCACAAATATCCGCTGATGAACAAAAAATATTTAAAATGTTTAAAAATCATTACGTCTCGTAGTTAAATTAAATTTTAATCACATTAAAAACTGAGGCAGACAAAATGCACTAAAAATATACAATTAAAACCGTGATATACGTTCGAAAATTGTAGCCATAGAAACTGACCATTTACCTGATTTTAACAGTACTAAAATAATTATATCTAACGGTTTAAATAATCATTCTAGAATTTTCCTGGATGACTGGTACACAAATCAACATTTTTCACCCCTTAATGAGGCATGCGCAGTTCCCGAAGAATACGTTGTACTCACTTATGAAAGTCTCTTGTTCTTCTCTGCATTTACATTTGATGTTTTTTAATGATGAGGAGTCTATAAAAGGCTCGAAACGTTTAAATTTGTGTTTTATGTTTTTATTGTTTTAAATTGTATATTTTTAGTGCATTTTGTCTGTCTCAGTTTTTAATGTGATTAAAATTTAAAAAATATTTAGCAGTTACGTGTTTTAGGGGTATTAATATTCTTCCAAAATTATGTTATCAGGCATAATCAATACCAAAAATAGACCTATATTAGATATTTTTACATTAATAGATATGGCGTATCTACTTAGTTTTCCGTATACATCAGTTTAATCTGCATATAGCTTTGAAAATAAAATTTTATTTAATGAAAATTAAGTCTAATAATTAACCCGAACCGACAGGTGAATTTTATATTAATCCGAAAACCGACCTGAACCCGCTGTATAAAAAATTTTACGATCCAAACACATTGTCTTCACACCCGAGCCCGAAACCCGAAAACTAAATAAAAATTACTTATTCATCTAAAAATTATACAAAATACTTTTAAATTATAATATAAGGTAAATTTTCATTGTCAGACAGTTGGTAAATTATTTTAAAAAGAATTTAAAATGTAATTACTAATTGTTTAAGTTAAAAATTTAAAAATCTGAAAAATAGATCAATAATAATTTTTAACCATTTATGTGAGTTGTGAACTTTATGAGTAAACTAGTATGTTGTGCCACCACAAGACTTTCTTCTACATTTTCCTACATTTTACTAACAGCAAATAATTTATTAAAAATATTATTTTTAAAAATTATACAGACACAGTCGCCTCAAAATTTTTGTAACACAATCACACAGGCAGACAGACAGATGGACAAACAGACATTTTCTATAAATGGTAAAATCGTGTTCTAGACCTCTGAAAGCGGGTAAATCCGCCGAAAACCGGAAGTCTAAAAATTTTTACGAATCCAATACTAAGTAAAAAATGCACTTCAGTTTAAGTATTCGTAATTTGTTGTTAATATGTATTATTACTTTATTGCTTTTATCCGATGAGGATTTTTACTTTAGTACAATAATTTGTGTAGAATGTGTGTGATTCGCAGTTATCTGCTTTTTTTCGATCCTAGAACGTTGTTATAACGTTGCAAATAAGTGTGAACAGTGAAAAATTAGTTATAAAAACGTTATAACAACGTTATGAGCTACTGGAGACTTTAAATTCACACGATCAGCAAATTTTCTTCCTCCGGTTTCAGTTTTGGTGTATTCCATATTTGTTTAAGAGAAGACAACATATAATCTGCTGTGATGGAATTCGTTTCTTTTATGTGTTTCTTTTACATTACTTTTTTCAATTAAATCATGACAAGTATTTTCTCTATATTTGCTGTATACGTATAGTATAGGAAGAAAATTCAAAATTTCGTGAACATAAAAGGGGGGATTAAAATTAATTGAAAATAGAGATATCTTAAAATGAAAAAAAAAAAAAAGTAAATTGAAATTAACATAAATTCCCAAAACGTAAAAACGAGGTTATATTGTATTTCTTTTATCAGCATATATAGTTACGCTCATCAGTGCCTGACTCTGTCACGCTTTAGGCTTAAGAGATAGGCTTAAGAGACTTCCTTGAACTTTGCCTGTGTGTGAACGCAAGGTGCTGCCTAACTTTCATACTTTAGTTAATTTTAAAAAATCTAATTGTCCGATCGATAAACCGTTTAATCCGACGGATTCAGAAAAACGGCCCTTTTCATTTGGTACCTTATTTGTAACGAATTTTTGATTAGATTTTTTAAAAATTATTAAAATATGAAAATCACAATTTTAAAATATACATTTAAATTTTTTATTGTTGCCATTTTTTTTTTCCTTTTTGCATGTGAAATGAAATATGCTTTCACGTGCAAAAGAAAAAGTATATATATATATATATATATATATATACTATAAAATATTAAATTTGCTCATGCATATGAGAAAATGATGTCTATAAAATAAAAATAATTTTTAATTTTATAGATAACGAAGTGATAAATAAAGTGCGAAAATTTCGCGTGGACTTGCTAGCAAATAAATTATTTGAAGTGAGAAATAAATAAAATGAAATGATCATTTTTTAACGGGCGCCTTAGTCGCTCTGCAACTAACTAGTATGTATATTTTAACAATAGTCAATAAAGATTTATACGGTACTTTAAAATTTTCAGACACTTTCTACAGATGATCTGTTTTAGATTTCAGAGCTGCCAACCTTTTCAACTTTTAAATCAAAACTGACACCAATATTTTTAAATGAAAAATGTTATATACAATTTCGACGATTAATAATACAGGAAACAGCTTTAAAAATTTTCCGGTTTGAAGTCTCCCTTGAAAAACGGGAACCTTGGCACCTATGAGATTTGTTGAAAAAAAAGAAAACGTATACAGATATTTCTTTTATGCTTATACGAATCCAGATACGAATACGGATCTTTTCTCTTTTTTTTTTCCTTCAGGCGGATATCCGCGTATAGGAATACAGAGCTCCGACACATGTCTAAAATCACTTAAAGAGCTATAAGTATGTCTACAAATTTATGCTTTCAATTGTAAATTTTTTTTTTAAAGATGTTCTCAAGTCGACTCGACTCGTAGAAAACGAAACCGGACACGAGGAAAAAAAAAAAAAAAAAAAAAAAAAAACAGTCAAGCTGATCCGAATCCGACCCGAACCCGATCCACAAGCGTAAACAGATTGACAACCAGACTCAATCGGATAGCACTATTTTTGCATTTTTTTTTTAGTACACATACTAGGTGAGTCGTATTAATTCTGGTCGTTATATTTAACGTCCCAGCCCGACCGTTCCCGCTGTTCAATGTCTTTTTCTAGTCATTTTTCCCCTTTTATTACTTCCGGTGGGAGCCTGATTTTTTTTTTTTTTTTTTTTCTAACATTGTGAGTTTTTTTGCTTTTCGTGCCATGCTATTTCTATGGGGTTTTTAGCTTTTTTCCCATATTCTATAAGCGAGATGTATTAATCCTGGACGATAGGACCCATGTCCCAGCCACCCAATTGCCTCTCTTCGATGTCTTTTTCTAGTCAATTTTGTCCTCTTATTACTTCCGGTGCGAGCCGTTTTTTTTTTTTTTTTTTTTTTTTTTTTTAACTCACTTGACATTGTGAGTTTTTTTTGGTTTTCTTCCCATGCTATTTCTATGGGGGTTTTACCTTTTTTCCCACATTCTACAAGCGAGATGTATTAATCCTGGACGATAGAACCCACGTCCCAGCCCACCCAATTACCTCTCTTCGATGTCTTTTTCTAGTCAATTTTGTCCTCTTATTACTTCCGGTGCGAGCCGTTTTTTTTTTTTTTTTTTTTTTTTTTTTTAACACACTTGACATTGTGAGTTTTTTTGGTTTTCTTCCCATTCTATTTCTATGGGGGTTTTAGCTTCCCCCCCCCTCTATTTCTATATTCTAGAGTGCGGTGCTCTCTCTTTAATACAATTTTATAGGAAATTTTAATCAATTACTTTGATATATACATCTTTTTTTCTTAACACCAAAAACAACTTAGATAGTTTTTTAACTAATGTGTTTATTTAAATTATTCTGATATTTACTGCACCAAAACACTAGTCGAATTGTTTATTATTGAACTACAGACAGACAATTTACCAATAATTTTTATTAAATTCATCTTCCTTCATCAGATTTTTATCTATTTTGATCATAGTAATCAATGTGATTAACTGTTCACTTAAGCATCAACAGTGCAGAATACAATTCAAGAGCTCAGTAGATGAACATGTTAAATGCAAATTTAGATCATTTGAGAAATTAAATAGTAAAGAGGTAATTGAGCATCGAGAAACCATGTAGATAATAATTTTTTGTGTTAACTTGTAAATGTTCGATATTAAAAGAGAACTTAATAAGTTCTTCTATCCATCCATTTTCTCAAATTGCAGATAATAGCTATTGAAAAAATTATTAAAAAAATCCGGTGGCAATGTAATTATTTCTACTTTAAATTAACGTTATGAAAAATCAGAGTAATGCAAATTAAACTCCAGGTTTACTTTTTACATTGCATTACATTCATATTATGAAAAATGTACTTTGCACATTAGTTTGCGCATGATATGAGAAAAGAAAATCTCGTTAAAATACTTGAATAAATAAAACTAATATTGAAACAAGGGTGCTTTTCGGGAGGTATTTCCGACTTTTTTTTTTTTTTTTTAATTTTTTCTAGCTTCTTTTGTGCGATTCTGCAAATAATATTTCTGGGCACTACCACTCTTGATTTAATCTTATGTAAGCAGTTTTTTACAAAAATATCAAACATTGGTCCTAGAGAGAGTCCTTGCTACAAAATTTATACCAGAAGTTTGTATTTAAAAGTATTAATACATTTTAATTAAAAATTCAATAAATTTTTGAAATGTATGATTAATACCTTAAAAGTTGTAAAAATGAGATTCGTTTTAACTTCATTTCGGTGTTTCAAAATTTTAAATAGCATTCACCTGTACCTTTTTAAGTGGTTGTTCTTCAAAATACCATATAAAATATAAAATTCTGATATTTTATTTTTTATTCACAAGACGTCCTTTCTGATTCTTTCCTTAAATATTCTGTTATGCTTAAATAATACAGCTATTACGATTCAAGTCAGTAATTATTTTTCTTTTTGTTAAAATATCTAAAAGTGTATATCCTTCACAAACTTTTGCATCAGAAATTTCATTAGCATATAAAGTATATTACACACACACACACACACACACATATATATATATTTAAGTTTAAGTAACTCTTCTTTTTTAAACTTGCATTAATAATGTTTTCTAAAATAAAAGATTGCTTGGAATATATCAGTTGTTTTAAAAACTTTAACTCTTATATCAATATCTTAAACTGTGTTTTTGATCGTAGTAACAGCTGTATTCAAGTTCTTGTTTAAATTATGCTTTGTATTTTTATTGTGGCATAAAAATATCTTTATTCTACGCAACTTTTTCAAATATTTTGAATAGTAGTACAAACTTTAACATTTCTGAAGAATATCAAATTTTAACAAGTCGAAAGTTTAACGTTAAACGTTTTCTGAATATATCTTTGTATTGAAATAACATATATGCCAATTTTTTTATGTATTAAACAGTTTTTACTTTTAACAAATATGTAATAAGTGATAATAAATTATGTATATTCCTTATTATCCAATATTCAAGATTAAAATAATTTTAAAAGTACAGCATTTAATTATAACTTCAAAAATAATGCTAACACTTTCGCGACCGCTGACGTAGATTCACGTCATTTGAAAATCTCTAACTGCACCAGTGTGATTTTATTTCACAATTTGTATGTTATTTATTTCTTAAAAATATACCCAATATTCCTATTTGTGCCAGGGTTGCCAGATTTGGCCTTTTTTTTATTCAATAGTTACCAATAATTTTTATTTTAACGTTTGGCTAATCACTTCGAAGATTGATAGTCTATTACATATATCAAATGTCACTTCTCAAAATTATTGGTGACTATTGAATAAAAAAAAAAAAACGCTACATTTGGCAACGTTGCTTTGTACTAATGATATAAATGGTTTGATCAGAAAGGGTGTAACTATAATGTATATCCATTTGTAATATCCATTTATAGTATCCATTTGCAATGTATATCCATTTGTGAATACGGAACATTTTGTTCAGAAATATTGTAACTGTGGAGAATAACGCCCACAGGCGGACCTTATTGTGAAAATGACAAAAACATGCGGTCGCGAAAGTGTTAAGTTTCCAGAAGGGTCCACGTATATACTATTTTAAATATGGTAAAGCTAGGAGAGATCGCGTGGTAGGGGAAATTTTAGGTGGTTGTAAAATATCAATAGTGAATTTGAATGTTTATTGCTTTAAGAGTTTAAGATAAGTCGTGTTTATTTTGTCTCGTTCTTCAAAATAAATGCTTGAATTTTCACAACCCTTTATAAGAATTTCAATACAATGGTAGTAGTACAAAATATTTTTAAATTAAACTATTTCTCATAACCTACTGACCTTGAATAACAGTACAAGTACCACGATTTCCTCTAATGGTGAGTAATTACATGATGAGTCTAAATGGTGTGAAAAGAAGTGGATACTAAGAATTCTACAGAAAAAAATAGAAATTTAAGAGCTTTGCCAATTAAAAAAAAAACAATTTTAATATAACAACAAAAATTGATCGTCCGTTTTCTTTGAAAAAAAAAAAAAAAAAAAGGAAGAAAAATTGTTTTATACAATTATTAAAAACGTCTTAAATAAATAGTATTTTCGGTTTTTCAAAAGCTTTTTAAACATAAGCATTCAAGTAAATAATTTTTTAAACAATCTTGTTTAATTATTCTACAAAATCAAACTTACACTTCTTGCATAATCTTTATATTTTTCTAGCACGCATGTTTAACAGCAATTTTTTCTGTAAAATAAACCTATATATATACTTTAAAGGAAATTTATTATTAAAAAATTGTTGGAGACGTTTCCTTACAAAAGTCATTGCATATTCTAGGGTTATTAATTAATTCTTCAAAAACTATTTCTGTTATTGTTCTAGTATAACACAACTGCTAACTTTTACAAATTTTAATTAGTACAACTATATTTTAGAGAAAATTAAAGACTAACTTTAATAAATTAAAGAAGACAAAGAAATATAATTATTTGGAACTGATATCCAATATGTGTGTAAGTCGCAAAGAATGTATTTTTACTTACTTATTTATTTTATTTTATTTTATTTTATGTTATTTTATTTATTTATTTATTCTTTTTATGTTGGATCATTCACTGATATCTGTAATGTTACTGTTATCGTTGTTTGATATTTTTTATATTTCTTCTTCACTAACATATTCAAGAAATTCGCTCTGCAGACGTAGATCAAGATTGCGAAATTTGGTCTGTTTTTATTCAATAGTCACTAGTTATTTTTATTTGTAACGTTTGACTAATTACTTCGGAGATAGATAGTGTATTATGTATATCAAATGTCACTTCTCAAAATTATTGGTGATTATTGAATAAAAAAAGGCCAAATTTGGCAACCCTGACGTAGATACAATTAACATTAGCCTCAGATTTGCGTATAAAATTATTTTATTCTTTGTATTTCAAAGAATACGAAACAAAACGAAATCTTAGTCTGTTGTCCCCGCCTTTTTTCCATACCACTCAATTTGTTTGTAAAAATAATCAGTTCAAAAAACCCTTAACGGCTTAAAAGTTTGTGACGCCGCTACTTTATGGCTATAAGAATTTGAAATATGAGTCTTAAAAATAATGATATCAAATTTCAAGTGACGCTTTGCAATTAGTTAAAATATACATAGATTTTCTTATTTGATCATTTACTTTTATCTTTTATTTATATTTTTAATGCAAACGTAATATTTTTAACTTTAAGATCAGACAGATATATAAAATACATTCACTGATGCTTTTTCATTCGCATTTCAAATTCAAAATAACAGTTTTAAAAGGAATTATATAAAAATTCCAGTGGCGCCTCGGTGTTATTTTAAAAGATATGTTTTTAGATTCCATTAAAATTACTTTTGTTTTGTCTAATAAAGTATATTTACACATTTCAACACTGCTTTTAATTTTCAAATATACTATCAAATAATTATACTTTCACTGAGTTTGCATCATAAAGTAAAATTATTTATTTCAATAAATTGATTTATCTTTTGCATCACGCATCAAATCATCAAAACATCACATCATCAAAACATAGTATCATAGTATCCAACTAAGTGAAAATTTGCTCAAAGAGGTAGTGTGACGTAAAGAAAACATTTACACAAATTTTACTTGCAGTTTTGGATAGCGTGACGCAAAAGATAAATCAATTTATTGAAATAAATAATTTTACTTTATGATGCAAACTCAGTGAAAGTATAATTATTTGATAGTATATTTGAAAATTAAAAGCAGTGTTGAAATGTGTAAATATACTTTATTAGACAAAACAAAAGTAATTTTAATGGAATCTAAAAACATATCTTTTAAAATAACACCGAGGCGCCACTGGAATTTTTATATAATTCCTTTTAAAACTGTTATTTTGAATTTGAAATGCGAATGAAAAAGCATCAGTGAATGTATTTTATATATCTGTCTGATCTTAAAGTTAAAAATATTACGTTTGCATTAAAAATATAAATAAAAAATAAAAGTAAATGGTCAAATAAGAAAATCTATGTATATTTTAACTAATTTCAAAGCGTCACTTGAAATTTGATATCATTATTTTTAAGACTCATATTTCAAATTCTTATAGCCATAAAGTAGCGGCGTCACAAACTTTTAAGCCGTTAAGGGTTTTTTGAACTGATATCATTACTTTTTAGTGGTTATTGATTAAAAAAAAAAAAAAAAATTAAAAAATCCTAGGAAGGGTAAACTAATTTATCTTTTCTTATGAAGTTGACACCATTTTTTTTTTTTTTTCAAAATGGCAGCTACAATTTATTAATGGACTTAGTGGATTTATTAATGAAGGCTTGTATATATGGAGTTTTAAGCAAATCGGTTCATAAAATCTTTCTAATGTAAATTTGAAATTTTCAGTGTGCTAGCACAGGGAAACAAGAGGGTAGATTAAGTTGGCAAATGAACATATCAAATAAATTTCTAAGATAAATCTACACTACAAATTTAGTGTGAATTAATTCAGTATTTCAAACGTTATCATACTGACAAATTTTCAAGTAGCCTGCCACTTGGAAACAAAATGGAGAAGCTTCGCTAGAAAAATTTATTGACTGGGATTCTCAAACTCTTAAAAAAAAAAAAAAAAAAAAAGAAAGAAAGAAAAATAAGTGGATAATTTCAAATTTAAGTTAGAATTACGTAATTTACATTTTGCAAGTTTCTTTTTAGAGAATTACAAATTAAACAATTACAAAAAAAAAAAAAAAAAAAAAAAAAATCAAGTAAATGTCAAAAATGGAAATTTGTATATTTTGTTTCCCCTTTTGAGGCTAAGTATGCTCCAATATTCACAATTTAAATTTTCATCAAAATTGCAGGTAAAAATTACTTCATATATATTTCATATAAAACGTTTGGGGGAAATAATAGATAAAATATAAATTAAGCTTTACATTTCTATAATTTTAAAAATAAGATAAAATCGCCTGGAGAAAAATTTTATGAAAAATATAAGTTAAGCTTAAAAAAAAAAAAAAAAAAAAAAATGAAATTCTGAGTAAAAATCTTATTTCATAAATATATTTACAACTACATTAAACAAAAACCCTCCTTTAATTTTAAATAATTATTTCTACATGTTTCGAAGCAATTATTTCTTTCTTTCTTTTTTTTTTTTTTTTTAAGAAAAATAAATAAATGTAGTGGCGCCATCTAGTTGTTTATATCAAAATCATATACATATATATTTAACTTTTTTAATTATTATTATTTTTTTCCCTTAAAAAAAAAAAAAACTTGTTTAGAAACAGGTAGAAATAGTTATTTAAAATTAAAGGAGGATTTTTTGCTTATTGTAATTGTAAATATATTTATGAAATAGAATTTTTCATGCAGAAATTAATTAATTAAAAAAATAAAAGAAATAATAATATTTTTTAAATACATTATTATGGGTTTCAAAGTAAAGATGCTATTTATTTATTTTGACGTGTTTTTTAATAATTGCTATTTGACATATTTTTCATGAATTTTAATAAAATTCATGAAATAATGTTATTTCTAATAAACAGTGTAAGCACTGTTTCATCCCTTAGTCATTATTGCTTTAAATAATAATAATAATAAAAAAATGATTATGTTAATATTTAAAATATGTATCATTTTAAAGTCTAAAAAATAAATAAATGAATAAACTCTAACTGTATTTTCAAAAGATATTTTTAAATTTTAAAAAGAAATATATATATATATATATATATATGTATTTACGAAAGTTTATGTTTGAAATAAAAAACGATAGATCTCGCCTAAACTCTATTTGCTGTTTTTTTTTCCATTTCCTGCGCGGAATGATACATGAATATGAATCGCAAATCATTGAGCTATTATAAAATCGATGTTCATGAATGATTAAAAAATTTTTCGCTTTAAAAAATTGTAAATTCATCATTATTATGATAAAATGGAATATCTAAAATTACAAAATACTTCCTTATTTAAAATGTTATCTAAATATTTTTTTGACTAAATATGAAATTTTTAAATCAAAAATATTTTTTTCATAACAGAAGAGAAAATATATTTAAGTGAATTTGACTTAGCATATATACAATAAATATTTTAAACATGTAATAAAATACTTTTGCGTTAAAAAAATCTAAATAATTCATTGGCTGCATTGAAGTCGGTCAATCAACCAGCCCACATACCTCACAAGTAAAAACCGCATAACAGCATTTTCACCCGAAGAAACACATGTAATTGGCGGAGTAATATAGTTCCATATTTAAAGCGATTTATATAAAAAACAAGAGTTTTCCTGAAAAAAACGAAAACGTTACTAGATTCAGAAAGATCCTATTAACAACATATATTAATTATATGAAAATCCTTCGAGCCGTTTTAGAGATATTTTTCCGAATTCCAGTGCATTACACCAATCGTTTTCCCTTTTTGGCTTTAAATTGAGATTCAGATCTCAAAACATACTGCATGTAGAAATGTAAAATTTTCAGGATAGATTAAGACCGAAGATAAAAGATTATTTTGAAAAGATCAGAACAAAATATGGTATATTTGCTGAGATATTAAGTGTCGGCTTTTACAAATCTCTTTGAAGTCAAACTAGCCGTATATATGAGTTCGCAGCGTCCCGTTTGTCCCTCCGCTTGCGTCACTCAAAAAACTGTCGTTTTTCATGATATTTTCTTTTTTTATCGCAGTTATGCGTAGGAGAACAATTTTTTTTTTCTCACGAATAAAGTGGAGTGAATTAAAGGCGGGGTTGAAAATACTCCGGACTAAATTAAAATGTTGGCATCTATGGTTGTATCTGACTACTTAGGTGTAATTTTCTCAGTATCTTTAATGACAATTCTAAAAATGAATTAATCATAGAGAATCTGGGAAAGTATATAATGAAACTTTCGTCGATTATTTTGTTTCAGTTTCTTCCTTAATATTTTCTCGTAAAGATAATTTATAACAGCATCAAAAATCGAATAAGTTATTTTGTTATGGGACTATAGTAACAAAAATAACTTATAATAACCTCACAAAAAAAATGTAGATCAAAACTAAAGTAAAATTTAATCCAAAACATAGAAAAGATGAATTAAACTTCCAAAAATGCCCCGTATGGCTTGGGACATACGTGTGAGGTTACAGCATGCTTTTATACGATCAAAACCCTCGCACTAAGCGGACAGTTTAATGATAAAGCACAATTACGGCTAATAGAAAATAAATGAATTAAATAAATGGAACAAGCAAGAATTGAACAATATTCAAGCAAACAAATATGTATATATATGTATATATATATATATATATATATATATATATATATTATTGTTAAACTCGAAATCCGTTAGTGTGCAGATTACCTAGCTAATCTGCATATTAAGTAAAATGACCCGTTAAAGTGCGGAATCAAGAGTTTTACTCATTTTAACTAGGTAATCTGCACATTAGCGGCTTCTGTATCGTTAAAGTTCAAATGTTTGTTTCTCTTATTTCCTTTCCCTTTTTATTTTGGGAACGACCAATTATAACTATAGGTACATAATACATAATTAGTTGCACAATACATAATTAAGATCTTTCATTTAAAGTTAACTGATTTCTTTTTCCCACGTAAGTTGGGGACTTCGCTTATTTTTAAGTATTCACAAGTGCAAATTTGCCACATATTTGCCACATTTTGGTCTGCTGAACCCATAATAATTTTTTTCCCATATAGGTTGGGGTCAATGTAAAAATTATTGAATTTACTTAAGTTAGGGTAGTTTTCCTTTTTTACGTTTCTTTACATAATAACAATATTAACTTTTTCAATACATGTTACATAAAATAGTTTTCATAAGTTTCCACCACTTTTACTAATAACACATAGGTTGAGGCCTACATTTTGATTTTTTTTTTTTTTTTTTTTTTTTTTTACCGGCATATTTGTAATTCTCAACTGAAAATTCCAGTAAATTCCAGAAAATTACTCTCCCTCCACTTTTAATTTACTCTCGCTCGTCGCACAGGGGTAAAGCTTTACAGGGGCTTACCCCAGAATTCAGGGGGTTTGAAAATTTTGGGTTCTTTGAATTTCATGTTAAATTACTTTATTTTTATAGAAATTTCTCATTTTGAATGTTTAATTTGCCTTATTATGGATTAAGAGCTCTCCAAATATAATTTATTCATACTTGCCAACATACTAATTAATATTCCGCAGTGTTGTTAGGCTAACAATATTACGAAATGTTAATTAGTACGTTGGCATGTATGTTTATTATAAGTAGTCATATGATATATCATTAATACGTCTTCCCTGTCTTCATGCAAGTAACAGTTTTCAAAGTTTTTACATGTTTGTTAGTTTCATCCCTGCGTCTCATTTCCTTTCCCTACTGCTTCCCCCCTCCTCGACTTTTGGTTTCGCCAGTCTTTTATTTTCATATACCATTAATAGAAATAAATGGTACGTTAAAGCGTTAAGTGTCCTATTGATATATTTAGAGTAACATGTTTTATATATTTAGTGATGTAAACAACATAGTAATAAAGAAATAATAATTTAAAAAAAATATAGTAATAATATTAAACATATCATACATATGCAGGGTTGTTAAATTTCTGCATACAAAATTTTGTATTAAAGAAAAAAAAAAAAACAGGAGATAAATTATTTGATTATTTGTCACATAAAAAAATCACTTTTCTTTTGATATCCATTTCAGTATGTTAAATTATATAAATTACTGGAGAATATAAGAGAATTTTACCGCACACAAAGACACACACACACACACAAAAACAAAAGTAAAGTAAAGAAAGAATTCTTAGCGTCAAATAGTGCATCTGTGATGTGAAACACTACAGTAATGTATTTTACATTAAAATAGACCTTAACCAGTTTTATTATTATTATTATTATTATTATTATTATTATTAAGAGTATGAAGGAAAAAATAAAAATAAAAAAAGGTTTCGAAAATGTATATAGTAAGGGTTTTATGCAGCATTATTAATATTATACACTAACCGCCCTTAATAAAATCACAGATTAAATCAGCCGCTTAATATGATAAAATTCCTGGGACCGGAATCAAATCAGTACAAACTAGTTTTAACACCACCGTTTAATAAAATCAGCATCGCCGGTTAATGAACTCAACAAACTTTCATCAGCAACAAAAATGTCATTTATGTACGTTGGACAGAATATTCATTTGCTCTGTGATATTTATTTTTAAATTAAAAAAGAAAATGAAGTACAGCAATACGTTCGTTATCTCTCTTTGTCGAAAATTTTGCAGTTGCAGTACAGCAACAAATAAAACGTGCCCCATCACTTGCCTTACTAACAATTTCAAAAAACGCATTCTTCAAAGCGTAGTAATAAGTTACAAATTTAACTTGATTCAGAAGTTATTTTTATTTATTTATTTATTTATTAAAAGACAATTTTTAGTTCTAATTTTGAAATAATTAAGAAATAAAATGTTTAAACGGAAAATTTTTAATTTTAAAAGACGAACGTGAACTTTTGGCAAAGAATAATGATGATTTTCCTCAAAAGAAAACACATCGGAACATGGGATACGTTTAATTTACTTATTTTGAAAGGATAATAAAGTAATTATTAGTCCAAAATTAATTAATATTGTTGTTTAATTCGATTATTCGTTACATTTTGAACTTTCTTTCTAAATTCAGAAAAGTAATACAACTTTCTTGAGTGCAGAAACGTCCGCCGGATATAAAAATCAGCCGCTTAGTAAAATCACTTTCACTCAGAACGAATGTGATTTTAATAAGCGGCAGGAACTGTATATAAAATAACACTAAAAATATTTATGAAATTTAGTAAACAACTAATTATACCTAGGTTTAGCTTAATTAGGTGGCCTTGAATATGACAATATATAAAAGAATCAATTGTGTTTCTGGATATATGGAGATTGACAAATTCTTTAACCCCTTAACGCGCGGTGTCCTCGCCACGAGGACGCAAAATTTAAGATCCAGCTGCAAAAATTCATCCCGGAAATATTCTAGCAAAAATTCGCGTTTATAACATATCAGAAAAGGCCGGTTTTTTAAACCTTAAAATTTAAAATTTCTTTTAGTTTAATTTAGTTCATGAATTCCGGTGGCAGTATAATTTAAATGTTTCAAATTGTCTTGCGCCGCAAAGGGTTAAACAGTCAGAATACAATTATTGCGACAGAATGTGATAGAAATTATTAATAAAAAGTACGGGTGTCACTATTCCGTTTTGGGACGGTCAGAATCAATTCATTAAGTGAATATTTAAGTGTGACAAATTATTTATACTCTACAAAATTTAATTTAACAAAAATACATCTACACCTTTAATTCAATTTAAAAATTAACAACAAGTGATAAAAAAAAAAAAAAATATATATATATATATATATATTTCAATCAAAATGGGGAATTTAAAAGAATCAAAGTGATTCATTCAAAGAGAGAAATTAAAATAATGTAATATATGCTTTAAAAATAAGGAAAAGAAAAATTACTCGGTGGGGTACTTATATATATATGTATATATAGTGTAACGTCAAATATATATATATATATATATATATATATATATATTAAGGATAATTTATTCTAGTTTTCTAAAAGTAAGACATATTTCTGTTTTTTTTTTTTTTTTTTCAAATTGGCGTATTATAGGCATGTCAATTATGAGAAATTATTTCAGTAGCAATTATTTATAATAACGTTAATTTTATTTTATTTTGAGTTAATGTAATTTTAAATTAGAAGAGTCTTAATAAAAATGTATGATTATCTAAATGCTAAATTTTACAATGAGATACTTTTAACATTTTCAAGTATTTTTGGAATAAACAAAGGGTCATTATATTTTTATATATAAAGATTATTTAAATATTTTGAGTTGTGAAACATAATGTTCATATCCACATATGAAACAAATTTGTACTTTCGTTATTACTTAACCTGTTCTATCTAGAACATGGCAACATTTTAATTTATTTCGGAACATTGTTAGCAGCCACCCTTTTTCCACACAACATTTTTAAGTGCATTTTCCTTATTATTCGATCGTAATTACATACAAAAAAAAAAAAAAAAATACAAATACAAATACAAATACAAATAAGGTGGTTTTCAAAAAAGGGTGATAACATAGTTCCCTAAATTGTAATTTATTCTGGTGTATTTTTATCCCCGTCTTTATTCCATACACTTATTTTTTAAAAGTAATTTTTAATTATTAATAAGTTATATATTGCCGAACATTTTTCAACAAATAAAGTGATGCGAATTACCGGGGCTAAAAATAATCTGCAATAAAATAAAATGTTAGCATCTATAGTGGTACTAACACTACTCCGTAGTAAATTAACATCTTGGCATGTCAGAATTAATTGCGAATTCCTGTTTGCAGCAGTGGAGAGTGGACAAAATTACCGTGGGCAATTTATAATAAGGCTTAATTAATTTAGCTTATTAAGGCGTATTTAAATAAAGCTTATTAAGGCGTATTTAATTAAGGCTTATTAAGGCTTATTTAATTTAGCAATATTGTTACGATAAATTCTCTAAACATCATTAAAGTTCTGAAATAATGTGAAGAATCGATGACTTTAGAAATTCAAAAGGTTTGTAAAATTTCATACAATTTTTAAATTTCAATGCGCATATGAGATATTATATATAATTAAGTACTAAACGAAATATTTAAAGATAGATTAGCAAGATTTAAATAAGATTTTTAACACTTTCAGGTCTGAGCTACTTCGACCACAAGTCTCCCTGTGGACTGAAGGTTTTTGGTACTTTTCATGATTTTGTAAAAATACGTGCCAGATATGTATTTTAAGAATTTTTTTATTATCATAAACTTCTAACTGTTCTTATTCATAATGAAGGAATTATTTAAATATGCTAAGATTTAATATTTAATGAGAAATTGTTGAAAAAATATGTTTTAAAGTTAAAAAAAAAAAAAAAAAAAAAAATCCACATAAGTAAAGATTGTTTTTTAACATAAAATTTTACATAGACGTGAATAAAATCTTACCCAAATATTGTAGAAATGCCTGATTATTTCTAAATAAACATTATTTAGTAAAATTTGCTTTTGAATTTTACATTTCAAAGAAATTACTCTGATTCTAGATCGCTACTCTTAGTTTGGTTTAGTGTTGCCATTGCCATCTCTCTCTCACTCTGTATATATATATATATATATATATATATATATATATATATATATAAAATGGAGCTAAAATGTTCGTAGATGATATTTGAAAAGTCGGTGAACGAATTTAGGCGGTATTTTTATAGCCCAGAGAGTTAAAAGTTGACTCCGAGAGAATATCGGGCTTAATTCGCTTCACCAAAAACAACAACCCGAATGACTATCGGACTTAGAACGCAAAGTGTTAAATATCGTATAATTTCTTTTAATACACAAGATTTTTTTTTATATTATAATCAAATTTATTAAGCAGAGCAGAAGACACATAATAAAATATTCCATAAATTCTAATACTACGTAAGTATTTCAAATTGTATTGAAATTCATAGCTATGAGCATGTACGCCTTTTCTCTACCGGAAATTTTTTATAAAATTATTTTATATTTGTTTCTCACCAGACTGTTCGCGCTGATTAAATAATATATATGTATATTAGGGGGGGGCCGGAAAATAATGTCATTTTGAATTAATAAAATGAAACCGGAAATTTTTGTTTAACAGTGTTTACATGGTACTTTACAAATAACCATCTTATAAGTTACCTAAGAATATCTTAAATTATATCCAGGATAAATTTCCGATGTCAGTATTTTAATTCAAAACGACATTATTTTCCGGTCCCCCTAATTTATATATATATATATATATATATATATATTCTTTTGGGGGGGGGGAGCGCAAAAGTTCACGGCTGTGGATATATATATAGTATTCTCCTTTTTTTTTTTGATAATCTAATTTATCGTTAATTTAAAAAGTTGATATTCGGTTAAAATTTTTCAGTTGACATTCAGAAATTAAGATTGCCATTAGCGGAAGATTCCCGTCCTTTTTCTCACACCAGTAAATTTTTCGAGTAATATTCTGCAAATGTAATTGCGATTAAATAAGAAATAAAATACTTCAAAAATATACTGGTGTGAAAAAGAAGGCGGAGTTAAATACTACGGAATCATAATTAGGATGTTGGCAAGTACGCATTAAAAGAATACTTAAAAAAATAAAAATAAATAATAACATGTGACACGACGAAACACAACATACTACTTGGTAATGACACCAATTGCTGCATCACTTGCCGTATCTAACTAAACTCAGCGCGGCGAGAAACCACCGCTTACTTAACATATATAAAGTTTCAACTCATTTAAGTGCAACTCAGTGTTGCCAGATAGTAATTTGAAAATTTCCCCAAAATAGATTTTATTTTTCCCCAAAATGACGTTTTTTTCAAAATTTTTCCCCAAACACAAATTTAAAAAAAAAAAAAAAAAAAAAAAAAAAGAGAGAATAAATTACTTTTTTATCAACAAAGCACGAAAAAACTAGTGTGATGTGGCTGCCACAAGACTTTCTTCTGTATACTTTTACACAAAATTCATGCAATACAAATAATTAAATAGTTTATTTTCCGCAGATTATTCCTCAGATGATTTTTATCTGACAGAATAATATATCACAAAGTGATGAAAAAAAGTGAAAATTTTGCCAAAATCAGTTTTTTTTTTTTTTTTTTTTTTTCGAACTCTTTGTTTTAAATTATCACCTACCTATGATTCAACCATTCGGTTTAAAAATGATGACGCGATCTTTTGAAAAATACACATATTGAAAATTTACACGTCACGGAGGATATTCTTCCCAGAGGGGAAGCGATACGCCTATATGCACACGCACAGACTTTTTCTCTAGTTTACTACTCCTTTTATCAATAATTCCTATCAATTTTACAATCACACGTTAAAAACAACTCATTATGTACATTTATATAAAATTTTGTCCGACACGTTCATGTTAAAAATTTAGAAGAAAATGGGATCGCAGCGTTACCTGTGCAGCGATTGATCCCCAAATCTAAGCAGCACCAGTTTATGTCAGGATCCAACTAAATACAACTTTGGTTAAATTTTGTTCGTTGGTTGGTGAGATGCAGCGTCCGCAAATTTTGTGATACACACTCATACGCAGACAGAAATTTTTAAAAAAGAGTCAAATCGGGCTTGGGACATCCTAAATCGTAAAAATCCATCGAAAACTGAAGTTCGAAAAATTAAAAAATGCATTGTTATCTTTTGAGCTATTCTAAAAGTTTCAAATGTCTAGCTAGTCGTGAAGTTATATAATCTTTGAATCATATAAATGATACCGAAGGCAGCGGGGATTAATAATTGGCTAAAAGTATTAAAAGCATGCATTGTCATCATGTTCTGAGCTATTCTAAAAGTTTCAAATGTCTAGCTAGTCGAGAAGTCAGTTAAATAAAATTCCTATTGAATTATATAAACGCTACGGAAGGCAGCAGACATCCAAAACAATTCGCTATAAGTATTTTATAAAAATGCATTGTCATCGTGTTCTGAGTTATTCTAAAAGTTTCAAATGTCTAGCTAATCGGGAATTTAGTTAAAAATATATTGCAAGATTTGTACTGAAGAAACAAACAAACAAACAACATAGCGAGTCAATAAAAACATGATAAAAATATCAGGTCCTTATATGTATACCTTATAATATTTCCTGCGGTTCGGTAAAATGTTTCGCAAGATACAACTTTCAGTATGTTTTGCTAACGTACATATATGCACACACAGACAGAGACAACGCGTTCAGGACGTATCAAACATGTAAATCAATCACAAACGGAAAGTCAAAAATTTTCACAAATCCAATACCTTTTCTCCATGTATATAGAAAAGAAAAAACTACTATGCTGTGGCCATCACAAAGCTATCTTCTGTAACATTCTTACTGTATGTATACAATAAAAGATTAATAAAGTACAATATGAATAATATAGAAGTTGATAGCTATAGCTTTCCCATAAATGAAAGAAATTTTAATATACCAGCAATCACAGTGGGTTGATATGCACCAAAATTTATCCAACGTACTTTTTATAACAACTAACCAATATATCAAGTTGAATGCATTTATACACTAGCGAAGTTAAGGTATACCATTTTTGTAAGCGGAGAAAATATCAGCATACCATCGCCCTCTTTCATGCAATATACGCTCAAACGGAATCAGTAAAAAGTTTCATGATATTCATCTTACATATCTAGTATGATGCTCTAATTTACTAAAGAAAGGGAGATTTTCCTGAAAATTGTGGTTATCTCAGTATAGCAGCACCATCAACAGACACTATATGTCACATATATAATCAGCAACGCCGCTTTACATCATGATCCAACTAAATATATAAGGCTTTGTGGAATTAGGATTAATTCTTCATTTGGCGTGTATTTATTTGTAAAGTTAAATAAGTACAAAATTTTACTAACACACAAACACTCTCACAAACAGATACACAGGCAGACAGACAACTTCTAATTATGGTCAAATAGTGCACAGAACATCTGAAAGCCTAAAAATTCATGAAAAAATGGAAGGGTTTTTTTTTTTTTTTTTTTTCAAACCGGTACTTTTTAAGAAGCTTTATGATTTTCTCCCCAAATTTCCCCGCAAAATAAAAATTTTCCCCAAACATTTTCCCCACACTTTCATTCTCCCCAAAATTTCCCCACGGGCAAAAGTTTTCCCCAAAATCGCGAAAAATTTCCCCAATCTGGCAACACTGGTGCAACTATTGTGTGTGAAAAATCAGTTTATATTATTTTAAGGGCATATAATATTTGGTGTTAATTGAATTATAAGGATTACTTATTTATTTTATATGGGAAAAAAAAAAAAAAAAAAAGTCATAAGATGCGTATTTCACCATTAAGTCAGCGAAAAAATGGAATAGACTATAGGATGATTTTCAATATTTTTTAAATATGAATACAATTTATGAACTACAAAATGTTTATGTAGTAAATATTGTATTATATTAATATTTTTTCAGATACTCGAATGTATTCGTTTATGTGACTGTGAAATATATCTGAGGGTGTACACAGTCATACAAAATCCCTCCCTCCAACTAAGTTCATCAAAATAGTCATACAAACATACGAAATTTGTAACAGTGGATTAATAGTAACGTTCACATTAAAACGGTATACATAGATTTGGTTTAGGGACCGTTTACACATTAAAACTGGTTCGAATTTTATATTATTTATTAGCAAACACACATTTTCATTTTTATTTTATATTATTTATTTATTTATTTATTTATTATTTCAGTTATTCTGATCTAATCAATCACGAAAACGGTAAATTTTATATATTTTCTCAAATTTTCTTAGAGTAAAACTTCTTAAAATCTGAGGATGCATGTGACTGATTTTATTACATATCTTGCCATAAATATATGAATTCAAATAATAATAGTAAAAATTATTAGAATGAAATTATCCATACACATTCCACGCATATTTTTTTTTTTACAAAAACATATTTTAATTTGGTAAATTATTATTAAATTCATACTTCAAAAAATTATTATGATATATTAATTTCTGAACGAATAAAACAAACATTATCAGAAACATGGGTTTAAAATTTACAGCTTTTTTCTACCGTTATTTCTCCAGTTATAATGATAATCGTCTTTTTGTTACTGTCAAAGAGCCATCAACTGTTGTCATTTATAAATTACAAATTAAAATATCTACAAGAAAAGCTTTACATATTTCCCCTCTTTGTGTGTGTGTGGAGAGATTTTCAATGGTTTTCTAAGTAATGTCCGATTTTTACTACACAAATTTACTTATTTATTGTAAAATTAACGCATTGCAGGCATGAGATTGGGGTATAACAATATTCCAAAAAGGAATAAGTAATGCTTATTGACCTTCTCTGAAACAATACTTTTTAATATTTCGTGCATTCGTAACTGATTAAGTGATTCGTTTCTAATTTTTTTTAGACCCACGGATGAAAAAAAAAATATATCAATGTGTGGTGAGACCAGTAGATATATAAATCAGTGCCATTTACATCATTTATTTTTGAGAACAAAAACTTGATTATTTAATCACGGACATGTGAAATCATACTCTGAGATAGAACACGGAATAAACAAGAAAGAAAAATCATGCAGTACGCATTGATTAGTAACACTTTCCAACTGTACGTAATTGTTGTATCGAATAACTTTCAATATTCTTTGCCTAAGTTATCACACAACAGACAGAAGGACTGAAAAATATGCAGATAGATTAATTGATTTTAAAATTACTCTTAGGCATTTTGGAAAGTGTTAAAAAGGCTTAACGCAAAATAAAATGTAGCCATTAGATTATAATTACAGTTTTTGATCTCTCTGAATATTTTAGTGTAGCCCTGTAAATCAGAAAGTTAATCATATTATATTCTATACAAAACATTATTTTAGAGTATTAACAATAAATTCCAATATTTTTATGATTTTTACAGTAGAAAGACTTTTAAATATAACTTTCAAAAAGTTTTGTCCTAAAACGTAATGCATTGGCATTTTTGTTGTTGTTGTTGTTGTCCCTGTAAACAAACTAGTTGTACAGGACCTATTAATGTCATTTTAAATGGGGAAAATTCTATAGGGATAATGTTTATAAAAATAACACTCATAGAACACAATACTTTCGAATGCTTTTGGGTGTCCCTGTACACAAACCAAAAGAGATATTCACTCCATTTTCAATATGGAACATCCGATAGTAAACTTTAATAATATATATCAGTTTGATTAAGATATGTGTACAGTAAAGGTATGAAAATATGGTTTATAAAAATACCTCTCATAGAAGCAATGGTTTAAAATACTTTGGGTGTCCCTGTACACAAACCGGAGTAGAGTTATAAACTCCATTTTCAATAGGAGACGTTCAATAGTGAACTTGAATAAGATATTTCAATTTCATTAAGATATGTCTAAAGTAAAGATATGCAAATATAGTTTATAGAAAGACCTCTCATAGAACACAATGCTTTGAAATACTTTCGGGTGTCCCTGTATACAAACCAGTAGAGGTATAAACTCCATTTTCAATAGGGAAGGTCCGATAGTGAACTTGGATAACATATTTCAATTTCATTAAGATATTTCTACAGTAAAGGAATCAAAATATGGTTTATAAAAATACCTCTCATAGAAGCAATGGTTTAAAATACTTTGGGTGTCCCTGTACACAAACCGGAGTAGAGTTATAAACTCCATTTTCAATAGGGAACGTCCAATGGTGAACTTGAATACGTTATTTCAATTTCATTAAGATATGTCTACAATAAAGGTATAAAAATACGGTTTATAGAAATACCTCTCATAGAACACAATACTTTGAAATGCTTTCGGGTGCCCCTGTACACAAACCAGTAGAGGTATAAACTACATTTTCAATAGAGAACGTCCGATAGTGAACGTGAATAACATATTCCAATTTCATTAAGATATGTCTAGAGTAAAGGTATGGAAATATGGTTTATAGAAATACCTCTCTTAGAACACAATGCTTTGAAATACTTCCGGGTGTCCCTGTACACAAACCAGTAGAGGTTTTATCTCCATTTTCAATAGGGAACGTCCAATAGTGAACTTGAATAACATATTTGAATTTCATGAAGTTATGTCTACAGTAAAGGTATAAAAGTATGGTTTACAGAAATACCTCTCATAGAACACAATGCTTTGAAATACTTTCGGGTGTCCCTGTACACAAACCAGTAGAGGTATAAACTCCATTTTCAATACGGAACGTCAAATAGTGAACTTGAATAACATATTTTAATTTCATGAAGGTATGTCTACAGTAAAGGTATAAAATTATGGTTTATAGAAATACCTCTCATAGAACACAATGCTTTGAAATACTTTAGGGTGTCCCTGTACACAAACCAGTAGAGGTATAAACTCCATTTTGAATAGGGACCGTCCGATAGTGAACTAGAATAACATATATCAGTTTCATGAAATTCCATAAATATTTACGGGAGTTAGAGCGCGGACAGACAGACAGACAGACAAACCGAAGTCATAAACACTTTTCAACCTTGTTGGAAAGTGTTAAAAACCAAAAAACCTAAAAAAACTCCAAAAAAACTGATATTTTAAATTTTTAGTATTTCATTTTGCTTCTAGAAAATGAGAAAAATGCACTTTGTAAAAAATCGCATTTTTCAACTCAAAATTTAAATTAAAAAAAAAAAAAAAAAAAAAAAATCAATTTTTCGAAAATGAGCACTAATTTAAGACTTAAGAAATTTGTGACTAAGAAAACGGAATTAAAAAGTATACATTAGGTAATGAGTAATTATGGAAACAGTTTTGCCATAGAATAACATCAGTAACGACTGTCCGCTGGATTGGGTATTGCCCCTTCTTAATAATTAATTTTTGCACTTAATGAACATTTCTAGAAGTGAAAAGCAAATGTACACATTCTTACAAGTATATTAATATTTGCATTACAGCAAGTGTTACAAATTTAATGACGACAAGGGTATTTTTATTTGTATAAATTTGATATGACATTAAGCATTTAAACTAAAAAAACTATACATTTGTAAATGGATATTAATAAAAAGAATTATTCCAGAGACATTTAATTTTTTTTTATTTTATAATACATCTTAAGTGAGCAATATGTGTATATTTCACTGATCTCGAAAACGGTAGCTCGGACAGTCACGAGATTTAACACAAAGGTGCCCCCCGAAGGGTCATTGTGCACATCGAAGTCAGATTTTTGAATTTTTGATTAGTTTTTTCTTAATTAATTAAAATGTAAAAATAATAACCTTCTAATTTCTGATAAAAAAGCCATTTAAATTTTAACATTTTATCCATAATTTAATTGTTGCCAATTTTTTTTTAGACAAAATAATAATAATAATAATAATAATAATAATAAAACCGTACATTTATTTAAAATGAGGAAAATAAATCAGAAATATTAGAAAATAAATTAGAAATATCAGTCGCATCATTACAAATAAGATACCAAATGAAAGTGAAAATTTTTGTAAATCCTATGCATTAAACAGCTTATCAATCGGATGATTAGTTTTTTCTTAATTAATTAAAATGTGAAAATAGTAAACTTCTAATTTCTGATAAGACATTTAAATTTTAGCATTTTATCCATGATTTAATTGTTGCCAATTTTTTTTCGACAAAATAATAATAATAATAATAATTAAAAAAAAAAAAAAAAAAAAAAAAAAAACGTACATTTATTTAAAATGAGGAAAATAAATCAGAAATATTTGAAAATAAATTAGAAATATCAGTTGCATCGTTACAAATAAGATACCAAATGAAAGGGAAATTTTTTTTAAATCCGATGCATTAAACAGCTTATCAATCGGATGATTAGTTTTTTCTTAATTAATTAAAATGTGAAAATAGTAACCTTCTAATTTCTGATAAATAAGACATTTAAATTTTAGCATTTTATCCATGATTTAATTGTTGCCATTTTTTTTTTTTTTTTTTTTTTTTTTGTTTTTCGACAAAATAATAATAATAATAATAAAACCGTACATTTATTTAAAATGAGGAAAATAAATCAGAAATATTAGAAAATAAATTAGAAATATCAGTCGCATCATTACAAATAAGATACCAAATGAAAGTGAAAATTTTTGTAAATCCGATGCATTAAACAGCTTATCAATCGGATGATTAGTTTTTTCTTAATTAATTAAAATGTGAAAATAGTAAACTTCTAATTTCTGATAAGACATTTAAATTTTAGCATTTTATCCATGATTTAATTGTTGCCAATTTTTTTTTCGACAAAATAATAATAATAATAATAATTAAAAAAAAAAAAAAAAAAAAAAAAGGTACATTTATTTAAAATGAGGAAAATAAATCAGAAATATTTGAAAATAAATTAGAAATATCAGTCGCATCGTTACAAATAAGATACCAAATGAAAGGGAAAATTTTTTTTAATCCGATGCATTAAACAGCTTATCAATCGGATGATTAGTTTTTTCTTAATTAATTAAAATGTGAAAATAGTAACCTTCTAATTTCTGATAAATAAGACATTTAAATTTTAGCATTTTATCCATGATTTAATTGTTGCCAATTTTTTTTTTTCGACAAAATAATAATAATAATAATAAAAACGTACATTTATTTAAAATGAGGAAAATAAATCAGAAATATTAGAAAATAAATTAGAAATATCAGTCGCATCGTTACAAATAAGATACCAAATGAAAGGGAAAATTTTTGTAAATCCGATGCATTAAACTTCTTATCAATCGGATAAACATGCTTATCAATCGATAATTAGTTTTTTCTTAATTAATTAAAATGTGAAAATAAGAACCTTCTAATTTCTGATAAATAAGCCATTTAAATTTACTGAAATTTGATTAAAAAAACTGAACTAAAAAAACATTTTCAACTTTACTGAGAATAAATACGAACTGAACTGAAAAAAATTTTCAACATTACTGAGAATAAATACGAACTGAACTGAGAGGAGTCTGAGGTTAAAAAATGTGAAAACGAAAGTGTTGTTCTTTTTGATAAAAAAATCTTTTTGTTTTGTGATTGAGTTAGTATAAATTAAAAAACCTTCTGATTCTTTTAAACAGGGAGTTATTAGTAAGTCTTTAAAATCAAACTACAACATAAACATTTTATTTCAAAGGATGATATTTAAACACGTTCATTTTAAAAACTCTGAAACACTGATATGTGGCATCAAGTTATATGCAAGAAAGACAAAAACAACTTTCATTTAAAATTTAAATACGAGTTTTTAGAAATCAAAAAGTTTAAATAAATATTCTTAAGATGAAACGATCAAATGATGTGATACCAGTTAATCCAGAAGAACAAAGTACTTCAAATGCAGACCAACTAATTAATCGTACTTCCTTATATCAAGCTAGGCCTATCCGTGCATCAAAATTAAAATGTCGCCAAATATAAGGGAAATAGGACAGATGTACAGAAAGGAACGTTCTGAGAGTATATCTAGGCAAGCTTTTCAGCATCGAGCAAGGGAGAGCACGGAAGACAGAATCCAGCGACTTGAAGATCTAAGACAGCGAGCTTCTCCGCGTAGGGCATCAGAGAGTACACTAGAGAGACGACAACGCCTAGAAGAGAAAAGACGTCGACAAGCAAGATATGAAGTGACATTGCGAAATCGGTGCCCAACATACAAAATAGCAGTTTGTAGAGATGTGAACTATAGTACTTTAGGAGAATTCAATGTGAAATGCGTTCATTGTAAAGCATCACATTTTCCAGAGGAACGTGTTTGCAATCGTCTTCATAGAGACTCTTTTGGTGATTGTTGTCTTTATGGACGATTATTACTGCCAGCACCATATTTTGCGAACGAGTTAGCAAGACTGTTTTTGCACTGCCATCCACTTGCTGAAGAATTTCATAAAAGAATCAGAAACTTGAATTCCTGTTTTGCTTTTTCTTATTTCAATGTGTCAGAAGACAGAACCATCAACAGTCATGGCATATACAGTTTTATTGCATGTGGACGTGGACAAGTATACCACAAAATGAACTTGGCTGCTCAACCGACTCAAGACATACATGGAGAATTTGAAAAACCTCAATACGGTCAGATGTATTTTTTGGATCCTGATAATGCTGTTGACGAACGATTACATCATCCTCTGAATTATGGAATAAGTCGTGAACTCATGGAATTATTAGAGCACGTAATAAGGGCACAGAATGGTTATGCAGAGGGTTATATGATGATGCGAGAAGTTCAGTATGAAGTTGAACAGCAAGCTACTGCACAAGGATTATCTGCACCTGAAGTTCAACTTTTGTTCAGAATTCCTCAGGAAAGTGATTACAGAACATTTAATACACCATCCATTAATGAAGTTTGCGCTGTCTTCACACTTAATGCCGATCAGAGTTTCCCAGAAAATGAAATGATTGTACATCGGCGAAACAAGGAAATTGTTATTCTAAAAAATATTGATAAACGTATTGAGCCATTCACTTATCCACTGTTTTACCCACAGGGTACGGATGGTTTTTCGCTTGATATACCATTGACTACACCTTATTCTTCGCGGCATCATGCAACGCGCCTTGAGTTGGCTCAGAACAGACTTGCTTTTCGACCTGAAGTAATAAATTATTTGTCCACTAGAATGAATTCTACAGGTCATGACTTGTGACAAATACAGTTTAATGCATTGCATTTTGGTGGCAGACTTTTTCAACAGTATGTTTTCGACACTTTTATTAGGGTCGAAAGAGATCGTATTCAGTGGATTAAAGCAAATCAAAAGAAGATTATTTCTGATAATTATACAGAAGTCACACGTTTGATAAACGACTTAGTAGAAAAAAACAAAGCTACAGTTGGAGAGAAAGTCATTCTCCCATCATCTTTCCCAGGGTCAACACGCTATTATACTGAACAATTTGAAGATGCTATGGCAATTGTTCGCCGTCTTGGTTCTCCAGATTTCTTCATAACAATGACATGTAATGCAAACTGGCCTGAAATAAAAAACGCTTTGCACATTCAGTTACAAAATGAATCTTTTATACAACAACTTCCTCAAGACCGACCAGATGTTGTAACTCGAGTTGCAAAATTAAAATTTGATGAAATAATTGAAGATTTTGATAAGAAGCAGATATTTGGAAAAGTTGCTGCTTATGTATATTCAATTGAATTTCAAAAGCGAGGTCTTCCTCACATTCACCTTCTTCTAATTATGTGTTCTCAAGACAAGATTCATAATCCTGAAGAACTGGATGATCTCATTTCTGCAGAGATTCCCGACTTTGAAGATACAGATCTGAGAGAACTTGTAATAAAGTGGATGATTCATAACCCCTGTGACGAACAGAACCCAAACGCTGCATGCATGGTAAAAAAAAGTGGACGTATGAAGTGCCGCTTTCAATTTCCAAAATCATTTGAGGATGTATCTTCATTGGCAGACAATGCAAAACAAAATTATCGAAGGCGTTATGATCCCAAATTGGACCCTCACAGTCGAGATTTCTCTCATGAAAGTGCAGTGTATCGTAAGAGTGTTGATGGCAGCCGCATAACAAGAGATAATCGTCATGATGTTCCTTATAATGCATATTTACTGAAAAAGTACAATTGTCATATAAACGTTGAATATGTTGGAAGCATTATGGCTGTGAAGTATCTATACAAGTACATATATAAAGGGTTTGATTGTGCTTCACTTAAAGTTGTTGAAGGAGGAAGACAAATCATATACAATGAAGCAAATACTTATGTTGAGGGTCGATGCATCACTCCACCAGAGGCATGTTGGCGTTTATTTGGAAATGAAATTCAGAAGAAGAGTCATAGTGTGCTACGATTATCAATTCACCTTCCTGGCCAGTACAGAATTGTAAATTTAGATCAGGCTCAGGAAAATTTAGCTGATACAGGACAAAAAGGTTCGACTCTGGAAGCATATTTCAAGCACAATAAATTGGCTAAGGAAGAACATGAAATTAGACAATCAAATGGAGACACGGAGGAAGAGCCAATCTATTATTACTACTGGCAAATGCCTGAACACTTTAGATGTGATGCAAGAAACAGTGAATGTATTCAAAGAGTACGACAGATAAAAGTTATTGGAAGAATACATAATGTCAATTTTGTTGTACAGCCTGAATTATATCACTTACGACTGTTATTGTATCATGTAAAAGATGCAACCAGCTTTAAGGATTTACTGACAGTGAATAATATTGAACATGCGACATACAAGCAAGCTTGTCTAGCATGAGGATTATGCTATGATGACCAACAATGGATTGAAGGATTGTCCGAACCTGCAAGCTCAAAACTGCCAAGGGCAATGAGAACACTTTTTACACAGATTTTGATTCTAGGCTCACCAGAAAACCCAAAACGGCTGTGGGAAATGTTTAAGCAAGATCTCGCAGAAGATTTCGTTCATGAAGGTGAAAGAACTGGAATTTCAATTGAAGATTCTATCAAGCGAGCATACCGTGTAATTGCCCATAAACTCGACTCAGAAGCGACAGAAGGTAGAAATTTTCAATATTGGGTTGAAAAGTTTTCATTTGATGATATTGATGATTATGAAACTGAATCGAATCAAGAATTGTCAAATGTCAATGAATCAGCAGCTATTGGTCAACAAATGTATCAACTTCTTAGAGGAAAACAAATTGAAATTGTGGATGCTATCTTTCGTTCAGTCAATGATGAGAATATTCAATCAAATTGCATTTTTATTGACGGACCTGGTGGTACTGGAAAAACTTTCATATACAAGACTTTGTATTACCTTCTGCGAGGAGGGAACTTTAATGTGCAGTGTATGGCTTTTACAGGCATTGCTTCGATTCTACTTCCTGGAGGACGCACATCACACAAAACATTTGGATTGATGGTGCCCCTTTCACCAGAGCCAAGTTCCACAATCAAACCGGGCTCCTGTAAAGCTCAAAAACTTTCTAAAGTTCAAGTATTTCTCATGGATGAAGCACCTATGCTTCCTAAATATGCATTGCATGCAATGGACGAAATTCTGCGTAAAACTGGAAATGCAACTTTGCCATTCGGTGGAAGAATTATGGTTTTAGGTGGAGATTTCAGACTATGTCTTCCAGTTCAACCGCGAGCGAATAAACAAGAACTTATTGACTTATCAATTAAAAAGAGTGTGCTTTGGTGTAAATTTAGGAATTATTCACTGGATGAGAATATGCGGGTTGATCCAGAACAAAGAGACTTTGCAAACTATATTTTAAAAGTTGGTAATGGAGAATTACCGATTAGGTCTTTAGATGAGATTGAGCTACCCGAAGACATAATTTCAAATGGAAATCTCATTGATGAGGTTTTTGGTTTTTGCTTTGTCAATGAAAATTATGAAGAGATGAAAAATAGAGCTATACTTGCTCCTCTTAACAAAGATGTTGACAGGTTAAATACTGAAATTATTTCGAAATTACCCGGAGAGTACAAAACTTATCACAGTTACGATACTGTAAATAACCAACCCGAAGGAGGACTTCAATTTACTGTTGACTTTTTTAATTCTGTTGAAAATTCCGATTTACCACCTCATGAACTTAAACTGAAAAAAAATGCTATTATTATGTTGATGCGTAATATATATGTATCAGAAGGCCTTTGCAATGGCACAAGATTAATTGTTACTGAGCTGTGCAATCATATTATTAAAGCAAAAATAATAACTGGTGAACACTGTGGCCGAGATGTACATATACCAAGAATCACACTTCAATCATCAAAAGGTCAACTTGGTTGCGAAATATCTAGACATCATTTTCCTGTAAAAGCAGCATTTGCTATGACAATCACAGCATTTGCTATGATAATCACAGGGCCAAACTTTTGACTTTGTAGGTGTTGATATGAGAGTACCAGTTTTTATGCATGGAATGCTTTATGTAGCTTTTTCAAGAG
Source organism: Salticus scenicus (assembly GCA_963930645.1). NCBI lineage: Eukaryota > Metazoa > Arthropoda > Arachnida > Araneae > Salticidae > Salticus > Salticus scenicus. Next base: position 204,420,887 of record OZ005659.1, on the reverse strand, counting down.
TTCAAAGAAAAACATCATTAAAAGTACTTTTGCCGATAGAAAATCAACGCCATACTCGTAATATCGTCTGGAAAGATATCTTAAACCATTCAAGAACTACAGAAATGGATTACTGTTTTAATGAAAATCCAGAAGATTTAAATTTCAGCTTCGATTTGGACTAATGCAATTCAGGCACTGTTCTTATGCGTTTAATGTGTTAATAAATTTTTCTTATGCGTTTATAAAATGGTAGCACATTTTTTGTTTGTTTGCTGCAATATATTTTAACATTAACAGTTAAAATTCTTTAATTTATAGCATTGCAGTAGAAAGTTATTTAAATTTGATGATTTATTAAAATTTCTGATGATTTATAAAATATATGTATAGTTATAAATTTGTAAAAATAACATAATTATTCAGCCTTAAACTTTTATATCCCACAGTGTACTCACCCAACAACAAATTTATTATCATCTCTAAGCGTTTTTGTTCTTATATATTTTCTTTTACGTGTTTTATTTCTTAAAAAATAAAAGAGCGATACAAATGTTCTAAGAATAGGGGAAGAAGTTACGATTGGCGCCACAGGCACCCAAGAGTTAATTTAAAATCGTTATATTTTTAATATTTTAGTATTAAGCCACTTTTACAGAGAACAAGTTATGATTGGCGCCGCAGGCGCCTAAGATTTTATTTAAAAATATTTGAATTTTCAATATTTTTATATTATACGACTTTTAGAGAGAACAAATTACGATTGGCGTCGCAGGCGCCCGAGAGCTTGTTTTTTGGTAAACATTTTCTTGGGTCTCTGGCCAGCTAGCTGGTGAAGCCAGCTAGTTCAATTTTAAATTAATGCAACAATGCAATGCTCATGAATGAACATAAATTTTATTAAGGACTTCTTAGAAAAATAAATGTTAAATAAAGTCCTTTTATAATATACGATATGTATGAAGGCGAAATTTCCAAAAAATATAAATGTTTCGATTACTGAAATGTTACTGAAAAATAATTTTTCAGTAAAAAACAATATAGAAAATATTTGCACATAAAATAGTTTTTGTCCATTGGTCACACTGTAAGAGAGAAAGGAAAAAAAAAAAAAAAACATAAAATAATATTTTCCTGCTGTACCACATAGGATCGAATCAAATTCCACCTCATAGCAGATAACGACATTTCCTCATAACTATGGCATCACCTCTCGTATAGTTACTTTAAACTTCCCAATCCTGCTTTTATACTAAATTTGCCATATATATATAAATATATATATATATATGTATAAGAAAGAAAAGACAAGAAAAAGTAGAGAAGAGAAAGGAAAGAAATGTATATGCCAGGTATAGACTGTAGCAATTCATTCATACTCTATCCAGTTATTAAAAAACAAAAAAAACAAAAAAAAAAAAAAAAAAAAAAAAAAATAGGCGATTAAGATGTAATTTTAGTTATACACACACACCTTATATATATAAAAAAAACTTTTCAATTTCTAGAAAAAACATATCTGTAAAGTGAAAAAAAAAAAAAAATTACATATGTTACATATGCATAGCTGCCAATTTTTTAATTTGTTCCGAAATGTTGTTAGCCCCGCCCTTTCTTCACGCCGTAATCTTTATAGAAAAAAATTACTCAATATATAGTTACAATTGAATGTGAAGACAATTACTTTAAAAATATTACGGTGCAAAAAAGTGGGGGCGGGGCTATCAACATTGCAGAATAAATTAAAAAACTTGGCAGCTATGCGTATGTTTGCTGTTTTCAACAGTTTTTTTTTTTTTTTTTTTTTTTTTTTTAACGTAGTGTTTTAACACACTGAAACATTCATTACATTCAAAATATGGGTAAGTAATTTAATTAAAAGCTTTACGTATACCATAACTCACAACTCTTACATATTTTCAATACAACTATTTTATAGTAATTTTCTTTGGTTTATAATTGAAGAATTTTTATATTTAAATAAAGCAAAGAACTTTCTATAAAAGAAGTTCTGTTGGAAAAGCGTAAAAATTGGCAATTGTGTGTAATATGTATTATAAAAGAACTTAAATATAATATTTATAAGATTATTTGCGATACTTTATTTTTAACGCAAGTTTTTAGTGAATTTTACCAATTCCAATTTGAACGGTGTTTTAAAAATCGGCAATTCAAAAAATTAGCAATAATTTGATTTTGCCATTTTCATAATTTTCTGCACGTCTAGCTGCCAATAAATCTGGATATTTCTTTTTGGAGTAATGTCTTTTTATTTTTGTTTTTTTATTTCTTAATTTTTCATTTATTTTTCTTTTTTTATACTCGTTTTGCGTAGCATGTTTAAAACTTCAGAAAGTAAGGATTTTATAAGAGTTATAGATTTTTATTCAAAATACAGTAGCGTGAAATTGAGATAAAACAACGTTTGTACGATGATTTATATTTCTCATAAAGAACTTCTATTAACACTTTGGCGATCGCTAACGTAGATTCACGTCATATGAGAATCTGTAACTCGACCAGTGGGCGTTTCCTTAGAAATCCGTAGTTATTTATTTCATAGCACTTTTGCGACAGCTGATGTAGATTCATGTCATTTGAAAAGCTGTAACTCCGCCAGTGGGCGTTTCTTTCTCTTTTTTTTTATGCTACTTATTTCTTAAGTATGTACCCAGTGTTCATGTTTTTGCAATAAAATTTACTGTGGATACAAATATGTTGATTAGAAAGAATATAATTATAATTATATCCATTTGTAATATAAATGTAAATATAGAAAATTTTGTTCTAAAATATTTATCTTGGGAGAATAACGCCCACAGGTGGACTTTTCTGTCAAATAGATAAAATCATGCGGCCGTGAAAGTGTGAAGAATATACTCAATATTCGTATTTGTACAATTAATATACAATGGTTACAAATTCTTTGATTAGAAAGAGCACAATTATGATGTGTATCCATTTCTATTATAAATGTGAATATAAAAAAGTTTTATAGTGAAATATTATATTCTGGGTGAATAACGCCCACAGGCGGACCTTGCTGTCAAAAAGACAAAAACATGCGGTAGTGAAAGAGTTAAATCTCAAAATATATTGAAATAATAAAGGCACTAGTCTTGTGAAATTTAGGGGAATTTTATTCAATAGTCAGCAATAATTTTAAAGAATGGTGTTGCTTATTTTCTATTTTCTATTTTAAATATATAGTTTCAAATACTGTTACAAGTAATTGCAAAATTATAGTTTACCTTGACATTAATGTACTATTATGCATAATCGTTTTTTAAAAACATCATACAATATTTATTTATAATTCCCAAAATCCTATATTTCACTATCAAAGGTTTAGTTTTGCACAGTACGGCATATGCCGTTTAAATTAAAATATTCAGAAATTAATTTCATATTTTCTTTGCCCTTTAACACATAAATTTAATGAAGTTTTACAAAGCGAATTATTCACTGATACTCAAAGAAATCTTTTGTTGAATCAACACAAATATAACAAGCACAAAAAAAAAAAAAAAAAAAAAATGTTCCACCGTGGTATTAAATATTCTTAAACCTAATATTGACTCAGGCACCAAGACGCTCAGATTAACTGAATTTATCTCCTCCTTTATATGGTTTTGACGTTGTATCGAAAATTCTAGCTATTCCAGCTTTAGAATACCATGACATGTAAGTTCAAGAAGTCGAATTTCCTTGAATATTGATTTTTAAAAGTTTGGTAGGCCTACATTACAATTTCTCACCAAAAGTGGCGATAAATTCGCCAAATTTATGGCCATATTGTTAAGTTTCTCGCTAGAACAAACTTCGTTGAACATAATATATTGCCCTTTGTTTCCACTTTTACCTTTTGATGGATTTTGCTCATTTAAAATAAACTGACACCTGAATTTTCGAGCAAAGAAAGATAGATTAACACGTTAATCGCCATGTCAGTCATATATGTCTGACGCATTTTTAACACGCATTTTTAACTAAGAAATAACCCTAAAAGGAATATGATATACGCCGAGTAATTATTAACACGTTAATCGCCATGTCAGTCATATGTGCCTGACGCATTTTTAACATTCATTTTTAACTAAATTGTCTAATAAAGTTACCATGGCCCACGTGAAAATTTTTCTGATATTATCGTGGCGATTAACGTGTTAATGTCTGTCCATATGCAACCTTACATTAAATATCTGTTTTCCGAACCGCTTTTTGCAGTAGAAAATCATACAGCATAGCTAGACATGGAAATTTCTCCACATTTTGAACTGTTCTGAAGATTTAGGTGAAATATTTGCGAATTGGTGAAATATTTGCGAGGGGGGAATTCCCCACCCCGGAGGTGGGGAGACGAGGCTCCTACGCATACAAAAACAAAATTTCCCAGTTGACTATATCTATTATAAATGATTCTGGTAAATTTCATAATGATTATTAAAAAATATTTTTTTTATGCACATTTATACAAAATTTTGTACTATACCACCATGTTAAAAATTAAGAAAAAGCGGGATGGCAACGCAACCTGTAAGACAATTTTTACCAAAATTTGATAGCCACTAATTTATGTCAAGTTTCAACTACATACCAATTTGTATGAAATTCTGTGAATTAGTTCCTCAGATATAGTTGCCACAAATGTTTGTCACACCCACACAGAGACTGACAGACAAACAGACAGATATTTTCTAAAAATGGTCAAATCGTGTCCTACAGCTCTCAAAACGTGTAAATCCATCAAAAACCCGAGGTCGAAAATTTTTACGAATCCAATACTTTCTTCTATTGAATATAGAAGAAAGTAAAAAATTTGGCCCCACAGGCCATAATGACAAAGAATTTTTCTTTGTGTCCCTGTAAAAAAACTGTAAGTGCTAAATTCACCAAAATCTATACAGTTCTTGCGACTGTGACCTATAACATGTGTACAAATTTTTTGTTCAGATTAAATAAACGTTTAGACGCTATCGCACTTTTAAAAATTTGGCCCTACTGGCTATAATGATAAAGAATTTTTCTTTGTGCCCCTGTAAAAAAACTGAAAGTGCCAGATTCTCCAAACTCTATACAGATTGAGTAACTGTGACCTATAATATGTGTATAAATATTTTGCTCAATTGAAGAAGGCGTTTAGATGCTATCGCACTTTTCAGATTTTGGACCCGTAGACCATAATGATAAAGAATTTCTCTTTCGTGTCCCGGTTGGTGCTACATTCACCAAAATCTATAGGGTTCGTACTATGGTGACTTACAATATATGCACCAGCTTTCAGATTATTCGAACAAAGCGTTTAGACGCTAGCGTGTTCACTCTCAGAGATACACACATACATACATACACACATACACACACACATACACACACACATACATACATCATCGTAAAAATAATGAAAACGGACTCAGGGGACCTCGAAACGTATAGAAACATCAAAATCTCGAAATTCGATTTTTGACATGATTACAATACTTTCCTCACTATAGTGTTCGGAAAGTAAAAAGTATTTATATAACTCACCCATAACTGAAAATTATAACTGTATATTTAATGTAAAAGTAAATCGTATTCGCTGACAAAAAATAAGTAAAAACTAATAATAAATAGGATTTTGTCGAACAAAGAATAAAAATAAAAAATATATATAAATATTCATAAATAAATAATAATTAAAAGAAAAAAAAGAAAAAAAAAATTAAATCGATGCAATAATCTTTCATTTCTCATTTAAATTATATTGCATCACAGAGTCTTGTCCTAAATCGCATTTTATCTGATTTGTTTTATTAAACTCATAAGTCATTAAAATCTGAACAGAAATATTTTTAAACGTTCCTCGAATAACGAGCTATCGATTTCAGTTTAAAAACATTATTACTTCTTTTTTTTTTACTATAAAATCTCTAATTCAATTTATTTTGAGGAAGAGAGCGGGTACTACCGATTTGTTTACAGATATAATCGATGGACAATAAAATTAAATATATAAATATATATAAATATATATATATATAATGATAAATAAATGAAAATATTTTTCTGGTGGTTATTTTAATTTGAGATTAAAATTTTATTTTTTGAAAATATATTTTGCTTTGAAAAATAGTGTTGTTTACGTTAGAGGATTAGAACAGTGGATTAGCATAGTTTTAAAATGCAATTTAATGTATTTTTTTGTATCTTCTATATTTCAAATTAAACTTATTAGAAGAGCGTGAAATTTTAAAAAAAGTTATAAATATAATTATTATGCATTCTTTTTATTTATTTATTTATTATTATTATTATTTTTTTTTTTTTTGTAATTACGTAAATTTATTTATTTTTTTTAATTTTATAAAGAATGCGTTATAGTTTCCAGAGAGTGTACTTTAATAATAAAAATATATTTAGTCACACACACACATTTACATATGTTATGAGTCCTAGGTATACTATTATTACGGGTTTTTCGTAGTCCATATATAACAGTTCTCTTTTTAAAAATATTTTTATCTGAAATAAGAATAATACGAAATAAGAATTACTATTTGTAAAATGTGGTGTAACATTTGTAGACCCCATACAACTTTCATGATATTTTCGACTAATAAACACCTTCTTAATTTAAAGTCTTAAGTTAACGAATAGCCTCTAAACTAGGTGTCTTCTGCATGGTTCAGAAACTTGGCAATAATTCAAGTGGTAGACAGCACCACCTGCTACAGATTGTGTGATATTATAATTCTCAACAATAATTTAAGAAGTTATATCTATAGTAATAAATGGAAAGGTTTGTCTGTCTGTCTGTCTGTCAGTCTTCCTGTTCTTTTATACGTTCAGCCCCTATTGAACGCAGAAGTACAAGAATTGACATACGGATGCTCTGGAGCCTTTCCGAGGTCCTCCTCGAAACAGAATTTAAAAATTGTAATTAGTTGTGGAGATATTAATTAAAATGTGGACTCATATCTAATCAGAAAGCGATCTCATTGACTGAGAATTCGCCGCCATTGCATAAAAAAAGATATTTTAACGGAGTTAAAAGCAGAAAAAATGGAAAGTAAATTAGAAATATTTGTCCGATCGTTACGATTTCGGTAGCAAATGAAAGGGGATTTTTTTTCTGAATCTAAGTGTGCAAGCGGCTTATAGGTACAATAATTAAATTTTTTAAAATTAACTAAAGTATGAATTTTTTGTGGCAACATCATTTCAAATGCCAGACTACTTTCTGGATGAAAAAGGAAATGATTGTGACCGATTAAAATGTCACGTGTTTTATAGTGGGGAGATAAATTGCAATTTTCATTTTTTTTTTTAAATTTTCATTCACGTTACATTTGAATTAATATTCGGCCTAGACAGCATATTATAAAGCTACTGTTAAATTTTCATGAAAATATGTTAATAAACAAAAATATTACATTTTTATTGAGAATTATATTTATCACGACTCATGTGACCAAAACACAATGTAAGATTAAGTTTTGTTTTATATTTTGCAGTAGTATTTTAAATTGAGATATGCCATTGAAATTTCGTAATATTTGGTTTTAACGCCCGATAATTCGATTATGAATAATTTAAAAAATGTAGAATTATTAGGAAGGGCTTGAGGGGGGGGGGGAGGCAGAAAAAAAAAGAGCTACAGCGTTTGAAATTGGTATTATTAGGTTTTAAGGCAAGATAAATCGATTGCGGATATTTTCAAGTGTAAAATTATTAGAAGAGACGGAAAGGGGGGGGGAGGGGCAATAATGTATAAAAGGAACAGTTGTTTCGGAGAAAACGACGGAAAACCCAGAACGCTTTTATTCTTTTATATTTTGCACAGTTTCGAATTCTGATACTCCGTTTACATTTCATACTATGGATTTTTAACAGTATTTAGTCCGGAATTACGCAAGTTTCGGAGAAAACCACGAAAAAGTCAAACATAAATCGTTTTATAATAGTGTTTATATCATTTTTGTATCTCAGTTTCTAATTAGCATAATTTCAAAAGTAAGATGTCATTTTAAAATTTATTTGAATTGAATTTTAAGAGTAGATGCCACAAATCTCTGTCGCCTTCCATTAACCGACTAACGTAGGTAATGGAATTCGAGATTTCACGTGATTTACATGTTTTAAGGTGTCCTGATTAGGTTTTCTTTTGTATCTCAGCTACTAATTAAAATAATTTTATAAGTAATACATCATTTGAAAGCTTTGTTGATTTGGAATAGAACAGTAGATTACAGAAACTTCCACCGCCAGATGGCGCTGTAATAAATTTAAAATTTCAATATTTCAAATTCTAATTATAGTTAAATTATTTTTAATACATCATTCGAAAAATATTTTAAAGTACTGTTATATTATCGAAAGTGGAATTCGAGATTTCACCTGATTTACACGTTTTAAGATGTCCTAATTAGGTTTTCTTTTGCTCTCAGCTAATTGAGTTAGACCGTTCAAAATTGGTATATGTAAGTTAATTAGGAGGGGCTGAAAGGGCGGGGAAGAAATAGGCGCGCGCAGCGCGCACGGGACTACGCTGCCGAAGACAGCGGGGACCCGGTGTGAGTCCCCCCCTTTTTTTAAGAGTAATGTTAATGAGTGATAATATGCAATTTTGAGAATTCATTCATTATAGTGATTCATTTAAAAATACTGACCCGCTAGCGGGCGAATGTGGAGGGGACCCGGTGTGAGTTTTTACCCGATCAGAAATGATTTTTTTATTCCTTTTCTTAAGAATAAAAGTCTTTGAGTAATAATATGGAATTTTGAGAAATCATAAGGGTGGTGAAGGGATAGACGCGCGCAGCGTTCATATATATGCATTCGTTCGCCCGCATCGCGCACGGGTCTACGCTGCCGAAGGCAGTGGGGACCCGGTGCGACATTTTTCCCGATCAGAATTTTTTCTCCTTTTTTATCATATGATAAAAATTAATGCAATTGTGAGAATTCATTAATTACAGTGATTCATTCAAAAATAGTAACCAGCAAAGCGGGCGTAGCCTGCTAGTATGATATATAAAATCGACATTTCTCCGATACCATTCAATATTTATATACATTAAATCCCACTTTAAAAAATTTTTTGTGGCTGTTGAATAAAAAGTCCCGCCATATGTACCAGGTGGCGCTGTCAACTGCCTATTTTCCGAGCCACGCGGAAGACATCTAGTTTAGAAGGAAAGGTTTAACGTAATAACTTTTATCACTTTGTGCTTCAGACTTCAAATGAGTTCTAAGATTTCTTATGTCATAATATGCTTTGTAATGTCATGTCTATCTGATATGATATGTTTTGTTATGTTGTTTTTTACACTCTATTCTTTAATCTGAATTGAGAATTAGTATTCGTAAAATATGGTACAACACTTGTCGATCCCGTACGTGGTTCATGATTGTTGAATCCATACCCTTTAATCGGAAATAGGAATTCTGATTCGTATTTCAGATGCACAACGAATATTGCACGACATTTATAGAACACGTCTGTGTCTCATAATAATTGCACCAGTATTCTTGACAAAAACTAACTTTTAACTTAAAGTCTTACTTAACATTATAATTTTTATCATTTTGGGCTTTCAATTACAAATAAGTTCCAACATTTCTTATGGTTTTGTATATTTTTTTGTCTTTTATTTATTTATTTTTACATTTCGCAGTAAATAGAAGAATTAAAAAAAAAAATACTCACAGTTGTTTCATCCTGCTAGCTAACAGTTTTGAATAGAGGATGATGGGTGACACTGTCACAAGTGATTCGGCCCTTTAACATTAGAAGCAGACGGTTTAAGTAAAAAATTGAAAAAGGACTAATATAAAAGGCCACTTGCAATCTTATTTTAAATAAAATTAAAAGAAGGGAGGAAGATAAAGGCATACTTGCCGTTGCAAACATCTTAATTAATTTTCCGTAGTATTGTTAGTTCCGTATTTTTTTCTTTTCTTCGTCTTTCTTTTTTTTTTCTTTTATTTATCACACCAGTAAATTTTTAGACTAATATTCTCCAAATGCAATTACGATTAAATAAGAAGTAAATTTTTCTAAAAAGATAATGGTATGATAAAGAAGGCGGGGCTCTCATTACTACTGAATATTAATCAGTATGTTGGCAAGTATGGTAAAGGTAATAATATCAAACAAAAATATTTGGAATTTTTTTTAACTCAAAATCGCAGAATTTTCCGGTAGACCTAATTATGTCTCTATTGAAAGCTTAGTGGATGAACATGTAATGTAGCGATCTACTAAATTTAAGAAAATCAGTTATGAATTTGAAATGTAATAGCAGAAAGCAGACATGTCAAGTTTATAATTTACTTCAAAGCACTGTTGGCATCTACCATTTTCTCGACACCACACTTTTTGTAGTGCAATTTTCACCGAAATTTAATTATTAAATATGAAGAAATATACTTTTCAAGAAATGTAGTTTTTAAAAGAAGTACTAACAATGCTCTGTAAAGCATTTAAATGTTGACATCGTTGTCATGTGCAATTGCTTAACAACGTCTTTTGCTTAAAATGATTTATTATCCAGCATAACATATATATGCTTGATATTTAAACTGATGTATAAGAAATCGGAAAAATAGTTCATTTTTTCCGTTTTATTTCTTTTCTCTTTGTCAAAAATCTTACTTTGTTTGTCCATCCATTAAGGTGGTAAGTTAATAGCACAATTGTTAGTTAATCTTAAGACTTGTTGACGGCGATAAATGTCCAGCGACGATTGCAATACGAGGAATCCCCCATAAAGGAGCCAAATGTGAGAATTTTCGCAGCCAAAAGTACTATGCCAATCATATCCTGAAAGATATTTATTTTGATATTCCGTAATACGCCTTGAGGAATTCCAAATACACCTGCCCCCCCCCCCCCCCCCCGAAAAAAAAAAAAAAAAAAAAAAAAAAAACCGGTAAATTATCTTTTTTTAAATTCAAGTTAAAATATAGTGTCCTATAATGTTAGAAATTTTAATAATTCACGGAATAATGTCGGTAGAAAGCTACTAATTAACACATATTTATGAAATAACATAAGAGTTTTATGGAAACCAAAAAAGCTCAAAAATGACGAACATATGGCGCTTCGTGTGATAACAAAAACAGTAATTAGTATAACAATTTATTTTTAGCAAAAACAATTCTCTTTATAACAAATGCTCAACATATCGGCAGTCATTCATCAAGAATTGTAGTCGAGGGACAATGTTGTAAACAGCACTACACAACTTATGTGTAGGTATGGCGTGAAATTGCCGTCGGGTGTTGTGCTTTAGCATCCTTAATGAGGTCAGACGATCGCAGTCCACTTGCGACGTCAGGTAACTCCACAACCAATAACAGGCATGGAACACGGGTGCAGAATTCATAGCACTATGAATATGACAAAATTTTCTGCTTCTTATATAAACGATATTACACGTAGAAAAAACTCTTAAACAAATACCGGTATAAGTCCTGTGCTCGTTTTCCTTTCCTGAAATAATCATACGGATTGAAATCTGAAGACCTAAGAGACCAAGCATGACGGAAGAGGCGGCTCAGCACGTGTTCCTAATCAAATGATGTGCGCAAGAGATCTTTCACACGTGTAGCTATATGAGACGGAGCGCCATTTTACATAAAAGTCGTACCTTCCAGCTGTTGTTTATCAGCCAGGTGGCAGATAATGCGATTCTGTAATATATCGGCACATCTCGAACCCATCACGCTGTCAATTTGAAAAGAAGAATCATGCATTTCTTCGGAGAAAAAGGGTTTGATATCGATTGATGTGGTAAATTTACACCACACGGAAGCTTTCTCGTCTTCCAATGAGGTTTCCCAGACAATTCTAGATTTTCCGATAGCCCAAATTTTGCAGAGGTGTAGGAGTTTACAGCCCCTCGGAATTTAAATTGTGCTTCGTCGGAGCAAATGTTAGACAAACAACCGTCATCTTTTCCCCTAATTTTTAAAATCCCCACGCAGCAAATTCACTCTGATTCATAATATCAGTGGTTAAAAGTTGATGTTGAGGCAGGATTTTGTACGTATATTATTGGAGGGTACGCCTTAGTTCTCTCAATTAGTAGTGCGTTGAATGCTTGACTTCACAACTGTTGACTTCCTCATGCGTAGACGAACCGCGAGTTACCATATCTTCTTGAGCTGGCCGGGAGGCAGTATCACTTGTGTCTGCTGGCCCACTACGTATCCGATCTTCTATACAATCCGTGGCTTTGAACACGTAATCCTTTTCCTCATAGTTACATTTGCACAAAACCTTTAACCTTCCGAATATTTTTGCTATGGCGACAGGATCAGAAAGCTGAAGTAGCAGATTCTCCATTCTGATAGTACATCTTCAATAAGAAAGCATCGGATACTCACTCTCTTACTACAGAATATTATATACACGATTTGCATGCGGCTTCACTGACATATTGCTGTACAGCACAATCTTTTTTCACTCTGTTTGGTTTTAATGAAACTTCATCTCATTTCAAGCATGTATGACACGTTTTACCTCTCTACCTATATAATTCCGTGAATTAGAGAATTTGTAAATATTAATGAAATTTTGGGTCATCCCTTATAACATTTATTTATTTATTTATTTATTTTAATATATATGATATTTGTGGTTTTTTGTAATAGACAATTTTTATTATAAGTTTTTTAAATTTTTATAAAAAGGGAAATATTTTACTCAGTAAAAAAGGTGCAATAATTTTTCCACTGTGTTTGTTTCCCAAAGATGAATTCACAAAACTGTAAATACTTAGATGTAAATATTCAGAAACTTAACCTTTTTTTTTTTTTTTTTAATCTGAATGTCTCTATTATAATTTCCGGAAGGGACTCTTCCAGTTCGGTTTATATTGATGAAACTGGCCGTTCCCTTCAAACCCGAATTCTCGAACATAAAAGAAATTTCAAAAACCGCGACATACATTCTAAAATAGCGCAAAATACCATAAAAAACGACAATCTACTTGATTTTAGCAACACTAAAAAATTCATACCTAACTGTTCAAATTATCATACAAGAATTTTCCATGACTTCTGGTATATGAAGCAACAGCTCCCCCCCCCCCCCATTTTATGAGGCATGCGCAGTTCCCACTGAATACATCGCACTCTGTTAAAGGAGTTCTCTTGTTCTGCTCAACGAAATACTTTTTGATGTTTTACTGATGAAGAGCCTAATAAACGATCGAAACGTTTAGATTTATGTTTTGCTATTCTAATGTTTTAAATTATATATTTTTAGTGTATATCGTCTCGGATTTTGATGTAATTAAAGTTTATTTATTTATACCTCGTTCACTGTTTTTCACTTTAACCCTACAAGGTTCAATTTTTTTTTAGTGCGCGACAAAAATATATAGGTTGTAATTAGTGATCAGAAGGTAGGGAAACTTATAAAAATAAAAATAAAGCCATATTTTACGGAAAAACCAACTTTTTAGCTCAACGTACCGCATGTGGAACATACATAAAAATATGATTTACTAATACGTTTACTATTGCAATTAGAAAAAAAAAAAAAAAAAAACTTACCTCTGCAAAAAATACACTTCGTTATAATACACAGTATTTTTTTTTTTTTTTTCGAGTCAAAACTGTTCAATAACTATTCTTTTTTTTATTTTTGAATTCAGACAAACGACTAACGTATCACTTTCATTCAAATTTGAAACTGAGTGCACTATAACAAAAACACGAACGACATCTTTAGGTATAGATTCGTATTACTACATTGCTAAATGTCAGTAGCTTCTATCAAGATGTCAAGAGATGTCGCTACGAATAGTTTTATAGCTATAGGAACGATTAAAGTCGGTGTTCCACATATGGAACTGGGTGCCTTTTAGGGTTAAATGAAAGAAAAAATTCCAAAGAAAAAAATTCTGGTAGTCAAAAATCGTAATAATTATGAAAAGTCGTGTCTGGAAAAAAAAGAGAAAAATTTGGTAACTGAACTGTTTTCTTAAAAATAGTAATTTTTCTTTTAACATTTCTGTATTTCACTCTTTGAACAGTTTCAGGGGTTAAGTTTATGTACTCTTACGATCCAAATATATATATATGCAATTTTTTATGGGGAAGGCGTGGATAGCTAATTTGTACCTGCCAACCATCTCATTTAAAAGCGTAAAATTGTTAACGTCCCTTGAAAAAATGCCCCTTTTTACATACCACTTTCAGGGATGGAACACAGGTGCAAAACTCATGTCACTTTCAATGTAACAAAATTATCTACTTCTTAAATGAACGATATTATAGGTAGAGAAATTTCTTTAAAAAAATACCGGTATGAATTCTGCGCCCGTGATCCATCACTGCAGTTTATATTAAAGAAAATTTTTCACCAAATGTTGTTACGATTAAATAAGAATAAAATTAGTCTAAGAAAAAAAAAAAAAAAAAAAAAAAAACTAGAGTTAAAAAAAAAGAAAAAAAAAAAAAAAAGCGCGTGCTAAAAATATTGCGTTTCATAATGAGATGGTAGGCATGCATACATGCTACTTTACTCATAGCTGCCAATATTTTAATTTATTCCGGAGTAATTTTAGCCCCGCCTCTAATTCGTACCACTTATGTTTTAAAAGAAATTTTTTTCTTATTTTATCGAAGTTATGTATCGAAGAAATTTTTTCTATAACCCTTTAACGTTCACTACTTAATTTAGTTTAAAAATTACTAAACTAATTTTAAAAATGGCTTTTAGACACATAGCTGATCATAAATATTTAAAAAATAAAAAATTAGCATTGTTCCTTTTCGAGAAATTTTCGGATTGAAACATCTGTAAGTAAACCTTATTAAATTCAAATAATATTGAATTTAATAAATATATCACTTTATAAGTAAACATTCTCTAAAACAAAAAATTCGTAAAGGTTGCATAGATCCCAACATTTCAATTTATCCCGGAGTATTTTAACCCTTTGCAGTGCAAGGTAAGTCGGATCATTTAAATTACACTGCCACCGGAATTTACGAACGCAATTAAAATATAAGAGATTTTAAATTTTCACGTTAAAAAAAGGGCCTTTTCTGGTGTGTTATAAATGTAAATTTTTGCTAAAAAATTTCCGGGATGAGTTTTTGCACTTGAGAATTAAAATTAGGTGTTCCGAACACTGCGACTGAAAGGGTTAAGTAAAGTGGTGCGAATTAAAGGCGTTGCTAAAAGGACTCCGGAATAAATTAAAATATTAGCAGCTATGCTTTACTAGTTCTGCCTTTTTTATTCCACGAAAGTACTTGAAAGAGCAATACAAGTCCAAAGTGTCCCACTCTATGATGATTACTTATTTTTCTTTCTCCTGAAATTCTCCTTCTACAGTGGTGGACATAATTATAAGACACGTATCAAATTTGACAAATAGTGAAACAAAAGATTCAGAGCTTAAAAACGTTTTACCAAATACATCAAAAACATAAATTTATTCTGTTACCATATATAAGTATTTTATGATAATGATATTTTCATACAATTTAATAAAAAAAACTTAAAAACATAATGGACAAAATTATAAGACACCAACCGTTTTTTTCCAAATACCGCGGTCAACATAATTACCAGACGCTAATGGTCTAAAAGAAAATCCTCTAGCATGGTTATTCAATATTTGGTTGAGCCGGCATTGTTTTTTTATAACACGAAAGATGCAATTCGGCATCGAATCTATCAATTCTAACAAAATATCGCAAAACAGTTCATTCCAAACACACTTTATAGCATTCTTTAGGTCTTCGACACATATAAACTTCTTTCCATTTCGGTAAACCGCACGAATTAAGATCCCCCACAAGTTTTCTATGGGAATTATGTCTGGGGAGCGAGAAGGCTACGGGAGAACATTAATACCTTGCTCTGAAATCCACTTTTTTGTTTCGTGTGATGCATGAATCAGCGCGTTATCGTTCTAGAAAGTGTAGTTTTCGCCACAAAGAAGTTCACCGCATATGGCTAGTTGATCTTTAAGAAGATTCTTATACATTTCGGAATTCATTCTTGAATGCACAAAAACAATATCCGTTTTCCCTTAAGCCGAAAAACCAGCTCAAACCATTACTGAGCCTCCACCCATTTGGCGGCTCATTAGCACATGAGGAGACTTCCGTAGATCCAGTGGTGGATCCAGAACTTGACTTTTAAAGGGGGGGGGGCTAAGATTTTTCAAAGTGTTATTCTAGACCAATACAAAATTTACGATTGCAATATTCAATTGTGAATGTCAGTGTTTTAGGGGGGGGGGACTTCAGCCCCCTAGCCCCCCCCCCCCTTCCTTAAATCCGCCACTGCGTAGATCATGCCAATAATATTGGGTACCGTCAGGACCATCCAGGTGAATTTTTTTTTTTAATCAGAAAATAACATAGAGTACCATTTGGAAGTCCAGGCCATAGTTTGTTTAGCGAAGTTTAGACGCTCCGTTTTGTGCCAGCTTAGAAGCGGTGGTTTTTTTTTTTTTTTTCAATTTTTTATATTTCACATAGGAAGCTTTATGCAACACCCTGCGAATGGTTCTCCTTGAACAATTCAGTTTCAAAGCATTTTTAATGCGTGTAGTGGTCATCTTATTCTGTGGAGCGAGCGAAAGCACATTGCATCTGTCTCTCGTGGACAATCAAGGAGTACGTCAAGACCTTTTAATCATCGATCCATTAACATACTTGCCAACCATCTCATTATGAACCGTACAATTTTTATTACCCGCCTTTTTTTTCACACCAATAATTTTTTAGAGTAATTTTAGTTTTATTTAATCGCAACAACATTTGGAGAGAATTACTCTAAAAATATACTGGTGTGAGAAAAGGGGCGTTTTTTCAGGGGGCGTTAACAATTGTACGGTTATTAATGAGATGGCTGGCAAGTATGCATTAATTTCTCTTTTCAAACCATTTCTAATTGCCAGGGCCTGATTAAGGGGGAAGCTCGCTTATACTGGAATATTTTTACAATTATTTTTTACTTCATGTCATAGAAATTCCACGCTTTGACGAGGAAATATTTTTTATAAAAAATGAACGGTGTAAAACAATCCAATTTACCCACCGGTATTAGACACCAGAATTCTTTTAAAATAATTTTTAATGAAAATTTTCTGTTTATTATAGCAGGAAAGTATTTGTTAAAGAATAACGGTATAAGTATAAATAATGTGTAAAAGTGCGAGCTTCCCCCTTAATCAGGCCCTGCTAATTGCACATCTAGAGCGTTTAATAACTTTTGAAATATTATTAATTGAAGCACCAGTTCCATTTAATCTCCAAATTTTGCGAATTTCACTTTCTTTTAATTCTGTACCTCGTGGCATGTTTGTAAATGCGTGAAGTCGGTTATCGTCTGCTTTAGTTAACTGCTGACGTCATAACAGCGTGCAGAAAATTTTTATATTGCACATTATTTCCGAAAAAAAGCAGGTGTTTTAATTAAAATGTTAGGATATGTTATAATTTTGTCCATAGTGTTTTTAATTTTTTTTTTATTAAACTCTATAAAAATATCATTTCTGTAAAACAATTATGTGTGATAACAGAATAAATTTATGTTTTTGACGTATTTGGTAAAACATTTTTAAGCTCTGGATCTTTTCTTTCACTATTTGTCAAATTAGATAGGTGTCTTATAATTATGTCCACCACTGTAAGACCATGGTCAGAAATTTTACCAAAAAAATGGGAGCGTAAACTAAAAAACAGTGGGCGTGGAAAAGTAGCTTACCACGCCTTTTACTTTTACAATGAACACTTTCACAGCCACATATTTTTGTCTTCTTTACAGTAAATTCCACCTGGGGGCGTTATTCTCCCAAGTTACAATATTTTAGAACGACATTTTGTATATTAATATTAATATTACATATGAATATACATTATATTTATATTGTTTCTAATCAAAGTATTTATATGCAGAGTATATTGGTTGTACAAATATGAATATTTCGTATATTTTTAAGAAATAAATGACCTACAAATTGCAAAAGAAAGGTCCACTAAAGGAGATACAGATTTTCAAATGACGTGAATCTACGTCAACGATCACGAAAGTGCTAATGAATTGGGTGGTAAGTGTATGTCTGGTAGCCTTATAAAAGATTAGAAATAAAATTAAATGAATCTAATAAGATAAATAGATTTTTTTTTCTTTAATCAATCGCAAATCCAATAACATTTCGTATACCATTAAAAGAAATAAAAGGTATGTTAAAGGATTAAGCGTTCTATTGATATATTTAGAGTAACATATTTTATATATTTTGTGATGTAAAGAACATAGTAATAAAAGAATAAAAAAAAAAAAAAAAAAAAAAAAATAGTAATAGAATTGAACATATCATATATATTCATGGTTGTTAAATTTCTACATACAAAATTTGGTATTAAAAAAAAAAAAAAAAAGAGAGATAAATTAATTGATTGTTTATCACACAAAAATTCACTTTTCTTTTGATATCCATTACAGTGTGTTAAATTATATAAATTACTAGATAATATAAGAGAATTTTACCGCATGAAAAAAAAAAAAGGTTAATAACCCCAACAAACAAAAACCATTTCCTGCAAAACACACGCAGAAAAAAAAAAAAAAAAAAAAAAAAAAAAAAAACGAAAAAGGGAGAAAGAAAAAAAGAAAAAGAAAAGAAAGAATTCTTAGGGTCAAATAAGTGCATCTGTGATGTGAAAAACTACAGTATAATATTTTACATTAAAGTGGACCTTAACCAGTTTTTTTAATTATTATTATTATTATTAAGAGTTATGAAGGGATAGAAAAGGTTTCGAAAATGTATATATAGTAAGGGTTTTACGCAGCGCGATTAATATTATACACAAATCGCCGGTTAATAAAATCACTGTTTTATAAAATAAGCCGCTTAATATGATCAAATTCATGGGAACGGAATCAAATCAGTACAAACTAGTTTTATCACTGCCGCTTAATAAAATCAGCATCACCGGTTAATGAACTCAAAAATCTTTAAAGTGATGCGAATTTAAGTCGGGGCTAAAAATACTCAGCAATAAAATAAAATGTTTGCATCTAAAGCGGTACTAACACTACTTCAGAGTAAATTAACACCTTGGCATGTCAGAATTGTTTGCGAATTCCTGTTTACAGCAATGGAGAGTGGGTAAAATGAACGTAAATTTATAACTAGGCTTAATTAATTTAGCTTATTAAGACTTATTTAATTTAAGGCTAATTTAATTAAGGCTTATTAAGGCTGATTTAATTTAGCAATGTTGTTACGATAAATTCTCTTAACATCATTAAAGTTCTGAAATAATGTAAAAAATCGATGACTTTAGAAATTCAAAAGGTTTGTAAAATTTTATACAATTTTTTAATTTTAATGTACATATGAGATACTATATATAATTAAGTACTAAACAAAATATTTAAGGATAGATTAATACGATTTAAACAAGCTTTTTAACACTTTCATGTCTGAGCTATTTCGACCACACATCCCCTGTGGACCATGTTTTTGGAAACTTTTCATGATTTTTTTAAAAATACGTGCCAGATATGTATTTTAATAATTTTTGTATTATTATAAACTTCTAACTGTTCTTATTCATAATGAAGGAATTATTTAAATATGCTAAGATTTAATATTTATTGAAAAAAGTATGATTTAATAAAAAGTAAGATTTAATTAGATTAAAAGTAAGATTTAATATTTATTGAAAAAAGTATGATTTAATAAAAAGTAAGATTTAATTAGATTAAAAGTAAGATTTAATATTTATTGAAAAAAGTATAATAAATTACTGAAAAAAGTATGTTTTAAGGTTTAAAAAAAAAAGTTCCACATAAGAAAAGGTCGTTTTTTAACATAAAATTTTACATAGACGTGAATAAAAACTTACCTAAAATATTGTACAATTGCCTTAAAATGTATTTTATTTCTAAATAAACATTAATTAGTAAAATTTGGTTTTGTATTGTACATTTCAAAGAAATAACTCTGATTCTAGATCGTTACTCTTACTTTGATTTAGTGCTGCCATTGCCATCTCTCTCTCTCTCTCTCTCTCTCTCTCTCTCTCTGTCTCTCTCTCTCTCTCTATATATATATATATATTGGAGCTGAAAGGTTCGTAGACGATATTTGAAAAGTCGGTGAACGAATTTATTCGATATTTTTATAGCTCAGAGAGTTAAAAGTTGACCTCGAGAGAATCTCGGGCTTAGTTCGCTTCACCGAAAACGCCAACCCGAGTGACGCTCGGGCTTAGGATGCAATGTGTTAAATATTGTACAATTTCTTTTAATACACAAGATTTTTATTCATTATAATCACATTTATTAAACAGAGCACAAGAAACATAATAAAAATATTCTATAAATTCTAATAATACGTAAATAATTCAAATTGTAATTAAATTCATGGCTGTCAACATGTACGCCTTTTCCCTATCGGTAATTTTTTTAAGTGTTTCTCAACAGACTGTTCTCGCTGATTAAAAATTATAAAAAAAATTTTTGGTTGTAAAAAGCGCAAAATTTCACGGCTGTGGACATATATGTATATATAATATTCTCTCTTTTTTTTTTTTATCTAACTTATCGTAAAATTAAAAAGTTGATATTCAGAAAATAAGATTGCCATTAGCGGAAGATTCCACCTTCCTTTTCGAAAAAAAGTATACTTATTATTAAACTAATCCTTCGAAAAAAAAACAATAATAATTAACGACATGACGAAACGCAACATATTGCTTAGTAATGACACCAATTGCCTGCGTTACTTGCCACATGCAGTGATGCCAGATGGTCAAAAATTATTTCCCCAAACAGGTCTTCAAATTTCTCCAAATCAGGGTTTTTTTTTTTTTTTTTTTTTTCGAAAAAATCCCGAACTTCATTTCTACTTAAAAGGGAAAATAAAATTAAAATATATATATATATATACGGAGCAAATTTTTCTATGATTTAGGCTCAGATTTTTCCCCAAATGAAGGCAATTTTTGAAAAAAATCCCCAAATAACAATAAAGCTATTGAAAGTCTCTCGTCGTAGGGATAAATCAATGCGTTGCCAACATCGACAGAAAGTTGAAAAACTCCCCAGATTTGTCCCCAAACGCCTCAAAAATCCCCAATCTGGCATTACTGGCCACATGCGATGTCTCGCTAAAAACAATGCGGTGACAAACCACCGCTTGCTTGACATATACTTTTAGAATAAGAGAGAACGCAACTTCGTTGTGAAACTTTTATTTATATTATTTTAAAGAAACATAGTTTTTGGTGTTATTTGAATTATAAGTTTAAAATTGTCATAAAATGCGTATTTCACCATTAAGTCAGCGTAAAAATGGAATAGACGATAAGAGGATTTTCATTATTTTTTGAATATGAATGCAATTTATGAACTACGAAATGTTTAGGTAGTAAATATTGTAGTATATTAATATTTGTTCAGATACTCGAATGTATTCGTTTATGCGACTGTGAAATAAATCTGAGGGTGTATACAGTCATAAAAAATCCCCCTCTTCAACAAAGTTCATCAAAATAGTCATACAAACATACGAAATTGGTAACAGTCGATTAATAGTAATGTTTACATTAAAACGGTATGCATAGATTTTGTTTAGGGACCGTTTACACATTAAAACTGGTTCGATTTTTATATTACGTATTAGCAAACACCCATATTTATTTTTATTTTATATTATTTATTTATATTAATTTATTTTTTAGTTATTCTGATCTAATCAATTACGAAAAAGGTAAACTTTATATCTTTTCTCAGAACTTCTTTGAAAAAAAAAAAAAAAAAAAAAATGTTATGTATAAATATACATTTCTATGTGTATGATTATAAAAATGTTTAAAGTCCTTTTATATTATACGAAATATATGAAGGCAGAATTTCCAAAAAATATAAACGTTTCCATTACTGAAATGTTACCAAAAAAATAATTTTGCAGTAAAAAACATTATAGAAAATATTTGCATGTTTAATAGTTTTTTGCTATTGGTCACACTGTAAAAGAGAAAAGAAAAAAAAAAAAAAATCTAAAATAATATTCTCTTGATGTACCACCAGGGATCGAATCATATTCCACCGCATAGAAGATAACGACTTTCCCTCACAACTATGGCATCACTTCTCGTATTGTTACTTAAAACCTCCCAATCCTGCTTTTATACCAAATTTTCCATATATATATATATATAAGATGAAAAGAAAGAAAGAAAGAAAAAGAAAAGAAGAGAAAGGAAAGAAAAGAAATGTATATGCCTGGTATAGTCTGTAACAATTCATTCATACTCTATCCAGTTATTAAAAAAAAATATTTTTAAGCGATTAAAATGTAATTTTAGTTATACACACACACATATATATATAACTTTTGAAGTTCTAGAAAAAACATATCTGTAAAGTGAAGAAAAAAATGTTACATATGCATAGCTTCCAAGTTTTTTAATTCATTCCGAAATGTTGTTAGCCCCGCTCTTTTTCACACCGTAATCTTTGTAGAAAAAATTTACTCAATATATAATTAGAAGAACCTTGTTGAATATGAAAACAAAATTACTCAAAAAATATTACGGTGGAAAAAAAGGGGCGGGGCTAACGACATTGCAGAATAAATTATAAAACTTGGTAGCTATGCATATGTTTTCTGTTTTTAACAGTTTTTTTTTTTTTTTTTTTTTCAATGTAGTGTTTTAACACACTGAGACATTGCATTGAAAATATGTGTAAGTAATTTAATTAAAAGCTTTACGTATACCATAAATGAAAACTCTTACATATTTTCAATACAACTATTTTATAGTAATTTTCTTTGGTTTATAATTGAAGAATTTTATATTTAAATAAAGCAAAAACTTTCTATAAAAGAAGTTCTGTTGAGAAAGCGTAAAAATTGGCAATTGTGTATAACATGCATTGTAAAAGAACTTATATACATTATTAATAAGATTATTTGCGATATTTTATTTTTAATGCTAGTTTTTAGTGAATTTTACCAATTCCAATTTGAACGGTGTTTTCAAAATCAACAATTAAAAAAATTAGCAGTAATTTGATTTTGTCGTTTTCGTAATTTTCTGCACGTCTAGCCGCCAATAAAACTGGTTATTTCTTTTTGGAGTAATATCATTTTATTTTTATTTATTTATTTATTTTAATTTTCTTTCCCTGGTTTTGCGTAGCATGTTTAAAACTTCAGAAAGTAAGGATTTTATAAGATTTATAGATTTTTCATTCAAAATACAGTAGCGTGAAATTGAGATCAAATAACGTTTGTATGATGATTTATATTTCGCATAAAGAACTTCTATTAACACGTTCGCGACCGCTGACGTAGATTCACGTCATTTGAGAATCTGTAACTGGACCAGTGGGCGTTTCCTTCGAAATCCGTTGTTATTTATTTCAAAACAACTTCGCGACCGCTGACGTAGATTCACGTCATTAAGAAGTTCATAATCAGAAAATAAGATTGCCATTAGCGGAAAATTCCATCTTCTTTTTCGAAAAAAAGTATACTTATTATTAAACGAATACTTCGAAAAAAAAAAATGAATAAGAATAACAAGCGACAAGACGAAACGCAACATATTGCTTAGTAATGACACCAATTGCCTGCGTTAATTGCCACATGCTATGTCTCACTAAACACAATGCGGTGAGAAACCACCGTCTGCTTGACATGTATTATAAAAGAACTGATGGAGTCAACTACTCGTTGTGAAACTTTTATTTATATTATTTTAAAGAAACATAATGTTTGTTTTTAATTGAATTATACCGAAAACTGTTATATTTTATATGAAATTAAAAAATATATATATATATCTTAAGATGCGTATTTCACCATTAAGTCAGTGTGAAAATGAAATAGACGATAGGATGATTTTCATTATTTTTTTAATTTGAATGCAATTTATGAACTACGAAATGTTTATGCATTAAATATTGCATTATATTAATATTTATTCATCTATTCGAATGTATTCGTTTATGAGACTGTGAAATAAATCTGAGGATGCATACAGTTATAAAAAATCCCCCTCGCTAACTAAGTTCATCAAAATTGTCATACCAACATACGGAATTGGTAACAGTCGATTAATAGTCACGTTTACATTAAAACGGTACACATAGATTTTGTTTAGGTGTCGTTTACACATTAAAACTGGCTCGAATTTTATATTATTTATTAGCAATCACCCATTTTTATTTTTATTTATCTATTTATTTATTTATTTATTTCAGTTATTCTAATCTAATCAATTAGGAAAATGGTAAATTCTATATATTTTCTCAAATTTTCTTAGAGTAAAATTTGTTTAAATCTGAGGATGTTATTGTTAAATAAATCTGACAGATTTTATTTCCTATTTTCCCATAAACGTATAAGTTCAAATACTAATAACTGACAATTTATTTTAGACGCGAGGATAAAAATAATTTAAATCTATGGTGAGACCGGTACATATATACACCAGTGCCATTTAAATCATTTATTGTTGAGAACAAACAATCGATTTTTTAATCACCGACATGTGAAATCATAATCAGGGATGGAACACGGGCGCAGAATTTTGACCACTATCAATGTAAAAAAAAAAAAAAAAAAAAAAAAAAAATTCTACTTCTTTAATTAACGATATTATAGGTAGAGATATTTCCTAAACCGATTCTGGTATGAATTCTGCGCCCGTGTTCCATTTCTGCATACTGTTAAATCAAATTGCGTTTTCGAGAAATGGGTAAAAGGTGAACTTATTGTTCAAAATTATAATACAATTATTTTCTCTTAAGCGTAAAATAAGTTATCCCCCCTCCACTTTTTTTTTTTTTTTTTTTTTTTTTTTATCTTATACACATTTTTGCATTTAACTATTGTAGAACTCTTACGATTCATGGTAATATATTTTATTCAGGAAAATAATTTAAGGTGGGTTGAGAGTTTAAAAAAGATATACTTCAAAAATAATAGGTTAAATCTTTTTTCTTAAATTTCAAAAATTTTCTTTCTATTTTTTTATCTAAACGTTGTAGTGTCTGTGCGCCCCAACTTTCTTAAAGTTTAATGCAGTGATTTATATGTTTTTATATTTCAGGGGGAAAAAAAAGTCTGGCTATATGAAATTTAGTTTAAAACTCTCATTTAAGAAGAAAAAATGAAAACCATGGTGTACGTTTATGCTTTAAAATTTCGGTCTTTATGAGAATCATAGAATTATAGAGATTTTTAATATTAGATTTATTTATTTATTTATTTTAAGTAATGGTAGTTTATTTTTTCTTTGAAAAATGATAATATTTCAATTGAAGTAAAAATAGCATATTTGGTGTTTGAAAGTTCTGTAGCATACAAAATCTGCTATCAGAAAGAAGCTGTAATATTATTCATATTCAGTTATCGTTAAACAATCATGGCGTAAGAATCGCATTTATTATAAATAAAGTCAATGTACCGAAATTCGTTACAGACTTGCCAACTATCTCCTTATGAAGCGTAACATTTTTAGTGCTCGCCTTTTTTTCCACTGCAGTTATTCTTTAGAATAATTTTATTCTTATTTAATCGCAACAACATTTGGTGAAAATTAGTCCAAAAATAAAGCGGTATGGAAAAAAGGTCGTTAACAACGCTTATTAATGAGATGGTTGGCAATTGGGGCGGATAACCTAAAAATGCAACAAATTACTAATAGTGTTGAAGCCAGAATCGAATTCAATTGCAACGTAGTGATAATTTTCAATCTCAAAAACAGTTTTCGAAAATTTTCACTGCTTTCTCAATGTTTTCTGTATTAGAATTTTCTTCTTCTATACGCATACTTGCCAACAGCCTAATTAATATTCCGTTGGGTCTTTAGTCCCGCCCCTTTTATCAGACCAATAAATTTTTAGAGTAATATTCTTCAAATGCAATTATGATTAAGTAAGAAAAAATATACTCTAAAAAGTTGCTGGTGTGAAATAGAAGGCGGAACTAACAATACTACGGAATATTAATTAGTATGTTCGCAAGTATGTATACATAGCTGCCAGTATTTTAATTTATTCCGGATAACTTTTAGCCCTGCCTTTATTTCGCCACACTTTATTTATAGAAAATTTTCTTTTACATATAACTTCGATAAAAAAATAAAAAAAAAAGTGGTAGGAAACAGACGCGGGGCTAAAATTACTCCGAAATAAATTAAAATATTAACCCCTACGTGTATACACATTGTTCATTGTCCACCTCCCCGATTCTCCCTAAATGCGACAAAAATCCCTGAAATAACAATTGTAAACTTGTTTATTTTATCTTTTAAAGTAAAGTAACTACTTTTATGTCATGGTATTGCATACATTTTTATAGGTGCCAACTTGTACGGTTTTCTAACACCGGTATTTCTTTACAAATATATATATATATATATATACAGTGGCGTATCCAGGATTTTTCAAAGGGGGGGGTTCGTCCTTCAGAATTTTTAATTAAGTTTATTTAAGTTTAATTAAGTTTATTTAAGTTTAATTAGGTTTAATTAAGTTTAATTAAGTTTATTTTTAATTAAGTTTAACAATCTTTTAAAATATCATAATTACTTGCCGAAAATAAGAGTAAGAAAATGAAAAATAGTAAAATAAACTCACCAATTAGAAGATCAAACTAAAAAATCTTTAATTAGCCACGAATAACGCAGAGCCTGTACAAACTGCTACACAAAACATAAAATTCAATACATAGTTACGCTTACGCAAAATATTTCATTGAATTTTCTTTTAGCTCATTCGGCGGCTTCTATTCAGAATCCTTTGATGTGGTCAGCCCAGCTCACTCCAGCTCAAAGCCCTCGAACATACTAACCCCCCAGCTGGTCCAACCCCCAGCTGAGATAATTGAGGGGCCGGGAGGCAGATATCTTTGTCAATTTTGCATGCTTTCCTTTGAAGTAACTGCGCAATCTGATAAAAAAGGGCTACAACTGATGACAAGACATTTGGCTCTTTGTGTCGGAAGCGTGATTAATGACGTTTTGAGCGTTGATCTTGAGCCCAAGTGGATACTGGCCTTTATTTTCAGAGCGAAGTCTAATCGACGAGAAGTTTTCGCTAGTTCATTTAAAATGTCTTCTACTGTTGGGGTATTGTTTGGGTCACTCCTTCAAGGTCACTACTTCAATGGTCACCCCCTTCCCCATATGGTCGACCCCTCTTGTCCTTGAATATGAACTTGTAAATGTGAAATCCTTTCAGGGAATTGTTTTCAGGGGAAACATGTTTTGCGCCGCGCAAATGAAATGGTTTAGTTATTTTCAGGAGTGTTTATCGCAGAGTAATGAAAAAAATAAGTTAGTCATAATTTTAAACCACTTCAT
The DNA here is from genome assembly GCA_963930645.1 of Salticus scenicus. Taxonomy (NCBI): domain Eukaryota; kingdom Metazoa; phylum Arthropoda; class Arachnida; order Araneae; family Salticidae; genus Salticus; species Salticus scenicus. The sequence goes on along the minus strand of OZ005659.1, from coordinate 204,393,551 downwards.
AGAAAAAAATATTCTACGCTTGCCATACATTTTTTCCGCGTGAAATGAGAAAAAAAATGTAAGGAATAGCCTAATTTTTCTTATCATACATTTTGTCAAGGGGGGGGTTTAAACCCCCAAACCCCCCCCTTGCATACGCCACTGTATATATATATATACTTAATTTTTTAGAGCAATTCTTTTCCTACGATGAATTAAAAAGACAAATACTCCAAAATTAAGTGGTGTAGAAAAAGAGGCGGTACTGACAATTTGCCGGATTAGGTTGGAAGCTCCGTTATATAAAAACAAGTAAAAAAAAAGTTAAAATGCAGATTTTTTTAAGATGGAAAATTCTTAAATTGGAGAATTTGTTAATAATTATTTATATATAATTTATAATGCTTATTAAATATAATTAATTAATGCCACAGTTTTCTGTAAAATCCGAAGGTAAATTCTTCGAAAGCACTGATTAACCCTTTGAGTACTTAATTATTTGAAGATTTGTATGCCCATGGGACGGATTTAATTTGTCACTATATGGATTAATATGTAAAAGTAATACATTTTATTTAGAATATACTTATATTGGTGATATAAATATATTTTTGAAACAGCATTTTAGTAACAAAATATAAATAATTATATAAATGAAACAAAGTAGAACTAACTTAAAGTCTAATAATCTTGTACCCAGGGCCTGATTAAGGGGGAAGCTCGCTCTTCACACATTATTTATACTTACACCGTTATTTTTTAACAAATACTTTCCTGCTAAAATAAACAGAAAATTTTCATTAAAAATTATTTTAAAAGAATTCTGGTGTCTAATACCGGTGAGTAAATTGGATTGTTTTACACCGTTCATTTTTTATAAAAAATATTTCCTCGTCAAAGCGTGGAATTTCTATGACATGAATTAAAAAATAATTGTAAAAATATTCCGGTATGAGCGAGCTTCCCCCTTTAGCAGGCCCTGCTTGTACCATGTGGTATTTTTCAAAATATGTCGGTAAATGCAAAGGTACCTGGCATTGTTTGCTTTGCCAAGTAGTTTCTTTTCTTACTTTATATTTATAACATACGCGACGCCGTTTTGTAGGGTGTTTCTTTAAATCTGTTGCCGGAATATTTTTCGGAAAATGTGCCCAATTTTTCGCTTGCAAACGATGTGGCGCATCGCTACTTGTACGACGCCCACGGACATTATTATTTGGCAAGACCACTATGCGCCAATAATTCTTCAGCGATTTCTAAACAAAATTGGACAATGCTTGTTTTGGTTTCATAATTGACTTTACTATGTAGAACATGTGAATTGAAAATAACCAAGTCTACTAGATAAAATGCCTTTTTTTTTTTTTTTTGTAACCTTTCATGCATTTTCTCATAACAGAAAAGCACGCTAGTAATTTGTCCTGTTTGTCAACTTCGCCCATACATGTATTCGATTACACATAATGGCTTGATAATTTTATCAAAATTGTCATCATTCTTTTTTCGCTTCTCTGTATCAACTAAATCAATATTTGAATGTTTTGTGCTAAGCATGTATATATCATTCTTATCTTTCCATCTTAGTGCTAACAAACAGTGGGAGGATAACATTTTGGCCTCTCCTTTTTTAGTTTGAAGGAAGCAAGCTCTTTTTGTATGAGTTTTCTGTTCTTTCGCACAGTTCCAACTACATTTGTATCTTGTTCTAGTAATTTTAAATACAACTGTGGAGATGAAAACCAATTATCCATGTATAGTGTGTAGCCTTTTCTCAAAATCGGTTTTGCCACTTCTAGATCAACACTCTCAGACGCCGGTATATCAGTCCTCGCCCACTAGCGGGGGTGCCGCAAACATCAACGTCTGATTCTTAAATTCAAATGACGAGTCATACTCGTCCACTGTAACTTCGCCCAAGTAAGCAGATGACGAGTCTCACTCGTCAAATGTATCCAAAGCGTTAAATCACACTCAAAATTATTTGTCACGGCACTGTCAAGCCGTGTCAGTAGTTTAACTGGTAGCGGTATAATACAAAAAAATCATACTTTGGGAAAACGCATATATACGCCCGGGGCAGTTAAAACGTTAAAACACGATAATTATTATATATATATATCAAATTTACCTGTAAAGATAATTATTATATATATATATATATATATATATATATCAGATTTTTTCCCACTGAACGTAGAATCTATGTCTCAGGGAGACGAACTTCAGAATTGAAATAAAGTAAATAAAATGGTTTTAAAATGTTGCTTTGAAAGAATGCTCTTTTAAGAGAGTGTGGAACAAAATCAAGGTACAATTTCGTCTATCTGCGAAGCAGGGATGCAAAGTAGGCGAAGACATAATTGCCAACTAGTTCTTTTTAACTACCTGAAAAATTATGTGGAAATATTTATTTTATTTAATTATCAAACTGTAACGGTTTCGCTGATTAAATAAATATATATATATATATATATATATATATATATATATATATATATATATATTAATTTTTTCCGATAGCCTAAAGGTGCTAAATTGGCCCCTGTGGTGCAGAATTCATATCATAATAAAAGTAACAAAAGTTTCTTCATTTTAAATCCAACGATTTTATAGGTAGAAAAATATTATAAACGAATACTGATATAAGATCTGAGCCATTTTTTCAGCCCTGCGTAAAGGGATAAAATAAAAATGAAATTTTTACAGCGTCCATATTAAAAGCACTTGGTAACAAAACCAAATCCTACATAAATAAATGAGGTGTATATATATATATATATATATATATGTGTGTGTGTGTGTGTAGCATATTAACTAAAACTGATTTTTTTAACGTAAATTAAAGGAAAGATAACTTTTAGATGCATAGCTGATAACGTTTAAACTTTTTGGCAACCTGAAAATTTTAATGGCCTTTTTTTTCACTTATTTACTTAGTGAAAATCCTTAAATCAATTAAATAAATATGTATATACATATACACACATATATATATACATCCCACACACACACCTAATTTCGCTGTAATTTATCATAAAAACATGCGACTGGTACCAATCGATCTGTAATAACATCTAGTTTATAATGGTATAGTGAGATTTTGCTTAAGGGGTCATCTACAGAAGCTGTTCGCACATTTTTTAGACGATTTTGATGGAGTGTACTGAAGCAATTTCACTCATATTTCGAGTTTTATTTGTTCAGTTTGATTGCCCTTGTTCTTAACTAACATTCTACATCATAATTTCTATGATAATAATGCTTTTTATAATATCGGAAGAGGTATATAGTTTAACTCCTCTTGAACGGCTTTCCAGAGTCCACAAAGCTTTGTAGGTCGGTGTTTGGATAATGTTGATTTTAAGAGTCGAAAAACACAAAAATCCAACAGTGATACATCAGAAGATTTAGCAGGAAAGTTACTGAAGGGTATGGTTTTAATTCCCGTTTTTTGTTCCATTTTTTTCTAGAAAAGCAATTGCGGATTGTGATGTGTGGCTGCTTGTTTTGTCTTGATACAGTTCAGTGGATTGATAGCATTGTGGATAAAGATCTGGATTTTCATTTTTAAAAATTGGAAATAAAATATGTTCTTGAGAGTATTTAGAGTTGATTTTGACATTTTTGTCACTTTTTTTTTTTTTTTTTTTTTTTTTTTTTTTTTTTTTATTAAAGGCCCTCTTCACTTACCGTCGCCGGAATCCCGAGCCAATGTTATTCTATGGGAAATTTTCTTTACAAATAACTTATTAACTAATACATATTTTTAAATTCTGTTTTCACATAAAGAAAATTCCTAATTATTAAATTGTCGCATCTTTTTTAAAAATGTATTTTTTTAATCCTTTAACGAGCGCTGTCCTCGCTGCGAGGACGCAAAATTTAAGATCCAGCTGCAAAAATTCATCCCGGAAAATTTTTAGCAAAAATTTACGTTTATAACATATCAGAAAAGGCCGGTCTTTTAAACCTTCTTTCAGTTTAATTTAGTTCATGAATTCCGGTGGCAGTATAAATTAAATGATCCAAATTGTCTTGCGCCGCAAAGGGTTAATTTGTACTATTTTAGTTTGAAATTACAAAATGAAAAAAATTCACATATTGAAAATTCGGATTTTGGAGCTTCAAAATAAATATAAAAAATAAATAAAATAATTTTTTAAAAAAGTTCCGTCAATTTAAAAGCTGGGAATTTTCAGAATGCGAAAACAGAATTTAAAAATATGCATTAGTTAATAAGTTATTTCTAAAGAAAAATTTCCCATGGAATAACATTAGCTTCGGCTTCCGGCGGCGGTGAGTGAAGAGGACCCTGGTTTCAGAAGAACGCCAGAAAACGAAGAATACTTTCAATATAGGGTACACAAAATATTTTAAAATACTTTTAAAATTAGAAAATACATAGGTATATAATAAAGCAAAATATATTTTTTAATCATTTTTCACAATTTATAATTTATAAATATTCCTTAAAAGCATATGAAAACGATAATAACATATATAGGTGATGAACATAACGTGTAAATCTGTATTATTTCAATATTATATAAATACAATAACCAATTATTATAATGTTGTAAACTACTAACTTTTTAGTACGGAGGAGTATTAGTCTGATTCTACGGATTTATATGACACCAATTTTACGATAGTTGGACATTATAATTGAATAACTTGAAAGCTATGTTATAATTTGCAGAGCTGCCAACCTAATCCGGCAAATTGTTTGTTCCGCCCTTTTTTCTACACCAATATATTTTTAGAGTATTTGTTTTCTTAATTCATTGTAAAAATATTTGAAGAGAATTACTCTAAAAATTAAGTGGTGTAGAAAAAGGGGCGGTACTAACAATTTGCCGGATTACGTTGGCAGCTCTAGACCTGCTAACAATGCTAGTTTATCCGTAATAGTATTAGGCCCCGCCCTTTTTTCCACACTAGAATAGTTGTAAAGTAATATTCAACAATATGTTCTCATGATTAAATAAAAAGACTATTGCTCTACAACTATTCTGGTGGGAAAAAAGGCGGGGTTTAATACCATTACGGATAAACTAGCATATTTAAAAGGTCTACAGCTCTGAATTTGAAAAAAAAAAAAAAAAAAAAAAAACTAATAGTCCTACATACTAAACTAAACTCTGCTTTTGCCAGAATTTCATCAAAATCTTTTTTTAGAAAGAAAAAGAAAAGAAAATTAATAATAATCAGTATCTAAAAAGTTCTTTTTTTTTTTTTTTTTTCTCTTAGGACAGAGGACTATTTACGGATTTCTTCGATAACAGTTTTACGATAGTTTGACATTATCGAAATTGAATATTTCTCGAAAATATAATTGAATAATTTGAAAGCGATGTTATAATTTGGAAAAAAAAAAAAAATAAATAAATAAATAAATAACAGTCCTCTCTATTGAACTAAATTCTGCTTTTGGCAGAATTTCATCAAAATCGTTTTTTCTTTTTCATTTTTTTTTTTTTCCTTAGAAAGGAAAAGAAAAGTAAAGAAAATTAAAAGTAATAACTTTCAAAATGGACGGTATCAAAAAAGTTTTATTTATTTATTTATTTAATTATTTATTTATTGTGTGTGTTTAATTGTGTTTATTAGTAAGGAAAAAAATAACATGTTGAAATACACAGTTTACCGTATTCTACATATTCATTAATCAATTTTGTGACTCATATAAAGTTATTTGCGAGAAAAAAAATTAAAAAAAAAAAAAAAAAAAAAAAAAAAAGAATTCCAAAATGTACGATGATTTTATCATTAAAAAATAGTGTATTTTAATTAAGTTTAGGTTAATCTATCATGTTTCATTAAAAAGAACATTTTTAGATTAACATTTTAATAAGTTTGTTAAAAGCATAAACTTTTTTTTAATACAATTTTTTATGAAATCACACAATCAACTGTGGAAGAAAATCATATTTATTGAAATTTTATTTTTCCGACTGAGTGAAAATAATGCCTGGACCGGGACTCGAACGCCGGATCTTTGACATACAAGGTCAAGGCTCTACCAATTGAGCTATCCAGGCCGACGTAAGGACTACAATCCAGGTCAAAGATCCGGGGTTCGAGTCCCGGTCCAGGCATTATTTTTTTTTAATGTTCGTAAAACATGTGTTATCAAAAATATTATATTTTCATACTACAAAATAAAAATATTAGCAAGAATACCAAGTAATCATTGTTCTTTTTTTTTTTTTTTTTAATAAGGAAACTTAACGAACGGGAAGAAAAAAATTAAATTTTGTATACCTTATTTTTTCACAAAAGAAGTTTTATGCTCATAATAAATTTATATCTAAAGTTTTATATAAATAATTTATTTACAGAATGTGATGAGTGGTTACATAGCATGGAGAAAAAATAAAACTTTTTGAAAAAATTTCTTTTATTTTAGATTTACAGAATTACACAAAATTACTTTATGTTCTTTAATATATATTTTTTTTTAACGTACATACTTATAGTAAAACTATAAAAATCTGCTTTAAATTAAAATCAAAGCAAAAGGAAATTAATACATAGAAATCAGGGATGACATTTGCCCCATCTTTTTTATTACTTAAAGTTGTTTTACTGCATTTTATCTATTTGTTTATATATATATATATATATTAAAGTATTATTTACCATTAAAATGTAAAGTCACAAAAAATTAAGGATTTCAATAAGTATACACCTAAAATACTAGCCAAATGATTCAGAGAAAAACGTGCACTGTAACAGACTATCAGAGAGAAGCGGACTGTGAGGTGAATATAGTTTGAGTCATGGCTCCCTGGAAATGAGTATAATCAAAAGAGGCTTAAAGATTGTGCAATGAATTATCATTAAAGGCATTTTGAAAATGTCTATTTTGTCTGCATGTGTAAGAGAGACTCTTGATGAAAATTTTTTTGTCAGTTTCTGCTTTCTTTCAATGGAATTGAGGGTTCTACCCCGATGAATGTCATGTAAGAGCGTAAAAGACGAAAGTACATAGCAGCTGAAAAATTTCAATAGCTTTATTTACACATACTCCTTTCACTATTTTTCACTTTAAATGAAATTAAAAAATTCTAAAGGAAAAATTTCCGGTACTCAAAAATTGTAAAAGACGTTTCTAGAAAAAAAGAATAATATTTGATAATTGAACTGTTTTCCTAAAAATACTAAATTTTCTTTTAACAATTTCTGCCTTTCACTCTTTGAACAATTTAAGGGGCTATAGTATGTAGAATTACCATTTAATTTTTTATTTATTTATTTATTCATTTATTTTAATGGGGAGGTTAACTCGTACGAGCCAACCATCTCATTTATAAGCTTAAAATTGTTTACGTCTCTTGAAAAAACGCCCTTTTTTAACACCACTTTATATTAACGATAAGTTTTCTCCAAATGTTGTTACGATTAAATAAAAATAAAAATTACTTTAAAAAATAACTGGTGAAAAAAAAAGGGGGGGGGATTCTAGAAATATTGCGTTTTATGATGGTGGGCAAGCGTGCTACTTTACTACATCTCCCATATTTATTCCACTAAAATACATGAAAGAGCAAGACAAATGTCCAAAGTGTCCAAACTCTATGTTGATTATTTTTCTTTTTCTGAAATTTTCCTTCTAAGACTATGGTCAGATATTTTACCACAAAAATGGGAGCGTAAACTAAAAAAACAGTCGGCGTGGAAAAGTAGCTTACCACGCCTTTGATTTTTACAATTAACACTTTCGCAACCGCATATTTTTGTCTTTTTGACAGTAAGCTCCGCCTGGGGGCTTTATTCTCCCAAGTTATAATATTTCAGAATAAAATTTTGTATATTCATATTCATATTACAAATGGATATACATTATAATTATATTATTTCTAATCAAAGTATTTATATACATAATATATTGGCTGTACAAATATAAATATTGTGTATATATTTAAGAAATAGATAGCATACAAATTGGGAAAGAAACGCCTACTGGAGGAGTTACCCATTTTCAAATGACGTGAATCTACGTTAACGATCACGAAAGTGATAATGAATTGGGTGGTAGGTATATTTCTGATAGCCTTATAAAAGTTTAGAAATCAAATTAACTTAATCTAATAAGATAAATAGATTGTTTTTTTCTTTATTCAATCTCAATTCCAATAATATTTTCATATACCATTAACAAAAATAAATGGTAGGTTAAAGGGTTAAGTATCCCATTGATATATTTAGAGTAAAATGTTTTTTATATTTAGTGATGTAAACAACATAGTAATGAAAAAAAAAAAAAAAGGTGATAATATTAAACATATTATATATACGCAGGGATATTAAATTAAATTTCTTCATGCAAATTTTTTTTATTAGAAAAAAAAAAAAAAAAAAAAAAACGAAAGAAAGAAAGATGAAGATAAATTATTTGATTATTTATCACATAAAAAATCATTTTTCTTTTGACATCCATTACAGTGTGTTAAATTAAATAAATTACTGAAAAATATATAAGAGAAAAAAAAAAAAAAAAAAAAAAAAAAAAAAAGGTGAAATACCCCTAAGAAACAAAAACCACTTCATGCAGAAACACACACCCAAGAAATAAAAGAAAAATAAAATAAAACAAAAAATTCTTAGCATCAAATACGTGCAACTGTAATGCGAAACACTACAGTAAAATATTTACATTAAAATGAACCTTAACCAGTTATTATTATTATTATAAAAAGTATGAATGAAAATGTATATAGTAAGGTTTTTACGCAGCACAATTAATATTATATTTAAAATAACACAAAAGTATATTTATGTAATATAGTAAAAAATTAATTATACCTAGGTTTAACTTAATTAGGTGGCCTTGAATACGACAATATGTAATAGAATCAATTGAGTTACTGAATATATGGAGATTGACAAATTCTTTAAACAATCAGAATCCAATTATTGCGGCAGAATTTGCGACGATTATTGCGAACAATTTATTGCGACAGAATATGATAGAAATTATTAATAAAAAGTACTGGTGTCACTGCTCCGAATTGGGACGGTCAGAATTAATTCAGTAAGTGAATATTTGAGTGTGACAAATTATTTATACCCTACAAAATTTTATTTAACAAAAATACATCTACACCTTTAATTTATTTTAAAATTAACAAATGTTAAAAAAATAAACAAAAAAATAAATAAATAAATACATATATTTCAATCAAAATGGGGAATTAATAATCAAAGTGATTCATTCAAAGAGAGAAATTAAAATGATTTGAAGTATGTTTTAAAAATAAAGTTTAAAACATAAGGAATGGAAAAATACTTAGTGTGTTATTTATTTAAAAAAAAAAGTGTAACGTCAAATATGTATATATAAGTATGTATATATAAGTAAGGATAATTTATTCTAGTTTTCAAAAGTAAAATCTATAATAACAAAGGAAGATGTATGTCTGTCTGTCTCTTTGTCTGTGCATCTATACGTTCAGCCCCTATTGAACGCAGAACTGCAAAATTTGACAAACGCGTGCTCAGAAGTCTTCGCGAGTGCATAGTGAAAAAAGAATTTAAAAATTTTAATTAGTTCCGGAGATATTAATAAAAACGTCGACCTATGTCTAATTATAAAGCGAGCGGATCGTATTTTTCGCCCTCTAAGTAGAATTCAGGACGTTCCTCAGAAGAAGAAGCATAGAGAGAAATTTTGCGCGTTTTTGTAAAGCCATCCAAGCTCAACGGTTGCAGATATTGAAAATACACTTGTACCACAAGAAAAAGCATTTATTTCCGATTCTTACGGTACAATTTTTTGAAAAATACGGACTTTTTATATTAAAAAAAAAAAAAAGTTTTAAAAAAGGTCCAAAGTTTCTCTTTTTCTTGATCGTCATTTTTGAATCGCCCTGTACGAAGGATTAATTGTTTCCTTTCTTAAGAATTGGTATTTGAAAGGTCATTTAATATTCGAACCATATAAACATTTTTACAAGATACGGATTGGCGATCCACCTTTTTTTGATTTTACGAAACATCGATTTTTTCACAAAACATTTTATAACTCAAAACCTTTCACAGATATATATATATATATTATATATATATATATATATATATATAGAACTCGATTATATGAATCAGATTTCAAAAGATTGAAAGGTTATTTCAAAAACTGATTCCGTTATAATTTTTTTAATTTTATTTTATGCATCCCTGCAGTTTTTGATGACATTCTGAATCCACGTTTCTGAAATTCTTGCGTTTCCCGTTCGAACAACAGTTGGTATTTCGGTTACCATAGAAACTTCCATTCATAGAGATAGAAGAATTGGAAAACGATATCTCCAAAGTGGGGCGAAAGAAAATAATCTTTTACAGAGGCATGATTTTTTTTTTCTTTTTTTTTTTTTCTTTTTTTTTTTGACTGCGATTAAAAATTCCAAATTTTAAAATTCTTCCAGTTTTCTATCCCGTGCACAAAACTTACTATACATCGTTAACATCACAACACAAAGTTTAAGCTCAAATTTCATCGATTTCGGAGAATAAACAAAAAAAATTCATTTTAATTTACATTTAATTGCAAACTAATTTTTATTCTAATATTCTAATACGCGTATTTCAAATTCTAATTATGATTAAATTATTTTTAATACATCATTCGAAAGACATTTTGAAGAACTTTTATATTATCAAAAGTGGGATTCGAGATTTCACCTGTCTTACACTTTTTGAGGTGTCATAATTAGGTTTTCTTTTGTATCTCACCTACTAATTAAAATAATTTCATAAGTAATATTCGAAAGGTTTGTTGATTTGGAATCGAACAGTAAATTACAGAAATTTCTATCGCCAGATGGCGCTGTTATATTTTAAAATTTCAATATTTAAAATTATAATTATAATTAAATTATTTTTAATGCATTATTCGAAAGATATTTTAAAGTACTTTTATATTATCGAAATGGGAATTAGAGATTTCACCCGATTTACACGATTTAAGGTGTCCTGATTAGGTTTTCTTTTGTATCTCAGCTACCACATAAAGTAACTTCATAAGTAATACATAATTTGAAAGCTTTGTTGATTTGGAATCGAACAGTAGATTACAGAAATTTCTACCGCCAGATGGCGCTGTAATATTTTAAAATTTCAATATTTTAAATTCTAATGAGCGAGGAAGGTGTTATAAGTTGTAAAACGGGGATAAGGCGCCGCAAGCGCCACCGAGCGGGATTTTGCTGAAGTCAAAATTTTGAAAGATCATAACATGGTAAGCGAACAGGCTGAATCTTATATTGAAACTGGAAGAGGGCGCCGCAGGCGCTACCAAACGGGAATTTACTGAGATTAAATTTTTCAATAAAGCTGTTTTCACTATATGTCACTAAGCTGCTGTAAGACCTGAACGAGGAAAAAGGCACCACAGCAGATACCGAGCGGAAGTTTCGTAAGTCGGATTTTTCAAGGATCACGAACCAGCTGGTCGCCGAAGGCGGCTAGAATATATATATTTTTTAAATTGGTGTATTATCGGCATATCTGTTATGGAAAATTATTTCAGTAGCAATTATTTACAATAACATATATCTTGTCTTATACTGAGTTAAACGTAATTTTAAATTGCAATCGGCTTAATAAAAATGTATGATCATCTAAATGCTAACTTTTTCAATAAGATACTTTTAACATTTTAAAGTATTTTCAGAATAAACTATGGGTCATTATATTCCTATATAATAAAGATTATGTAAATATTTTGAGTTGGGAAATATAATGTTCATATTCACACGTAAAACAAACTTGTACTTTCGTTACTACTTAAACCGTCCTATCAAGGACATGCCAACATTTTAATTTATTTCGGAGCATTGTTAGCAGCCACCCTTTTTCCACATAACATTTTAAAGTGCATTTTCCCTATTATTCAATCGTAATTACATACAAAAATAAATAAATTAATTAATTAATTAATTAAATTTAAAAAAAAACTGCACATAAGGTGGTTTTTAAAAAAGGGTTGTAACATAGATCCCAACATTTTAATTTATTCTGGGGTATTTTTATCCCCGTCTTTATACCATACCACTTACTTTTTAACGGTAATTTTAATTATTTAATCGAAGTTATATATTGCAGAACATTTTTCTGCAAATAAAGTGATCCTATAGTTAAAGGCGGGGCTAAAAATACTCCAGAATAAAATAAAACGTTGGCATCTATATTGGAACTGACACTACTCTGGAAGAAATTAGCATCTTGACATGTCAGAATTGTTTGCGAATTCCTGTTCACTGCAATGGCAGTAGGCAAAATTACCGTAAAGATTATTTATTTAAAATGATTATTTATTTATTTAATTTGGCAATGTTGTTACGATATTTCTTTTTAACATTATTAAAGTGCTTGAAATAATCTAAAGAATCGATGATTTTTAGAATTTCAAAAGGTTTGTAGACTTTTATACTATTTCAGGGATGGAACACGGGCGCAGAATTCATACCGGAATCCGTTTAAGAAATTTCTCTACTTATAATATCGTTGATTTAAGAAGTAGAAAAATTTCTTACATCAATAGTGGTATGAATTCTGCGCCCGTGTTCCATCCCTGCTATTTTTAAATTTTAATATGCATATGAGATACTACATATAATTAAGTACTAAACAAAATATGTATTTTTAATGATTGTACAATTTCTTTTAATACACAAAATTTTTATTGATTATAATCACATTTATTAAACAGAGCACAAGAATCATAATAAAAATATTCCATAAATTCTAGTAATACGTAAATAATTCATATTGTATTGAAATTCATAGCTGTCAGCTTTTACGCTCTCTATCGGAATTTTTTTATAGAATTTTTTTATATGTGTTTCTCAACAGACTGTTCTCACTGATTAATAAAAAAAAAAAAAAGTGAAAAGCTCAAAAAGTCACGGCTGTGGATATATATATATAATATTCTCTATTTTTTATAATATAATTTATCGTTATTTTAAAAAGTTGATAATCAGTTTAAAATTTTCAGTTGACATTCAGAAAATAAGATTGCCATTAGCCGAAGATTTCATCTTCCTATTCGAAAAAATGTATACTTATTTTTTGGCGAATACTTGGAATAAAAATAATAATAATAATAATAATAAGTGATACGACGAAACGCAAAATATTGCTTAGTAACGACATCAATTACTTGTTTCACTGTATTGAACTTAGCGCGACGAGAAATCGCCGATTACTTGACATACATAGATTCAGATGGATTCCGGGACTTGGCATCACGTTATTGTGAAATTTTTATGAATATGATTTTAAAGTCGTATAATGTTTGGTGCTAGTTGAATTTTAAGGATATGTTTTATTTTATATGGAAAAAAAGTAAATTTGTCATAAAATGTGTGTTTCACTATTAAGACAATTTAAAAATGGGATAGGCGATAGGATGATTTTCATTATTTTTTGAATATGAATACAATTTACGAACTATAAAATGATTATGTATTAAATATGTTAATATTAATATTTATTAAGATATTCGAGTTTATTCGTTTATGCGAATGTGAAATAAATCTGAAGATGTATACAGTCATAAAAAAAGGCCCCTTCCCAACTAAGTTAATCAAAAAAGTCATTTAAACATACGATTAGTAACAGTCGATTAATAGTAACGTTTACATTAAAACGATATACACAGATTTTATTTAGGGGGACGTTTACACATTAAAAGGGATCGAATTTAATTTTATTCATTAGCAAGCACCTATTTTTTATTTTTATTTTTTCTTTTGAGTTATTCTGACCAAATCAATCAGGGAAATAGTAAATTATATATATATATATATATATATATATATATATATTTCTATAATTTTCTAGTAAAACTTGTTAAAATCTGAGTATGCTATTGTTAAAAAAATCGGTCAGATTTTATTTCATTCCTACCCATAAATAGATAAATTTAAATAATAATAACATAAATTAATAGAATGAAATTATCCATACACATTCCACGCATATTTTCGATTGGAAACACATATTTTTAATTTGGTAAATTATTAATAAATTCTTATTTAAAAAAATTATTATAATATATTAATTTCTGAACGAATAGAACAAACATTATCAGGAATGTGAGCATCCTTACCAACCATCTCATTAATAACCATACAATTCTTAAAGCTCCTTTTTTCACACCGTTTTGATTTTAGAGTAATTTTCTTCCATACTTGCCAACATCCTAATCAATATTCCGTAGTGTTCTTAGTCCTGTCCTTTTTTACGCACCAATAAATTTTTAGAGTAATATTCTCTAAATGCAATTACGATTAAATAAGAAGAAAAATACTCTAAAAAGATATTGGTGTAGAGAAGAAGGCGGGGCTAACAGCACTACGGAATAATAATAAGTATGTTCTCTTGAAATGTTGTTGCGATTAAAATAAGAATAAAATTATAAAAAATGACTGGTGTGAAAAGAAAAAAAAAAAAAAAAAAAGCGGGTACTAAAAATTGTGCGGTTTATAATGAGATGGTTGGCAAGTACGCATGGGTATTCAAATTTACAGCTCTTTTCTACCTTAATTTTTCCTGTTATAACGATAATCCCATTTTTGTTAATGTTGAAGGGCCATCAACTGTTGTCATTTGTAAGTTAGAAATTAAAATATCTACAAGAACTTTTTACATGCCTCCCCTCTTTGTGTGTGCGTGTAAGAGAAATTTCTAATGATTTTTTAGGTAACGTTCCGATTTTTACTAAACAAATTCACTTATTAATTGTAAAACTAACGCGTTGCAGGCAGGAGATTGGGATAAATGATATTGCAAAAAGGAATAAGCATTGTCTATAAACATTCTCTGAAACAATACTTTACATTTTAAAAATATTTCGAGCATTCGTAATGACATTTTTTCTTAGACGCACGGATAAAAATAATATCAATCTGTGGTGAGACCAGTACATATATACACCAGTGCCATTTACATCATTTATTGTTGAGAACAAAAAATCGATTATTTAATCACAGACATTTGAAATCATACTCAGGGATGGAACACGGGCGCAGAATTTATACCATTATCAATGTATAATAATAATAATAATAATATTAATAATAATCTACTTCTTAAATCAACGATATTAAATGTAGAGATATTTCTTAAACCGATTCCGGTATGAATTATGTGCCCGTGTTCCATCCCTGCATACTGCTAAATCATTTTACGTTTTCGAGGAACAGGTAAAAGATGAACATATTGTTCAAAGTGAGAATATATTTTTTTTTTCTTAAGCATTAAATAAGTTATCCCCCTTTTGAACCTCTCTTTTTCTTTTATGTTAATCTTATACATATTTTTGCATATGAATATTGTAGAATTCTTACGCTTCATGATAATATCAATTATTCCGGAAAATAATTTAACGTGGGTTGACAATTTAAAATAGATATACTTCTACAATAATAAGGTTAAATCTTGTTTTTTTTTTTTTTTTTTTTTTTTTTTTAATGTTTTCTTAAAATTATTGCAGTTAAGTTTTTGTTTTAATTTTGTTATCCATTTTTTTGCATTTAAATATTGTAGTGTCTGTTCGACTCAACTTTCTTAAAGTTTAATGCTGTGATTTATATGTTTTTCTATTTCGTTAATATATATATATACTACCTTAATTTCAGGTAGATACCCGCAGATTATATAATCCAGTTTTGCACCAGTAATTTCAATTGATAAATAAATTTATATTTGTACGAGCTCTTCCTTCGGAAAAAGTATCGATTCTTCACTAAATAAAATGTCTTTTGAAGAAATGACACATCTTACCTGTGGGTTATCTACCAGAAATTACAGTAAATAAAATTTAATTTCTAAACCCCATTTAAGAAGAAAAATAAAATGAAAATCAACCTATACGGTTATGCTTTAAGATTTTGGACTTTATACGAATCAAAGAATTCATGAGACTTTAATAATAGATTTTTTTTTTTTTTTTTTTTTTTTTTTTTAAGTAATGGTAGTTTACTTTTTCGTTAAAAAATGATAATATATCAGTTGAAGTAAAAATAGCGTATTTGGTGTTTAAAAGTTCTTTAGCGTACAAAGTCTGTTATCAGAAAGTAGCTGTAATATTATTCATATTCAGTTATCGTTAAACAATCATGGCGTAAGAATCGCATTTATTATAAATAAAGCCAATATACCGAAATGCGATACATACTTGACAACGATCTCCTTATGAAGCGTAACATTTTTAGTATTCGCCTTTTTTTCTTTTTTCCACAGCAGTCATGTTTTTATCTTATTTAATCGTAACAACATTTGGTGAGAATTATTCCAAAAATAATGTGGTGTGCAAAAAGGTGAGATGGTTGGCAAATGTGGCCGATAAAATACAAATGCAACAAAATTACTGATAGTGTTAAAGCCAGAATTGAATTTAATTGCAACATAGTGATAATTTTCAATCTCAAAAACAATTTACAGAAATTTCACTGCTTTCTTAAATTTTTCTCTATTAGAATTTTCTTTTTCTATGCACATACTCATAGCTGCCAAGTTTTTTATGAGACACATCTCATATTAACACTTTTCCGACCACATAATTTTGAATTTTTGACAGTAAGGTCCGCCTGTGGGCGTTATTCTACTATGTTACAATATTTCAGAATAAAATGTTCTGTATTCACATTTATACAAGAAATGAATGTACATTATAATTATGTTCTTTCTAATCAAAATATTTGTATCCATAGTATATTTTATTGTAAAAATGTGAATATTGGTTATATAGTTAAGAAATAAATAGCATACAAATTGCGAAAGAAACGCCCACTGGTGGAGTTACAGATTTTCAAATGACGTGAATCTACGTCAGCGGTCGCGTAGGTGTTAATTTTAGCTTAAACTATAGCTTAGCTATAGGGAAAGCTTAAACTATTGGGACTAAAACTTAAACTATAGTCGCAATGAAATCCTGTACAAATATACACTATATTGAGGAACTTTTTTGATGGGACTTGAAAGTCCCGGTGGGATTCAAACTATTAAATGCCAAAATAAAGTAAAAGATCATATATATCATATTTATTTTCTAATGTATTGTCATTAAAAAAAAAAAAAAAAAAAAAAAAAAACATAACTTAAGTTACCTTTCTTTTTTTTTTTAAATAAATATTTTAATTACGGAAATATAATTTTGTAAAATAGTTTTTCAAATAATATGTGTATGCATTCACATAAAATGGAATGACTGAGTAGTTTACAAATCGTTAAATAAAAATATTACACTAAAAATTTTTAGATATGCAAAAATAGTTATTTAAAACTTGCTAGCACACTAAATACATTTTTAATAATAATAATAATAATAATAATAATAATAATAATATATATTAATCAAAAATCATGATTTCATTTTAAATTAGATATTGACATCAATAAAAAATCCGTTTTAAAAAGTTTCTTCCATTTTTCAAGGATCAAAATATTATATTAAAAAATTTTCATCTTTTACAGAACCCATGCTTTTATTTTATTAAAATTCTTGAAATACCGATTAAATTAACAAGGCGAAAAAATCACAAACATTTGGATTTACTTTAAACAAGTTTTTAAGGAGAAATGCAATTCAAGTTTATGTATATATATACATTGCTACAAGTTTTTAATTTATTCCGGAATTTTCTTAGCCCTGCCTTTTTTCCACACCGTTATCTTTTTAGAGTAAGTTTCTTCATATTTAACCATAGTTTTATATTGAAGAAAAATTTTCTACAAATATTACGGTATGAAAAAAGGGCGGGGCTAACAGCATTCCGGAATAAATTAGAATACTTGGCAGCTATGTATATGTCAGGGGTCGTACTCTCCGCCCTTTTTGCAGGACACTCTCAGGGATGATAAAATTTCAAATATATTGCTACCACTACTTTTATACACTAATATCTGTCCTGTATAATCATGGCACGTTATTATAAAATATACCAAAAGTATGAAATTAGTGGTTGCAATGAAGGCGGAAATTTCTTATTTCTGAGAGTGTCCTGAAAAAAGGGCGGAGAGTACGACCCCTGATATATATATGTATACACTCCTTCTCATATTTGTAAGGACACTTTATGTTTTGAAAAAGCTAATGTAAAAATAATTGCGAACAATATTATACTAAGTGCACTTAATATATCTAGTATTCTAAAAACCCAAACTGCTATAATTTTTTTAATCTGAAACAAAATTAATGAAAAATAATGCAATATATTTTTTTCTCAGCGTTTTTAGATGTTCATAATTATAGGGACAATCAAGATTTTCCCGGTTTATTTAACTTATTAGCAGATAAATTACAGTTGACATGCGAATTTGTTAATTACTGGGCTTGATTAATTCATATATAAGCCTTCAATTTTTCTTGGACGGACATTACTGATAATTCGTCGAAAAAAAGAACGTTCATGTAGCGAAGTATGATAAATGTGTTTTTTAAGTGGAAGGATAATTTCAATCCGCCGAATTTCTAATGAAATTCAAAGATCTAAATTTGCTGAAGGAAATGTGATCAAACGTTGAACTGCTGGTTCGATAGGAGAGAGATCAGATGCATAATCAGAGTTGTTTTACAGAGATCGAATACACATAATTCCTCTTACTGTTCTACTCATAATGACTGCTACTGAATTTGTTCGTAATTTTTAACGAAAGGTTGGGGTCCACATTTATGCATGTTTAAAATAATTAGTTATATGTTAAAATGAATAAAAAACCCTGTAATAATCAATAATCATTTAATGGGGGTAAGAACGTCTGTGTTAAAGTTGAATAAAGACAATATTAAATAGTAAAATGTTGCATTTTCGTATGAAAAACACTTTATTCTTGATTAACTAAATGGTTTTAACGGTTACTGGCACGATCTGAAGAGAGCGAAAGACAGAGCAGATTTTTTAAAGGCAGATATGAATCGGGCATTTTAAAGGTGGATCTATGGTGGCCTGGGGAGCTATTTCTACTGAAGGCAGAATGGATTTAGTAATTTTTTCTATTATTATGAACATCAAGAGAATATCCGCAAATTTTAAAAGTAGAATTTTGAGATTTTTGTTAGATTTTGTGGGGCAATAATATTTTTTTTGAACAAGACTTATATTTTTGCTCTACTTCTAGAGCAATAGCAAATAGTTTGAAGAAAGAAACTTCTGTATTATTGCCTTTCCTGAGGCCTGAAAGTTGAAAAAACCTTAACTTATCATATTAGAAGAGTGCATGCAAGTGGAAAGCAATTTTAAATAGTTTAAATGTATTCAGAATATCATCTATGCTGTATGAAATGGTATTGAAACTGGATATTAAAAAAAAAAAAAAAGTATATATATATACCACAGAGAACGTCTGACTGTTTGAACCTAAAAATAGACCGCATAAAATATTAATTTAAAGAATAACTGAAAAAAAATTTCGAAGATTCGAGCTGTCCTTATAATTGTGAACACCTGAAAAATCATCTTTTTGACCGTATTTTCAGTTTTTTAAGATAGAAAAACGATAAAACTTTTTAAATATAGTCTATCAAGGAAATTCAAATAAAAAAAAATATATTTGTTTAAATAATAGTGTTCAGTGTTTATTTAATTTAGAAAAACAGGTGTCCTTATAATTATTAGAACCAATGTACATATTTGAAACACAGGCAAAAGTTTATTTTAAATTAGAAGATTAAAAATCTAATCTTTTAATAATTTTCCTTGCGTTTAAAGTAAATTGATTGTTTCACAAAAAGCAATTCGTTTTCTTTATGAATTGCGACCTTTCTTGAGAGATATTAATTAAGTTTACTTATTTAACTAGGAATCTTTGTTAAAATGTACGTGATTAATGTTATAAATATAAAAATATAAAGCATGAACTGTTAAAGTGCATTAATTTTGAGTTATTAATATTGTATGTTTTTATTATATGTTAAAAAATATATATTTATTTATGTATATATTGTTGGAACGGCTGCGCGCATAATTATAATTAAAGTGATAAATTAAATTTCAGATTAAACATACAATGTTCTTTTACTAAATATATTCTGCAAATTAGACATTAAAATTTTGTAATTAGAAAATAGTATGTTTTCACGAGTAACTTTTTATATTATTTTATTTATTTATTTATTTATTTTCGTGACAGAGATTTATAATGGAAAATGTGTTTATATATATATATATGTATATATATAAATTGTTAGTTTTAATTGTATACTCTTAAATTTATATATTATTAATACTCTTGTAATGTAAAAAAAATTCTGACTTGCCCACTTTTGTTACCAATATGTTAGACTTTAAGAAAAGTTTTATGCGCAATTAAAACATAATTTTTGTATCTTTATAATTAATATAGTCTTACTTAAACCAGGAAAATTCTTCAGCGTCTTGAACGCCGAGAGAAAATTTAAATAGTTGACAACTGCTTCGGTAACCTTTAGAGTACCGTCTTTAGTGCATAAAGAAATTAGGAGAAGTGCTCCTGTATATATATATATATATACAGATCCCGCCGCTTATTAAAATCACATTCGTTTTGAGCCAAAGTGATTTTATTAAGCGGCTGATTTTTATATCCGGCAAACGTTCCTGCCCTTAAGGAAAAGGTATTACTTTCCTGAATTTCGAAAGAAACTTAAAAAGGTAACGACTAATGATATTAGTAAACAATATTAATTAATTTTTGGTAGATAATTAATTAATTATTTCTTCGTTATAATTAAATGCATTCTAAGTTCCCGTGCACTTTCGTTAGAGGAAAAGCATCATTACTTTACCAAAAGTTCACGCTTTTCTTATAAATTTAAAATCTTACCGTTGAAACCTCATGAGTGATAGTAATTTCAACATAAGAACTAAAAATTGCCTTCTAATAATTAGACAAAGAAAAAAAATCATTTCAAATAAAATTTCTATTTGATTACTGCGCTTTGAAGAATACGTTCCTTGAAATTGTTACGGAGAAAAGTTATGGAGAGTGTTTAATTTGTAACAGTGCTGCAAGTGTAAAATCTTCAACAATGAGCGATAACGAAGGATTTGTTGCGCTTTAATTTCTTTTTCTACTAAAAAAAAAAAGTATATATATATATATATATATATATATATATATATATAGATATATTGTATGCATAAATGATATTTTTGGCTGCTGAGGAGATATTTTGAGTTTATTAACCGGCGATGCTGATTTTATTAAGCGGCGGCTTTAAAAGTTGTTTGTATTGATTAGATTACGGTCCTGGGAATTTGATCAGATTAAGCCGCTGATTTTATTAACCAGTGATTTTTTTAAAGCGGCGGTTACTCTCTCTCTCTCTCTCTCTCTCTATATATATATATATATTTGGATTCTGATCAGTCCTCAAAATTACGGAGAATGTGGGAGGAGGGGGCAGTCTTTCCAGATCTGGAGGATTTTTTATTCAATAATTTTGAATTGTAACATTTGTGTAATCACTTCGAAGATTGGTAGTCTACTACGAAAGTCAAATAATACTTCTCAAAATTATTGATGATTATTAAATAAAAAATTCGCCAGATCTGGCAACACTGGGAGAGGGGATATTGACGAATGAGAAATTGAGAAAATGTAGACTGAATGAACATTTCCAGGAATCAGACCGATCGGGGTACAGCTAAATTATAGCTAACACGATTTTTTAAGATTTTTATAGTTGTAGAAAGCTTCAATGAAATGAAGTTCGTGTGCAAATTTCGCCTTAACTGGAATTCTTTGAAGCTTTTTACATCTACATAAATCATGAAAGTGTTGTTAACTGTGATTTTGCTGCAGCCGATTTGTTTGATTATTTAACTCTTAACTTTTCATTTAACTCAAATCCAGCAAAAACATTATAAGCAGGGGGAGTAAGCAAACTTTTTAAATATTGAAATTTTTCAATTTCACTCAAGGATTCTTTCGACCCTATCGCGTTATCAAAACAATTTAGGAATTCCATGAAATTTGAAACACTAGAACCAGAAAATCGTGGAACCTCTAACAGCGGTAATTTTAATGCTGAAAAATTATGTTCTGTACAGCTTGATGTACTTTCATTAATACTTTGATTTTGCTGTTTCTTGTTTATTTCTTTAATTTTAGATTTAAGTTTAATTTTAATAGTAATAATTTTGCCTTCATATTCCTCTGATTGAGTTATTTCACTTTAAAATTTTACTGGATCATTAATAAGATCCTCTATTTCATCATCATACTCTTTCAATAATTTAGATTGGATAGCTAAAATTTCTAATAACTCATTTAAAGAATCAGAAGTTTCATTTTCAAAATCTAATGCTTGTATTTTTTTAATTAATTTAGTAATACTCGCTCTTAAAGAGCTTCTCTTTTCAATACATTTTGTTAACTTAGCCATTATTAATTTTAAAACAGCTTACCTCCAATCAAGTTATCCAAATAAAATATATAACAAAAAAAATATATATAGATTATTCCCATTTTCATAAACCACATCATATTTCCGTTTTCAACTCATATTCGGTTGATCACCATTTTTGAAGATTTCATTTTTTTTATTTTTCTTTCCATTTCCGTTGATCTTTCATACGAGCTGAGTCATGATTTTTATTTCAGTAGATAATTTCTTTCTTCTTGCAGAATAAAAACTTTTTGTTTCCAATAAACCATTTTCCGCCCGATGCACCAAATATGACCGATGATAGTTCAGTGGTAGAAATATATCAGGTGCAAAATACAGAGGCTGTTCGCACATTTTTTAAACGATTTTGATGAAGTGTACTGAAGTAATTTCACTCATATTTCGAGTTTTATTTGTTCAGTTTGATAGCCCTTGTTCTTAACTAACATTCTACATAATAATTTCTATGATAATAATACTTTTTATAATATCGGAAGAGGTATATTTTTTTACTCCTCTTGAACGGCTTTCCAGAGTCCACAAAGCGTTGTAGGTCGGTGTTTGGATAATGTTGATTTTAAGAGTCGAAAAACACAAAAATCCAACAGTGATACATCAGAAGATTTAGCAGGAATGTCAATGAAGGGTATGGTTTTAATTCCCGTTTTTTGTTCCATTTTTTTCTAGAAAAGCAATTGCGTATTGTGATGTGTGGCTGCTTGTTTTGTCTTGATACAGTTCAACGGATTGATAGCATTGTGGATAAACATCTGGATTTTCATTTTTTAAAATTGGAATTAAAATATGTTCTTGAGAGTATTTAGAGTTGATTTTGACATTTTTGTCACATTTTTTTGCTTTTATCTTGCGCTTGTGTGAAAAACCAGTGGCAATCATAAATCCTTTAGAAAAACTTTCTTTTGATTCTTTGAGCCATGTAGCAAATTTTTTTTCTCCACTTTTGTGATAATAAATTGACCTTTTTTTATTGCAACCACTTAAATAGACCCAAGATTCATCTGTTGTTGCAACATTTTTCCATTTTTCTCCTGATAAATGCTTTTCATAAAGATTTCACTAAAAACTATCTTTGGAAAAAGCGGAAACCTATCCTTCCATCCACTGCCATTTTAAAAGCGCATTTTTGCATCTAAACAAAAATTCTAAGTTTTAGAAGAAAAATAAAACTTCCAAAAATATAACTGTTGTGAAAATAAAATTCTCCATGCAAACGATTTTTTCTTACTGCGAAATAAAATCGTCTAAAAAATGTGCAAACAGCCTCTGTAACATTCATCTTCTTTAACTAAGATTTAATAACTTATTTACATGTAATTTACTTCTATTTACATATACTACAATTTAACATATTTAACATAACACCTCCCTGATCTGCAGAATTCTGTGTATAAATGTGCAGAAGAGTGTGTTGTGAACCTGCACATACCTTACATTTAATATTAATTCTACATTGTCGCACTTGATGGTTAGCTCGCAAACAATTTTCACATAAGTCCTATCGTTCCTGAACATTAATCCTATTGAATTTGGGACACTTGAATAATTGATGTACTTGTGAACAGGCGACGCATTTAATTTCTTTGACTATTATTGAGTTATTCACACTAGATTTTTTTTTTTTTTAAATTTAACAAATTACAATTAATTATCTAATTAATAGATAATTGAAACTCCGTTTTCGGCGGACCACTATGGCTTTGAAGCAAAAGAAGAATATACTACTATATTTCATTTATAGGAATCTCGATTGAATTTACATTAAAATTAGAATATCAGAATACCTGTTATCCAGAATTTCAAATAAGATTAATAACACATGCATTAGATTCAATGAGAATAAATTTTATCTACTAACCCCTCTACCAGCATCCGGTACGAGATAAACACGAGGGCTCACAAAAAAAACTCCGAATTCGAATACATCTTTAAAAAATAATATTTATTGATACATGTAGGAAAATATTGATTGACGAATAACATGATTATTACGAATGGTTTGAGATTTTAAGTTCAAGGCGCCACGCACCTCTCCCGAGCATTTCTGGAACAACTCACAACAAAAACAACCTGCTCAGAGCAGTTCAAAAGAATTTAGTCCTGCGCAAGTTCGTATTCCTAAGAAAGTTTAAAGTCATTCTTTGGTGCTGCCATCTCTGTTTAATGATAACAGTTACCCTCAAATCAATACCTCCCTCCATATATATACATATATATATATATATATATATAATCATGGGAGAGACTTTCCAGCATTAAACTAAATAAAAACGAATATTTATATCACCTCGCTAATGTATACTTCAAATGGAAGGGTAGGAAAATATACAGATTAGACAAACAATATTTATTTAAACTGTACTTCAAATAGCTTTGCAAGCAAAATATCAAAAAGCGACTTTGCACTTTGCAACAGCGTTAAACTGGTACAAAGGACACAAGGGCAGTTCATTTGAGAACTTGGCGCTTTTCTATGCATCCTCGCCAAGTAGGGTGGCATTTGATGTTAAAATTGTTGACGTTTATTTATTTTTTACCTCTTTTCCGTTGCTATTAAGCAGCTAATTTTTTCACCGTAGATATTTTGAGCCATTACTATCACCTGTAATTTTTTTCGTTGAAACTATGAGCATAGCTTAAGAACAGACGCATGCCTCACTGCATAGCATTCTTAAACTATACTCCAGACATACTATATTGATACCACTATCCTAGAAAATAAATTTTTCCTGAATATTATAATGATAAAATATATTGTAAAAATGTATCTATAAAAGTATTGTTTTAAGATAGTGGGGACAATATAATAAAATATACTAAAAATTTAAGAAATGTTGCGAGGCATGAGGAAATTAATTATTAGTTTAGAATACTATGTTATCTGAAATAGTCAACAAATTATATTCTATTTATTTATTTATTTTTGTCTTATCAGAAAGTCAATTTTTGTGAGCATGTTTCATAATTATTCATTAAATTAATTAAAATAGATCTGCAGGGTATATCGGTAAATATTTCCCAAAAGCTTTAACGCGCATTGTTTTGGCTGCGAGGACGCCATTACCAATTCTCAACGACGAAAATTCATCAAGAAATTAACTAATAATAATAATTATAATAACTTAGCGAAAATAAAATATTTTTAAATATTTATTTATTTATTATTATTACTATTACTTTTAAATCTGTTCCTAAATTTTGGTGGCTCTTGATATTAAATGAGTATAAATACTTTGCACTCTAAATGGTTTAGTATTACATAAACGATATTACTTATAAATCTTCGCTGTAACTTTTATTTTAATTCAAATGTTCACAATTTTTCCGTACACTTAAAATCTACTGGGGACACGTAAATCTATTGCACCCCATCTTTTAAACGTATTAGCCCCTTAACGCGCGGCGTCCTCGCTGCAAGGACGCAAAATTTAAGATACAGCTGCAAAAATTCATCCCGGAAAATTTTTAGCAAAAATTTAGGTTTATAACATTTTAGAAAAGGCCAGTTTTTTTAACCTTAAATTTTAAAATTTATTTTAGTTTAATTTAGTTCATGAATTCCGGTGGCAGTATAATTTAAATGATCTGAATTGTCTTGCGCCGCAAAGGGTTAGACCTGAACAAGTTAAAGAATGAAATATATTCCAATCATTTGTTTTACATTTAATTTTCTGCCACAGAATTCGAAAATTGCATGTCAAAAACATATGACATATATTAGAATATTAATAGATACATTTTTTTTCTTTTTTACTATCACTAACTGGTATTTACAATTATTGACAGATTTTTTCCCCTCCAAATCTGCCACAATTAACATTCTTCCGTATATTTTTTTCTATCGATAATTTTCTTCCTTTCATAATCAAAGCTTTCTCAATGACTTTCAAATTTAAAGTGAAAAATATAATTTTGTTTTAAAAATACAAGAGATTCATGCTTGCAATAAAAAACATTTGAAATTTTTAACCCTTTTAGGGCATAAAAATTACGCACATTTAAAATCTAAAGTTATCAGATTTGGCAAACAGAGTATCAAGTAAAGAAATAAAATAGCTTTTCATGTACTTTTCTTAAAATAAAATTCTGTTTTAAATTTCCACGTTGATTTACTTTAGTTGGATATTAAAATTATGTGGCATAAAATATATGCTACCTCATACTTGCCAAAATCCTAATTAATATTCCGTAGTACCGTTAGCCCCGCCTTATTTTTCACACCAGCAAACTTGAAGAGTAATATTCTCCAAATTCAATTACGATTAAAAAAGAATAATAATACTATAAAAAAATATTGTTGTGAAATAAAAGGCGTGGCTAACGATAATAAAGCTTTAAGAGGCGTGACTAACGATTAAAAAAGAAGAATAATACTCTAAAAAACATTGTTGTGAAATAAAAAGCGTGGCTAACGTTACTACGGTATATTAATTAGGATGTTGGGATTGGATTGAATTTGCTAATAAGGCCGATTGACTGCTGTAGGTTCTAGACCTGAGGGAGAGTGCTTCCAGGGGGTCTTTCTAAGAGGTCCTGGCCTGAATTTACGCAAGTTTCGGAGAAGACCACGGAAAACCCCGAATGGATAGGCCGACGAGTACAACCTGGGATCGAACCCGGCACCTCACGTCTACCAGCTTTGAGCGCAGGACCTCTCGGCCATTGGTGGGCCATTAGGATGTCGGGAAGTATCACTACCGCCACTCAAGGGGTCTCGTATGAAATTTGGAGCGATTGCCAGCTTGTAAATTTGTTTATGTTTCGCATGTAATATAAAATAATCAAGAGGTTTCACTAGTTACGTGTTTCAAAAGTTTGACGAAATCTGATGGAGTTATACACTTTCATCTTAAACAATGTATTTTCATTATGTCTATAAATGTAGTTATACCATGATCGTTCTAGTGTTATAAATACGTGTTCATAGAGTCCTTATTTTTCGTCACCATTAAAATTTTATAGTTCTATTTTTTTTAATGTAAAATTTTATTATATAATAATTATGGCAGGAGAATTCATACAAATGGATGGGCCATGCGAACCCTGTACTTAAGTCTGAAGAAATATTCGTGAAGCAGTTCAGTACAGCTACGACTTACATCACAAAATTCACTATTCGAAGAATGTTCTGGAAACAGTCCAAGAAAACAGTCAAGTGTAAAACAAATAGCTTCAAATAATCTAGACAGCAGGAATTTCGCTGATTTACGTACAAAGTTCAAACACTTGGAACACAATCTCTAAACGCAATTGCTCAGACTAGCTCTCTGAACCACACTCACTCTCAATAGTGGATCCACTGCTATTTATAGTCTTTGGCGAAGGTTCTGTGCTAGCAATCGAAAGTTGGTGATCTCGACTCTTATTCAAAGTAGCACCCCGAAATCCCAGCAACTATTTTCGCGAAATTTGATCTCAGACTCGTCTAATTTATCGCGAAGCCAAGATCGACTTTATAGAAATGAATGATTTGTTTATTTATTTCCAACTTAACTGTAAACCTACTTTAATTGCGTAAATTAAGTAATAAGAGATTTTTAAATTAATTTAAAAGAATTCCGGTGTGCATTTAATAATACAAATAACCAAATATATATATATTCTTTTCAATTATACGGTAAGGCATTCTACTTTGCCCTCAGGTTAAAAATATGAAACCCTTTTATCATAGCTTCTCCCCCCCCCCCTTAATTGAGTATATCAAGTATTCTCAAACTCCGAACAAATATCAAACTTTTACCGTCTTAAAATGCAGGGATGGAACACGGGCGCAGAATTCATACCGGAATCTGTTTAAGAAATTTCTATACTATTGTTGACGCATGCGCGCCACCCCGTCGCGGATCACCGGCAGAAGGCTATGAGAAGCCAAGTACAATGGACGTGGGCAAAGAACTTTAAATTTATTGACGCCCACAATTATTATTTTATGTTCTACCTATTATAAATCTTATTCTTCGTTGTAAATAGTGTAAATACTTGATGTATGTGATCGTACAAATTAAAAATATTAAAACAACGAAGATGGTCCGTCGAAAATTAGTTATTTGTAGTTAAGTTCCTACAAAAAGTGGCTCCGTCGAGAAAGGAGCTTGTAATAAGCGACTTATGGATAAAAATAATAAATTGAAATCTTCCTTGAAAGGGAAGATAACTAGAATTGAAAACTATGTAGAAGGCACGAATGCCGAAAATTACGATATAGATGTAGTGGAACTAAAAGTGAAATTAAAGAACATAGAACTGCTACAAACAAAAATCGATGAATTACGACAAAAATACTACGAAATTCAAGACTTGAAAGATGCTGAACAAGCAACCATAGATGACGACCTTGACTCATGTGAAGAACGTCTGGAAAAATTAGAGGTAAGAATTAATACTCTTATTAATTCTTATAAGAAATTTGATTCTCATAAAAAAATAAATGCGACTGAAAATGCATCTCAAGATTCCTTTGAAATTAAAACTCAAATTCCTCCTTTAGTATTACCTGAAATTTCAGGAAAATTTGAGGAATTCAGTTCTTTTAAAGAACAATTTGATGATTTAATAACCAATAATGTTCATATTAATCAGTCGCAGAAATTATATTATCTTAGATCTTGTCTCAAATATGACGCTAAAAATCTAGTTAGTAATTTTGATACATTTGAATCATTATATAATGCATTAGAAAATCGCTATGATAACGAGCGATTAATTGTTGATATTCATGTACAAAATATTCTGAATTTTGAGAAAATTCAAACAGAAAATCCCAAAGAGATAAGAAATATGATTGATTGTATACAGAAAAATCTGCGTGCCTTGAAAGTTCTTAAATATGAGCAAAATAAATTATCAGATGTTTTCATTGTAAATATTCTCGTAGCAAAGTTAGACAGAGAATCTAGAAAGAATTTTGAGTTGTCCCATAAATCCAAAAATGTTCCCACCTTTGAAGAATTTATCAAATTTTTGGAACAACGAGAATCAGTTTTATTATCTATTAATAGAACGAATATGACTAGCGGAAATAAAAATACTAACAAAAACTTTCCGGCTATTAACAAATCTAAAACTCTTTTAATGCATGAAAATAAAAAAAAAATTGTGTTGTTTGTAAAAATACTTATCACCCTATTTATAAATGTGATGCATTTTTGAAATTAAACATTAACGAAAGATTAAGTATAATACGCCTTCACAAGCTTTGTGAGGTTTGTTTTAGGCAAAACCATAAGAAAAATGATTGCTTATCAAAATTAAAATGCACCTGCGGAATGAAGCACAACAGATTAATATGTTTTTCTTCTGGCGCCAAAACCCCGGTTCCAGACGCAGATGGAATAAATTCATCCAACTTACCAGATATAGACAAACGGGTTGCGCAATTAAATGCTTCCGTTTTGAGTAATAATAGCAGATATTTAAAAGAAAATAGAAAAAGTATTCTGTTTTCGACAGCTTATATTTATGTTCAATGCGAAAACAAAAAAAGAATAAAAATAAGATGCGTTTTGGATTCCGCTTCAAATGTGTGCGTTTTAACTGAAAAGATGAGTGAATGTTTAGGAATTAAAAGAGAAAAAATAAAAACTCCAGTTTCAGGTTTGAATGGATTGACCCAAAATATTAAGTGGAAATTAGATACCTTTATTTCAAATGAAGATTGTTCTTTTAGTGAACCAGTAGAATTTTTGATTGTAGATAAAATAACTGGGCTTACACCATGCAATAAATTAAACATTTCAGACATAAAAATTCCAGAATTTTTGAAATTGAGTGACGAGACATTTTTTGAACCGAATGAAATAGAAGCGTTAATCAGTGCAGATATATTATTCAAAGTTTTAAAGGATAATACTTATAAAATAAATGACGATTTGTTTTTTTAAAAAACCGAATTTGGATGGCTAGCGTGTGGAAAGGTTGAAGAAACAGAACTGAATAATTCGAAACAGTGTTTCGTTTTGTCAGACGATTCCCTTAGTAGCACTCTTAAACTCTTTTTCGATCTAGAAAGCATTGGAATAAGAGACGATCCAATTCAAAAAGAAAGTGATAAAGCTATAGAAATTTTTAATGAAACGATTCAGTTTAAAAACAAACGCTACGTTGTACACTTGCCTTTTAGAAGACCCTATAATGAACTTTCCGATAATTACACGTTAGCGAAACAACGATTTTTAAGTTTATGGAGACGTTTTAAATATGATAGAGAATTATATGAACAGTATAGAGAGATTATTCGTGATTACGTAAATCAAAAAATAATAGAAATAGTTGAACCCAGTACAGCAGAAAATAATTTAAACAAACCTATTTATTATTTGCCTCATCAGGCAGTAAGAAAGGAAGGTCGCTTAACATCCAAAACAAGAATCGTATTTGATGCAGGGAGTCATCAAAATAATCAGCTGTCACTGAATGATTGCCTATGGCAGGGGATAAATTTAAATCCGAATATTTTGGATGTTTTAATTAATTTTAGATTAAACAAAATAGCATTTTGTTCTGATATTAAACAAGCCTTTCTACAAATCTGTCTCGCTGATGAACATAAAGACGCTGTTCGTTTTTTCTGGAGTGATGAAGAACCGCATGCACACAAAAAACCCAAATTACAGATTTATTGTTTCAATCGAGTTAATTTTGGGGTGTGTTCAAGTCCATTCTTACTCGCTGCTACTATTAGACATCACATTGAGAAGTATAGAGAAGAATTTCCCGCTACTGTTCGACTTTTAGATAAATGTTTTTACGTAGACGACTTAATTTCTGGAGGTAATGATTTTAACGAAGCACTTGAATTATCACGAAGTGCAAAATATATTATGGAAGCCGCAGGAATGTCCCTTAGAAAATGGATAAGTAACGATACCGAATTAACAGAGCAGTGGAAAAGCGAAAAATTTGATACATACCCTGTAGAATCTACCATCAGCTTAGGTATAAATCAGACAAAGATCTTGGGACTATCTTGGGATACTAATAAAGATAATTTGATTGTAGATATCAAGAGTTTGTTGAACTTTATATCCATAAATAAAATTACAAAACGTACCATTCTTCAAGCCGTAGGGAGAATTTTCGACCCCTTAGGGTTAATTTCTCCATTCACTGTCAGGGCAAAAATTATCATTCAAGATATCTGGACAACTAAAACCAAATGGGATGAATCATTATCACCAAATATCGAAAAAGAGTGGATGAAATGGTGTTCGGAATTACCCTTGTTAAAAGAGCTTGAAGTCCCTAGATTCGTCCTTGATGCCACTTCCCCAGAAGATGTAGTTGAATTACATAGTTTTTGCGATGCTAGCAAAAAAGCATATGGCGCTGCCATTTATGTACGAACAAAATCAGAAAATGGTATTTCAGTAAAACTTTTGACTTCCAAGAGCCGTGTAGCTCCCCTCAGCGGTGTTACACTACCTCGCCTTGAATTATTGGGTGCCCTGGTCGCAGCTCGTCTGATCACCAAAGTGAAAAATACTGTAAACCTTAAAAGACCTTCTGTTGAATATCACTGGACTGATTCGCAGATAGTGCTTTTCTGGATAAAGGGTACTAAAACCCGATGGAAGCAGTTTGTCGCCAACCGTGTTCAAGAAATTGCCAGCCTGACAAACCCTAACTCTTGGTTCCATTGTGCAAGTAAAGAAAATCCTGCTGACCTGTTGTCCCGAGGGATGACTGCTGAAAGCCTAACAACCAGCGCCACATGGTGGACAGGTGCTGAATTTCTGAAAGATCCTGAATTTCCGAAAAACAAACAATCTTTTATTGACTTTTCAGAACTAAATGAGGAAGACTACAATCCTGAATTAAAATCTGAAAATGCAGTGACTCTAAATTTGAAAAAAGACTTTACTATTTTGAACTATCTGATAAATCGTAGTAATAGATTTTTAAAAATATTACGTGTATGTAGTTTTCTTTTCAGGTTTCTTCACAATCTAAGAAATCCTTTAGAAAAGAAGAAAGGACCGCTGATGCCTGAAGAACTGACAAAGGCAGAAGACTTCCTACTGAAACAGCTGCAGGAGGAGGAATTTCATACTGAAATATCTGCCTTGAAAAGTGGCGGTAATGTATCGCATAAGAGTAAAATTTTTAATTTATCCCCATTTTTGGATGACAATGGTTTAATAAGGGTAGGGGGGAGACTGCAAAATTCGCAGTTATCTTATTCGATTAAGCATCCTTATGTACTTCCTTCAAAAAATAAATTAACGGAATTAATTGTAAAATATTATCATGAAAAATATTTTCATATTGGTCCCCAACATCTTCTGTTTCAGGTTAGGCAAAAATATTGGCCCATTCATGGGAGAAATCTTTGTAAAAAAATTGTGCACAGATGTTTAGTCTGTTTTAAAGCAAATCCGAAAGTATGTGTACAAAAAATGGGAAACTTGCCAAAACAAAGAATAAAGCCAGATAAAACATTTAATTCAACTGGGGTAGATTTGTCTGGACCCTTTTTAATCAAAAATAAATATGGAAGGAAAGGTCCAGAAATCAAAATTTATGTTTGTATTTTCATTTGTCTAGTAACAAAGGCTATACATCTTGAACTTATTAGTGATTTAACTTCACAAGCTCTGATAGCTGCGTTAAAAAGATTTATTTCGAGAAGGGGCAAGTGTCATAAAATATTTTCGGATAATGGGACCAATATGGTAGGCGCCAACAGGGAACTAAATGCCTTGTATAAACTGGTAAGAGATAAGGAAGAATCCTTATTCAAATTTTTTGCAGAGGAAAAAATAGAATGGGTTTTTATTCCTCCAAGGAGTCCAAATTGGGGTGGTCTATGGGAAGCAAATATCAAAGCGTTTAAATACCATTTTAAACGCATAGCGGGTAATTCAAAATTTACATTTGAAGAAATGCTTACACTTGTTACTCAAGTGGAAGCGATCTTGAACTCGAGACCACTGACTCCGCTAACTTCAAGTATTGAAGATTTAGAGGTTTTAACTCCAGCCCATTTTCTTATTGGAAGGCCAATAACGGCTGTTGTTGAACCCTCTTTAATCAATATTGAGAAAAATCGCCTAAGTGCTTGGCAAAATATTACGAAGTCAGTTCAGGCAATCTGGAAAAGATGGAGTCTTTCTTACTTAAATAACCTACAACAGCGCAGAAAATGGATAATTGATAAAGAAAATTTAAAAATCGGAGACATGGTTTTAGTCAGGGAAGAAAATCTTCCACCATGCAAGTGGGTTTTAGGGCGTGTAATAAAGCTATATCCTGGTCAGGATAATAAAGTTAGATTGGTAGATATAAAAACTACCAAAGGGATTTACAAAAGATCCATCTCCAGATTGTGTGTGCTGCCTATCGAGGAGTAAAAATGAATATGAACATTTATTATATTAATTTACTGTATTATATATATTACTCTAAATTTGTTAGTTAATTATGAAAATTTCTGTTTATTATAATCAGTTAATCTTTTTTCTAATTCTATGTGTTGTGCGAAATATTGATATTATGTTACATTCATTTATTTGTTATTATTTTATCTATTCATGTTATGTGAAATTGTAAATTTGAAGTTTTGCAAAAAAAAAAAAAAATATTGTAAGTTCTTGCATGACAACATAGCAAGGCCGGGCGGGATGTTGACGCATGCGCGCCACCCCGTCGCGGATCACCGGCAGAAGGCTATGAGAAGCCAAGTACAATGGACGTGGGCAAAGAACTTTAAATTTATTGACGCCCACAATTATTATTTTATGTTCTACCTATTATAAATCTTATTCTTCGTTGTAAATAGTGTAAATACTTGATGTATGTGATCGTACAAATTAAAAATATTAAAACAACGAAGATGGTCCGTCGAAAATTAGTTATTTGTAGTTAAGTTCCTACACCTATAATATCGTTGATTTAAGAGGTAGAAAATTTTCTTACATTCATAGTGGTATGAATTCTGCGCCCGTGTTCCATCCCTGAAAATGGCTCTCAATTTTTCCGATTTTAAGTAATAGTGCTTCCAAAGAGTTACCTTCACTATACCTTCACTAGAATATGAAATATATGTTAACTGCGTTAAAATTTCTACAAAATTATTTTGTCAGTGTGTTTTCTTTTCTTCTCGTTTTTTTTTTTTTTTTTTAAATAAAGCTACGTTCACTGTGTATTGAATTTCTACTACAAATTTTCTAAACAAATATTTAAAATAAAATAAAATATAAAAATTTTCGTTGAATATTGTATGATGTCCTTAATTTAAAAAAAAAAAAAATAAAAAAAAAAAAAAAAAATGTATAATAATAGCAAATCATTAAGAGTTCTCTTTTTTTCATATGTCATGGTATCTTTACTTCTATATTAAATTTTAAATGAAAGCGAAAGATGATATGTATGAGGTTTATTTTATAACTAAAGTAAATAAAAAAGTATAAACTTAAGTCGTCTGTTTGTAAATAGATGTTTTAATTACAGAGATATGAATTTACAAAATAACTATACAAATAAAATATTTTGGTTTTCAAATAAATTGCGATTATTGTGAAGTTTACAAATGCTAATTAAAAATATTACTTTCAAAGTTATTAGATATCCAAGACAGTTATTAGAAGAAAAAAAAAACTTACAAGTATAATAAATACATCTTGAATATATATACATAAATATATATATATTTAAATGAAAGGCATGCTTAGATTTAAAAACTAATTTTGGCTTATCATTAGTAAATTTCGTTTAAAAAGTTTTCAGCCATTTTTAAAATATTCAAATATTATTTTACGTAAATTTCATTTAGATTTATTGAAGTTAATTAAATACTGTATCAAATATGAAGATAAAAATTTAAAAAAATCTGGATTCACTTAAAAAAAAACTTTTAATGAGAAATGTGTTTCAAGATTGGGTTTGGAATAGGATAGTAATTAAAACAAAATTGTTAAAAGTTATTTCTTAGTTAAAAGTTGATAAAGTACCTTTTTTTTTGTATATAATTTTCCTTAGGTTTAAAATGAATATTTTTTGAAGAATATTGCATTTTCATTCCGATTTGCGGAAGAATCTTTCTTTTCGGATATTAATTAAATTTTCTTATTTTTTTATTTTCTAAAACGATATTTCATTATAGAAAATAAATTGAAATTATTACACTTAAAATACATTAATTATGTGTTATCATAATTTTATGCTTTCCTTTCATTTTCAAATAGATTTGATATTGATAGCAACAAAGATTGGTGTTTATAACTAAAATGATAAATTAAAATTTTAAATGAAACATGTAACATTTTTGCGCAATCTTTGCAGCAATTTAAACTTTTTGGAAAAAAATATTATATATGACACTATACTTTTTCATGTAATTTTTGCAAATATTGATTGAAATATAAAATGAATATGCGTTGTATGTATCTATAATAGTTAGGTTTAAGAATATATTTTTTTTTAATTTAACCATACTTTGCTTTTATACTTATATAAAAATTGTTTTATTAATTTGCACACATTTGTTATTACAGTGAAGCATCGATAATCCGTCATCGACGAAAAACATGTAGCGTTGCCGGATTATGGGTGTTCTAAAAATATCGAAATCGTCGATCAATCACAACTTCCAAAGAAATATTTCTTAATAATTAATTTTTAAAAATGTATACTAATCTAATGTATACACTATCAAAAACGTAAATAACTTAAATAAAGCTCAAAGTATGCTAAACTTGCAATAACGAGATACAAAATTTCATTGCTCGTTTTCGACATCTTTATTAATCCGTAACAAATTCATGCCAATTCGAAAAAAAGTAAAATTAAATGAAAATCCGTAAACGTGACTAACAAACTATAAAAGTTGACAAATATGCTGTTCTATGGTCGTCTGCGAGCAACCACTGAATAGTACTACAATTTATGAGCGGAGAAAAAGAAAAGAAAAACAAATTGGTCATCATTGCCGGATTACAGGTGCTGCCGGACTATAGTCTTTCGGATTACCGATGCTTCATTGTATTATGTTTGACTGAATCAAAATTTACTTCTTATTTAAAACATATATTTCAATTCTAATATAATATTTAATTATTGGAAAACACTCTAATTTTTTACAAATACCAGGGATGGAACACGGGCGCAGAATTCATACCGGAATGTGTTTAAGAAATTTCTCTACCTAAAATATCGTCGATTTAAGAGGTAGAAAATTTTCTTACATTGATAGTGGTATGAATTCTGCGCCCGTGTTCCATCCCTGAAATAAGATTGATTTTCTAGAAATCTGAAATTTGTTTTTGTTATTTTTTACAACAAACAAAAGTATTCATTGTTCAGTATAAATGAAAAATAGTGTGTTAGGTTTTAACCTTACCTTTTCCAGGAAATAAAAAAGGGGGAATATAGATCAGTTATTTTTAAATAACGATTATAATTACAAAATTGATTTTACAAAAGAGTTAAACAAATGAAATGCATACCTGCCAACATTCTAATTAATATTCTGTACTGTTGTTAGTCCTGCCATTTTTCCCCACACCATTAAATTTGTAGAATAACTTTCTTTAACTGGAAATTCGATTAAATAAGAAGAAAAATACTCGAAAAAAATGCTTGTATGAAAAAAAATTACGGGGCTAATTGATACGGAGTACCAATTAGGATTTTGGTAAGTACGGGAATATTTTTAATTTTCCTGTTTGTAATTACTGTGTTGTGATTTATAAAATGCTAAGTTGATATATTACGTTCTAAATTATTTTGTTAAACAAAATTAGTTAAAAGAAATTGCAAATTTATTAAATTCATTTTTAATAAACATTTATCAAGAAACATGCTATCATTTTAAAATTAATTATTGCACGTTAATACTAAAATCTGTTTAAATGTTTATAAAAATTTTATTTTGTGTAAATTTTATTTTATACATTTTATTTATTTGTTTATTTTTTACATTTAATTACGCTAATGAAATACCGAATCAAATAATAAGAGAAAAATCTACGAAAACCTGAATTCGCTTTAAAAAGTATTTTGATGCGGTTTTAGTTTTAAAAATTTATTTTACTATTTATTTATTTATATTTTATTAAACTGGGAAAAGTTTATTTTTAATTAAAAGTTGATACTTCTTATCTTTTAATTATTTTCCTTACGTTTAAAATAAATTGAATGTTTCAAAAAACAATACATTTTCATTATGAATTGTGGGATCTTTTTTATTTTCAGATATTAAGTTTACTTTTTTAACTCGGATTCTTTGTTAAAAGTTATCTTATTAAAATTATGAATATGAAAATATTAAACGTGAATGATTAAATGGCATTAATTTCGTTTATTAATTTTAGTTTTTGTTTCTTTTATACGTATATATATATATATATATATATATATTGTTAGCAAAGATTCGTGATTTATATGATTAAAATGATAAATTAAAAAATTAAACGAAAGAAACAAAGTTATTGCTATCTTGTAAATTTAATTTTAAAATTCTGCATATTAAAAATAGTACGTTTTCACATGATTATTATTATTATTATTATTTATTATTATTATTATTTTCATATTCATTTATTTATTTATTTATTTTTTTTCTTATATAGATTTGTAATTGAACATGTGTTTTCAATTGCAGTTTTAATTAAAAATTTAGTTTTAATTGTATTTTCTTAAAATTTTATAGTATTAATATAGTTGTAAAACAAATGTTTCTGTGACTTGCTCAATTTTGTTACTATACGTGAGACACAAATTAAATTAACTTCGCCATTCTAACATAACATTTTAATTTCCTAATTAAATACAGCATTATTGAATATCGCAATTACCCTTTGAAAATATGGTTATTTTTTTTAATAAATTGTAATTTGACTTTATTACATATTATATAAAAAATCCTTGTTTCTCAAAAGGAATATTTCATATTTTATAACGGCTGTAAGCCGTACATTTAGCGCAACAACAACAATAAAAATCAATTCAACTTTAAACAAACTTTTAATTTCGCTTCAAAAATTTTGTTACTAAACGGATTATTATCACCAATTGAGATGTTCTTTTCATTATTTATTAGAAATATAGGGGAACTTTGCAGAGTTAATATCATTAAAGAATAACTTCATATTTTAATTTTAATCTTTATTATTCTCAAACATTTAATATATTGAACAGAGAAACTTTACAAATAAACTTTACACGACAAAACATGTTGTTTGCAAGCTCATAATAATATATTTTTGTATTTATTTGGTAACATTCTTCATTTTTTCGAATAAAAGTGGCCTGTTCCACACTAGCAGTGTTGCCAGATCTAGTGGATTTTTTATTCAACAGTCACCAATAATTTTTAATTCTAACGTTTGCCTAATTACTTCAAAGATTAATCAATTATTTTGTTTTCTCTTCCGAGATTATATTCTCTTCCGAGATTATATCCTGTGCTTGTCTTTGTGTTGCATCGTGTTATGTGTTTTTTGTCGTTGTGTTATTAAATAATAATAATAAATTAGAAAAAAATTGTGTTTTAACATACCAATATATATAAATAATTTCCTCCTTGAAAAATAAAAAATATTCTTACTATCCCTAAACTTTCTCCTAGTTTTGTAATGCTGTGCTTAACCTTTCTACTCATTTTTAATATTGTGTTTCATCTTTCCATCAGCTCTAAAATTCCTTTGTTATTGTTTTTTGTCCCTTCTATGTCCCCCCCCCCTCTCTCCATTGTTGAAATTGTTGTTCGGGACTCTCACTCCGTTAGCTTCCACTTTTAGGTAAAGGAGGATGAATGACGCTGTTACAGGTGCCTCCCAACCATTCCATCCTAACTTCCTGTCTTCGGCTTTTTTGTAAATCAAATGTCATTCTTTTAAATTATCGGTGATTTTTGAATAAAAAATCCGCCAGATCTAGCAACACTGCACACTAGCTTCATCCACTACTCTATTTATTACAGGCCGCTTGAACTTTTCGTCTGCGACTATTTGCTTGCTAAAGGAGTACAAGTGCTGAGCCAGCTGACATTGTGGGATGAAAAATAAAAGTTGCTTCATTATTTCATCAAATAAGGTGCACTTGAAATTTCAAAACAAATATTATGAATTTAATTTTTTTTTTTTTTTTTTTTTTTTTTTTTTTTTGTAAAATACAAATAATTAAATATTTTGATCTGTAATATTAATTACATT
This sequence comes from Salticus scenicus, assembly GCA_963930645.1. Lineage (NCBI taxonomy): Eukaryota > Metazoa > Arthropoda > Arachnida > Araneae > Salticidae > Salticus > Salticus scenicus. The sequence goes on along the minus strand of OZ005659.1, from coordinate 204,354,026 downwards.
CAATTTTTTATCCTACCATTTTGAGCCATTTTAATTAATTAAAAAAATAATCGACCGATAACTATAACAATGTATTGTACCTTGTTCAGAACAAATAACCAAGAGAGTTTTTTTTTTTTTCCCATCACTCAACGTTAGTTAGTTTTGCTTAGTTTTGAATCTTTTATTTCTAGTAATCAGTAACTTTAAAAATTTATCATATTTTTAGCATAACCGCATAGATATTGACATGAACTTTTTTTTTTTTTTTTTTTTTTTTTTGTTATTGGAAATTTCTAATAGAAATTTCTAATAAGATCCTTAGAAGTTCTCTACGCTTAAACGCGAGGAATTATTTTTCAAAGAACTATAGTATAAAAAAAAAAAAAAACATTCAAGGTGATCGATACACTTCGCTGATTAAATAAAAAAAATGTTCCAATTAAATTTCTTCTGAAGCCAAAATACGCTTAGTTGGTAACTATGTCTTTGCTGGCCCTAAAGCGATAAACAATATCGCCACATTTAGGGACTCTTTTTATTCTACTATAACTAATAATTTTGAGGAGTTACAATTGTTATACAAAATTGACGAATAACCTTCGAAGTGATTAGAAAATCGTTACAACTAAAATTTTGTGTTTGGTATTGAATGAAAAAATTTGTCAACACTGACTAAAAAATGAAATTAAATAGGACCAATGAAGTTTTTATGTCATCATTCTTCTCTATATATTGATCTATTTCAAAATTTAATTCGTTCTTTACCAAAATCTACTTTTCACATTTTCCCTTTGTGGAAATATATACTTTCGTTCTAAAGATACAAGAGATCATTGGACACCCTGAGGATTTTAAAATAAAATATTAACTGCCAGCGAACGCATTAATTTCGTATTTTATTAATTTATTTGGAATTTAAAATCAATACATTATTTGAATATGTGTTTAAGAATTTTGATGAGTGTCTTCTATTATTATTTATTTATTTTGAAAGGGTGTTAAAATACAAGTATAAGTAATCGTTTCGTACTAAGTTAAATTCTATCTAAGACAGAATTTTATCGGTAATTTTATTTATTTTACCATTAAGAGAGAAAATACAAATTCGTTCATACCCCCAATCCTACTCCAATTATAAATGTGGCGCGTCACCCGAATTACAAAACACTATTTAAAAAAGCGCTGTTTTAGCAGCATTGGACTTCAACCAGCGTTCCCATCTTTTATAATTTATTCACTAGCATTTTTAGCTCCGCCGTCTTTTCGCACAAGAAATTGTATTTATCTTTAACATGTGACAACGATTAAATAAGAAAAAAACAATCACTTTTCAAAATTTCTGCTATGAAAAAGAGGCGGGGCTAAAAATGCCCGTGAATAAATTTTAAAAGTTGCGAACTCTGTGTTCTACGTCGCACCCACCAGATAACTTATCTTAATTAGTAATCGCCACGATATTTCGCAGCATTTCAAGAGACAGCGTTTGACATCATCTACCAGACAATAATTTTATGAATAAAATTCACTTATATAAATTTAGTATTAAAGAGTTTCTGGTGTAAATTGATTAACAATGTTTCAATTTAAATTTAAATGAAGAAAGGATAAGTAGTGGCACACTGTTTATCTTTCTTCGCTATTAGTGATGCTTTTCTTATCACCAATTAAATTCATACTAATTGAATTTAAAAGATGTGGTTTAAATGCATTTATGTTCGATTTCATCCTACATAAAAAAAAATAAACTAATAAATAAATAAACAAAAGGTTTTATGTATGAACATGTACACATTAATCGTTGAAACATTCACCAAATCTTTCTCAGCTGAGATTATTGCTATAATATTTAATAATAGTACAAGACCAGGCCATTTCTATATCTTGGAATTGTTTAAGCAACCGTTTGGAAAAATAATTACTGCAAATATTAAAAACATATATATATTAATACAGTCGACTCGCGATTTCACGACCTTCACGGGGCTTTAGCAGTTAGGACGTTAAATCAAATGGTTGTTAAATCAAAGGTTGCGATATTGGTTGTTTTCCATGCAGTTTAAGGAGAATTGTGCAATGAAGCATTATTATGTAATTAATAACTATTCATTTACACAATTTTTTAAAATATACATTAACAAATTAATTATCTTTATTTTTAAAACTAAATTTTTATAATTGAATCATATAAGGATTTTATTAAATAGTTTTAAAGAATTTTAAAATGAAATATGAATACACACATCAATATGCATTACCGTTTTCGAATATATATATATATATATATATATATATATATATATATGATAATGTTATAATTTTTTGCTTCAAAATGTGGCTAGAAAATGTCAGAACTCTGATTTTGGGGCTAATAATCATCTGATAGTAATCATGAGAATATTCTTCCGTTTCGAAAATGTTCTGTAGAATTTTCATGTAGTCCTTTGTCGATTTCTTTATCGGAAATAACCTGGTGTGTCACTCACACGACTTTCTGTTACCCTGAAATTTAATACTATAATTACAGGTTGGAGATTAAGAGGTAAGGTAACGATGTTATGTAAACCTATGTTAAACAATTCAAATTAGGCTTCGGGAGAGTTTTATATGATAATTAGTTCTGTGTGAGGGGGGCTACCGCCCCCCTCAACCCCCGTTTCATTAATGCACCTACATTTATATAGAATGTAATTTGGTTATTAAAAAATAATTCTGCTTTAAAAAAATAATTTATTAAAATTATTATTTAAAAAAATTATCTTTTATGATAATGCAGACGATTTCCATATTAGAGAAGTAGTATAACACTAAATATCCAAAAAAAAACGTCCATTTTATTCTCAAAATTTAAAAAAATAATAATAATAATACGATTGTTTTTCAAAGTTTTTTTTTCTTTAAAAGTAAAAAAAAAAATCAATAGCTGTTTTAAATTATCGCAGATCGATGGTTCAACCATTCCTTTTAAAGGTATTTGTGAGCTCTTTTGAAAGATCCCCATCATGAAAATTTACTCCCCTCGAGCGGGAACTTCCCCCCCAGGGGGCGAGGCAAGGCTCCTACATACACAATTTTTTTTTCCCAGTTGACTATCTCTATTACAAAATATATATATTCGTTTCATTTGGTTTAGTGCAGTCAAAAGACGTTAAACTGTACTTACCTGCAATTTCCCTCATAGACGTAATGTATTAGAATTCTCTTGATTGTCCCTGTACACGAACCATTTGCTTGATCTTAACGAAAAGCTTACTGTAGCATCTATATATGATACACATTTAGAATACCAAGTTTTTAATGTCTGCTACTATTTGTTCTTGAGATATGCTGATAACAGACAGACAAACACACGGACACACAGACACACAGACATACACACAGACCATTTGCTAAAAACATGATTTTCGTATTTAGGGGACCTCAAAACGTGTAAATATAACAAAATCTCGCTTTCGAAAATTTGACCCAAAAACAATACTTTCTCTATAGCTAAGAGAAAGTAAAAAATTGAAAGGTCTTGATCAGGATTTTAAAGGCTGCTGATAGTGCCATTTCCCCCAAAATTTTCTTCGGTTTCTATTTTGTCTTCAACAGCTACATAATCATCAAATATGAGATTTTCTGGCAAAAGGACATGTTTCTATAATGCTTGCATTAAGTGACTGAAGTCTCAAGTCTTAGGGTTCAGTTTTTTGGACTCTTCTATAGAAAGTTCAGTTTCACAAACTGTTTTATTTTTGGCAAATTTAGCGTGAGGGAAGCAATATGAAATTGTAACTTGAGAATTTGCTCGCCAAACATCCTTGGCTACAAGATGACATCTAACACATTCATTGTGTGCAATTTGTTTGCTTCTAAACTAATCAGAATTTTGCTAACTAGTTTCTTACGGTTTTTATTTATTTTATACCACCATAGATTATGTGAAATTAATTCTGTAGGTTGTAGTCCACGCGAAGCACAGTCAGCGGAATTTTCTGCACTTTTTACATGATTCCAATGTACGCCAGGTAATGTTTGAAGTTCTGCTACCCTGTTCGCAACGAATGTTTGCCGTTTAGAAGGTTCAGCATTTAGCCAAGAAAGAACTATAGTTGAGTCAGTCCAAGCATAAATTGCATCAATGTTTATGTGTAATGCGGGTAAAACAGCCTTAACTAAACGAGCTAAAAGTAAAGCTGCACATAACTCTAAACGCGGAAGTGAAATTGATTTCAGAGGAGCCACACGTGTTTTTGCTGTTAGATTTTGTACCTTTATTTCATTATTTTCAGATATGGACCTAACAAAAATAACAGCTGCGTAAGCTTTCTGAGAAGCGTCACAAAATGCATCCAATTCAATCTTACTTGGATCTGTTACTAATATTTTCCTAGGGATGCGAATGTGTTTCAAAGAGGGTAAATTCTCAGAAATTTGTAACCACTTTTCATTGACGCTATCAGGAGTATGCTCATCCCATGATAGTTGTAATTTCCAAAGTTCTTGTAAAAAAATTTTAGCAGATATTACGAAAGGAGCAATCCAACCTAATGGATCAAAAATGCTCGAAATTACTGACAATATTTTTCTTTTAGTAACAGGAGTAATTATTTGCGGCACAACTACACTACAACTAAATGAGTCTTCATTAGGATGCCATTCTATTCCCAATACCTTAATTGCCTTATTGGGTATCAATTCTGGCTCTTTTTCTTGAATTATTACCCCTGTATCCCTTAGCATTTGTTCATCACTGGAAAACCATTTGTGTAATTCAAATCCTCCCTTGGACAGTAATTCAGATAGGTGTGTTATCAGTAATTTGCCTTCTTCAATATTTGACGCACCTGTCAAAACGTCATCAACGTAAAAGTCCTCTAATATATGTTAGTCACATTTGGATAATTTTCACCTTCGTCTATTGCTAACTGTTTTAGCGCTCTGGTGGCCAAGTAAGGGGCTGATGCGGTTCCGTAAGTGACTGTGCATAAACGGAATGTCTCTAGTGGTTTGTTTACACTATCTCTCCAAACAATACGTTGAAATTCTCTATCATTTTCGTGCACCCTCACTTGTCGATACATTTTCTTTAAATCTGCGGTAATTGCGATGTTATGGCAACGAAATCTCAAAATAATTGCGAATAAATCATCTTGAATTTTTGGACCTACCATAAGCGTATCATTAAGCGAAATTCCTGATGATGATTTAGCACTTGCATCGAAAACAACACGAATGCGTGTGGATATTCTAGATTCTCTAAGAACAAAATGATGTGGCATGTAATAATGTTTGTTTTCAACCCCAACAATGTCTTTAATGGGCTCCATGTGTCCAAGGGACAAATACTCTTTCATGAAATCAATGTACTGTTCGTAAATGTGGGGCATTTTTAAAAGTCTTTTTTCCAATTTAAAAAATCTCCGCGTAGTCATTTCTTTTGAATTTCCTAAAATTTCTCGATTAAATTTGAAAGGTAAACTAACTGAATAGCGACCATCATGACTTCTTTTATGTTCCCTTTCGAACTGTAACTCGCACATTTTTTCTTCATTTGACATTATATTTTTGTTAGGAACTTGCTCTAACTCCCAAAACCTCTGAATTAAGTCAGTAGTGTTTATACAATTTACTGCGATAGGATTTGATTCACTAACTTCTAAAAAGGTTTTTCCTGCAATTACCCACCCTAATTTTGAACTTACAGCAAATGGTAAATTAGGATTTCTTTTAACAATATTGCCATTTAATAGTGTGAGGAAAACTTTAACTCCAAGTAAAATGTCAATTGAATTTGACTTGTCAAATTGCGGGTCGGCTAAATTTAAATCTCTAAAATGATTTTTAATGTCACTGGGTAATGAAACATTTGGAGTTTTTCCTGTTATCTCGTTGATCACAAACGCAGAAGTAGAAACACGTAAATCACTCCGAAAATGGGGTGAAAATAATAAATCGACTTGCCCACTTGTTAGTGTGTTGTAGGAACCCAAACATGAAATTGAAATTGGACTATCCCTCGCATTAATTTGTAATTTGTTTGCAAATTCTCGTGTAATAAAATTAGCCTGGGATCCTGTATCCAGAATACACCTCCCATAGACATAATTGTTAGTTGAATCCTTCACCTTAATCAATGCAGTACAAAGATGTATTTGCTTGCGTTTAACTGGTTCTAAATTACCTGAAGAAGTGTAACTTCCAAAAAGAGAAGCACAAATCAAAGGGGATTCTGAGGGATTGAAAGTTTGTGCTTGAACGTTCAATGGCATACTACTATTCACAGATTGTTTTGGATTTCGTTTGTAATTCTCAAAATGTAAAAGTGAATGGTGTGATTTGGCGCAATGTCTACATTTATTAATACTTTTACACAATTTAAGTTTATGTAAGTGTGATAAGCAATTAAAACACAAATTGTTACTTTTAACAAAATCTACGCATTTCTGAACACTTAAATTCAAAAATTTTGAACATTTCTGCAAATTATGCTCTTCATGACAAAAAATACAATTGCTATTTGCATTATTGTTGTTTGAAATCAAAACCGTTGCCTTTGATGGAATATTTTTCTTAAACTGAAGCTTATTATTTGCTACAGTTCGCGCATGATGCTGCAAAAACTCAAGGAGCTCCCTTAACTTGGGGATATTTTCTTTTTTCAATTCACGCTCGAACCACATTTTAGTAGCATTATCTAATTTTTGCATTGTTAAGTATAATATTAAAGTATCACTGAGGTCATTAACTTTTTGCTCCAAAATCTCAAATGAGCGAATAATTTCATTTACATTATCTACTAATTGTAAAATTGCGATTGACGATTCATTCTGAATACTTGGAAGCGATATTAATTTTCTAATTTGAGCAAATAATTGCTCTCTTTTGTTGGAATACCTATCTTTCAATAAATTTAGGGCAATTTTGTAATTTGCGTCTGAGATAGAAATCGACTGAATTACTTTAAAAGCGTCACATTTTAACGATGATTTCAAATATTGTAATCGTTGAGCATTTGACAAATTAGTATTATTATGAACACTAGCGGTAAACAAGTCATAAAAAATTAACCAGTCAGTAATGTTTCCACTAAAAGTTGGTAGTAACAGTTTCGGTAAGCGCACACTCTCGACTTTTTGTTCTGTTTTTAAAACTGAAACTTCCTCATTGTTTATTTTTATTGTTGAAATCTTTCTGTTTAGTGATAATAACAATTCGTCAAGACTATTTTGAATGTTGTCTTGTTCATCAGTTAGTGTATCTAATTCCTTTTCATCTGAAACTTCATACAACTGATTAAAAATTTCACCTAGTTCAGAACAGTATTTATTGCATTTATTTTTTAATAATTCTAACTGATAAATATAGTAATCTGACGTTTCAAGATCTCATTTCTCTTTAAATTTAGTGATTTGTCCCTTAAGGACTCTTTTCCTCGTTACAATTGCCTTTTGTGAAGACATAATCACTTTTACTTTTATTTTTTAAGAATTTATTTATTTATTTTTTATTTATTTATTTTTTATTCATAAGAGTTTATTTTTTTTTCTTTTCATAGCACTAGTTTATTTAATATATATTTTCACAATACTTGAACTTCATAATTATTACTTTCACAGTGATACATTTAAATAGAATGTTTAAAAGTCACTTACCGGCTTATTCCGGCGTTGAGTCACTCAGAACATCGAGAGCGGCGCGGCGAAATCTAAACCCAAACCGAAATTAATTATCTCCGGCGATTCCGACCAATATTTTGGCATGGATGAATTTGTTATACTTATGCGCTGGTTCTCATACTCACTAAATAATAAACATGGACTGTATAAAGAATTTAACTCACTAGAGTAATTAACTCACACATTTATTTTTGGTTGCGAGCAGCTCTTACTGCTAACTCGTGCGTGGCTACATCACATCACAATCAACAACTGAGAAGAAGAGAAAACAAAAATACTCACAGCTGAGGTGTGGCGCCATCTGGTGAGGAGAATACTTACTCTCTTAACCATACATATTTATTTATTTTAAAAGCACTGAATAACATCCTGATCCATCAGCTGTAAAACGAATGTCACATTCGGAGGAAGAAATTCTGCTTCTACATTTTTTAAATTTTGTGGATATGCTCTGCAATTATCAGTGAATAGTAGAATAGTTCTTCCTTTATTTTTCTTCTTCTTCTTTCCTTCTTCTTCTTTTTTTTTTTTTTTTTTTTTTTTTTTTTTTGTCTAGATTCCTGATCCACTCATCAGAAATTTCCAACGTCATTTATGTCTGATGATTCGGTTTGTAAATTTAAGGCGAAAATTTGATTCCCTTAAAAGAATGCGGTTTCTAACAATTTCTTAAGACGAGCTGAGGAAGTTTTCAGTTCTAGACATATTAACCGCTAGTAGAATTGTTAATATTTGCTCTGCCCGCTTTCTTTCAGAACATGTTACATTTAAAAAAATAAAAATCTTACTCGCAGTAACTTGAAAAAAAAAAAGAGCAGATGTCTGCTTCATCGTTTCATCGTATTAATTCATGAGTTTTTTCAATGTTGAATCTCTCCATTGACTCACTGTTCTGAGAATTTTGAGAATATTTCTGCTTTGCCTATGTTTTATGAAAGGTCGCTAAATCAAGTTGTGCATTATTTTCAGATCGTTAAAACGAGAGAGAAAGAGTATTAGAGTTATTGGAAAATGGTCAGTTCTTCATCAGAGGATCGTTAAAACTCGAATGATCGAAAAATCGTCAGTCTGTATTTTACAACTTAATGAATATTAGGCCAATAAATAATGTGATTAAATAACAAAAATAAATTTCTATTATAATTAACAACTATAATAAGCTTTCTATTTTTATATTACTTTTAGATTAATCTAACAAATGTTTTTAGTAATAATTCCTTTGAAATATATATATGTTAAAATGTTAACATCTATAACCGATATATTATATATATATATATCATAGATATAAATATTTTAACACTCTCGCAACCGCTAAATTCTCGTCATTTGGAAATTTGTAACTCCGTCAGAGTGCATTTCTTTTGCAATTTGTATGTTGCCATATTTCTTAAGAATATTCTCTATATTCATATTTATACAATCAAAATACTATTGATACAAATATATTTATTAGAAAGAGTGTAATTTTTACGTATATATATATATATATATATATATGTATGTAATATAAATATGTATACAGAAAATCTTGTCCTGAAATAATGTAGCTTGATAGAATGCCCACAGGTGGAGCATACTATGAAAAAAAACTAAAACATGTGGTCGTGAAAGTGTTAATTTATTCCGTAATATTTTTACCCCACCTTTATTTCATACCACTTTTTTTTTCTTTAAGTATTTATTAATTTATTTCCCTCCCCCCTCCCTTAATTTATCGAAGTTATACACTAAAGGAAATTTTCTACTAATAAAGTGGTGCAAATTAAAAGCGGGGCTAAAAATTTCTTCGGAAAAAATTAAATTATTAGCATGTGTGATATATATTGTAAGAAGTAGACTTTCTAGAGTGTGAGAAAGTGCTACGAGTTGCCAGAAGTCAGAGAAAGCTAAACCCTTTGTTTTCTAACACATAAGAAATGGTTTCTTCATATGCTGCAACTCTCCAGGTCGTCTAGCACGAACTAATCGGAATGTATTCCACGTGAAAACTTTCCGACATCGGAAATGCGAGTTTCTACTAAAAACATCCCTAAAAGCATTTTAAGCGCCAGCATCATGGCGTCGGAAATGTCCATCGAATTTCTAATAGAGTGATTTGAATGCCATCGGAATCGGATTGAATTGACAATCACAGAAAAGCAAACTTTTTCGTAAAAGGCAAGCGTGTGCCAGACAGCTTCATGATTACATTTTTCTCTCGCGTACGCTTTTCATGTTTTGTTGACGTTGACATTGACATTGTTTTCGTTACATTTCCTTTAAGCTTTCCTTAGATAACATAATAATACAATTCAGTCAGTTATTAATGCATGTACAGGGTGTTTATAAAGTTTCGGACCCATTTTGATGTTTAATAACTCATAAAATAATAAAGATAGATTAAAATTAATAACATAAATGGTTAGAGAGACTCAAAAAGTTTCATGACCCTTGTCAATGAACTTCCATGTGTGCCCCTTCGTCGCACGGAGAATATCAAGTCGATAGTCAATTTCACGCCAGGTAGCGGCAAGCATATCTGAATTGACCACATGCATCTGAAATTAACCACATGCGCAGGCGATATTTACAAAAGTAAAGATATTTAAACCTGAAAAGAAAATATATTAGTTATTCCATCAATAAATGCCATAAGTTTGCTTAAATCTTCATTATTTTATGAGTTATTAAACATCAAAATGGGTCCGGGACTTTATAAACACCCTGTATATATGTACATACTAAATGAAAAAAGAAGGAAAGCATTTGATTTGACTGTCGATAAGGAGCTGTAAAATGTATTTGTTGTTAGATTTACTATTTCTTTAGAAATACGTTAACAGCTGAGACAACTAAATAATATCAATCTTTCAATTCGGTTTATTTAAAAATATTACTTCTTCAGCGTCTTTAAATACCGATTGCAATACTTCACATAATACTATTTCAGGTTAATATTTTTGTTTGTTTGTTTGTTTATGAAAAATTTTATCTCACTTTCCAGTTTTAAACCTATTTGTATAAATTTAAGGCCCACTTTTTTTTTTTTTCACTTACACTACTTTATTATACTCTATAAATATATATATATAGACAATCTGTATAAAGGGGAATTTTATAACGTTACAATAATAACTTGGGTGAAATTTAATAACTCAGCATTTTACATATTTTCTTAAATGTTAACAAAAACGATCACATTGAATTGCCCTCTGTGAGCCAAAACTTAATATACTTTCAAGTTCCAACAAATTATCTAAAATAAATATATGTTTAAAAATATTTTTTATGATTAAGTCATTGTTTTACAAGAATATATATAAAAGTACAAGGGAAGTGTATAACTTTTTTACTTTTCTAAAACGTAAAATCCAAAGTAAAAAATACCTTCATATCAACACATATATTTTTTTAAGTATATTCTTGAAGCATCAATTAAAAAATAATAATAATTATGTAAGGGGGTTATTGACGAAAATTAAACACATGGTATAGACTTAAGTACATAAATTAATGGGAATACAAGAAACTTTAACAACTTATACTTAAACTGATAAAAACAGTCCTTATGTAATAATATATTGCGCTTTAATCACTTGATTAATATAAAAATGTTGATGACAATATAACTTATTTTTGCAAGTCATGAACTTGTAAATTCACTTAGTTTATTCAAGCGATATCGAATCAAGCAATGGAAGTTATAAACATTTCAATAAATGGTTTTTTGCCTTTCTTAAAAATAGTAAACTATATAGCAGTGGCAAAGCGTCCATGGAAAAAGTGCTTTCCCTATTTAAGAATTTAAAAAAGTAATCAAGTAACGTCGCCTCATCAAAAGAATGAATTGATTCTTCCTCCGCTTTTGCACTGTAAAAAAATAACTATTACCAGCTGCAAGAAACTCTCTGTGATTGGATAAAATAATTATTTTCTCCAATCACAGAGAGTTTCTTGCAGCTGGTAATAGTTATTTTTTTACAGTGTGGAAGCACTTCGCTTCAGCGCTTCCATAGTTTCATGAACCACGCCTTGCCCCTGCTATATAGTAATTTATACTATATTATGAACACAACATGCATGTGCAATACAGATCTTTATTTATTTATTTATTTATTTATTTATTTATTGTATTTTGCTTGAGAAAGAAAAATAATTTTGGGGAGAATCTAGTTTAGGATTGCTGTTTCGCGAATTTTTCAAAATTTGCCATAATGGCAATATTTCCCATTGTATTTCAATTGCAATAATAAAAAGGCACATTTTTCAGTGAACCAAACAATTTACTATACATGGTCAAATAAAATATTTTAGAGGACAAAATTAACGCAAAATTGAAAAAGAATAGCACATTTAAAATCACGAAATTTAATAAATATACGAGATTAAGGTTAAATGTGCTTTACATTGCACTAGCGCTACACTATGGGCAATTAGCGATCTAAATACATCAGAAATAAACAATTCAATCCGAGACATTACATCGAAAACTAACAATATCATTTTAATTTTTTTCAATGAAAAATTCATTTAAAAATTACAAAATTATGACCTATCACAAACTAGTATGTTGTGGCCACCACATGACTTTCTTCTATATTTTCCTATACAAATTCACTCAGTAAAAATAATTTATTAAAATTATTATTTTAAGAAGTTATCTTGCATGATAACGCAGAAGATTTCTTAATTAGGGATGTAATATAACACTAAATATCCCCAAAAGTCAATTTTATTTTCAACATTACATAAAAAAAAAAAAAAAAAAATGTTAAATATCCAAAAATTGATAACTTTCTTTATTTTAAATTATCGCAGATTGATGGTTCAACCATTCGTTTTAAAGGTATTGGTGAGTTCTTTTGAAAGATACCTATCATGAAATTTGACTCCCCTTCAGGGGGACTCACCCAGCGGGGGAGGCGAGGCTCCTACTTACACATTCCCCCGCCCCATTTGACTATCTCTATGACAAGTAATTCTTTTAAATTTCATAATGATTATTAAAAAATAATTCTCTTTATGCACATTTATACAAAATTTTGTCCTATATCACCATGTTAAAAATTTATAAAAAGCAGTTGGTAACGCAAGCTGTTGGACAATTTTTACCAAAACTTGATAGGCACTGATTTATGTCAGTGTGTAACTACATACCAATTTGTATGAAATTCTGTGCAGTAGTACCTGAGATACAGTCCACACAAAATTTTGTCACACATACACAAACAGACAGACATTTTCTAGATATAGCCAAATCGTATTCTACAGTTTTCAAAACGCGTAAATCAATCAAAAACCCGAGGTTGAAATTTTTTTCAAATCCAATACTTTCTTCTATTGAATATGGAAGAAAGTAGTAAAAAGATTTAATCAAATATTTAATTATAGGAAATAAAAAGATGAAATTTTGTATAGTAGCATTCATTATTACAACAAAATCAAACTAGTATGTTGTGGCCACCACATGACTTTCTTCTATATTTTCCTATAAAAATTCACTCAGTAAAATTAATTTATTAAAATTATTATTAAAAAAAAAAAAAATATCTTCCATGATAATGCAGACGATTTCCATATTCGAGAAGTAGTATAACACTAAATATCCAAAAATAGTACATTTTATTCTCAATATTAAAAATAAATAAATAAATAAATAAATAAATAATTACGTGAGTTTTTTTTTTTTTCTTTAGTGCAAAAACCTATTTCAGTCGGTACAGTTGTCGAATTTTATAATACACTCTTAATTAGTGCTAGAGGCCTATTTCAGTCGGTTTATTGAATGGGGATTTATTGAATGAAGTCCCCCCAAGGCACAACTTTGACATGAGTTCCCCCCAGGTACAACATTGACATGAGTCCCCCCAAAGGTACCCCTATTTCAGTCGGTACAGCGTTGTCGAATTTTTATACGTCACTCTTAATTAGTGCTATAGGCCTATTTCAGACGGTTTATTGAATGAAGTCCCCCCAAGGCACAACTTTGACATGAGTCCCCCCCAAGGCACCCCTATTTCAGTCGGTACAGCGTTGTCGAATTTTTATAATACACTCTTAATTAGTGCTAGAGGCCTATTTCAGTCGGTTTATTGAATGGGGATTTATTGAATGAAGTCCCCTCCCCCCCAAGGCACAACTTTGACATGAGTCCCCCCCGAGGCCCAACTTTGACATGAGTCCCCCCAAGGTTCCCCTATTTCAGTCGGTACAGCGTTGTCGAATTTTTATAATACACTCTTAATTAGTGCTAGAGGCCTATTTCAGTCGGTTTATTGAATGGGGATTCATTGAATGAAGTCCCCCCAAGGCACAACTTTGACATGAGTCCCCCCCTAGGTCCAACTTTGACATGAGTCCCCCCCAAGATACAACTTTGACATGAGTCCCCCCCAAGGCCCAACTTTGACATGAGTCCCCCCCAGGCACAACTTTGACATGAGTCCCCCCCAGGCACAACTTTGACATGAGTCCCCCCCAAGGTACACCCATTTCAGTCGGTACAGCGTTGTCGAATTTTTATAATACACTCTTATAAGTGCTAAGGGTCTATTTCAGTAGGTTTATTGAATGGGGATTTATTGAATGAAGTCCCCCCAAGGCCCAACTTTGACATGAGTCCCCCCCAAGGTACAACTTTGACATGAGTCCCCCCCAAGGCCCAACTTTGACATGAGTCCCCCCCAAGGCACACCTCCCCCCTCATTGGGAAAAAGAGAAAAAACGTTGTTTTGCGGCTATAAGACAGTTTGGACTTCCAACGTTATTTGTTACAATATCTGCAGCTGAAACACATTGGTTTGATTTAATGAAAACTTTATCATGGAATTTAGATCGTCACGAATTAACTAAAGAAGAATTTGTCGATATTAAAAAGTTTAGCAGTAGGCCTCTGGCACTAAATTAAAATCTGTCAATGACAGATTTTCATGTTTTAAATAATGAAATAATGTCGTGTCTGTATATATATATATTTTTTTTTTTTCCCCATCAAGAGTAAAAATACAAATTCATTCAAACACCCGATCCTATTCTAATTTTGAATGTGACGCATCACCCGAATTACAAAACACAATTTAAAAACTCACAGTTTTAACTGTATTTCAACGCCCAGTGTTGCCAGATGGTGTAAAGTGAATGTCCCCAAACAGTTCTTACATTTTCCCAAATCAAAGGTTTTTTCCCAAAGAAACCTCCAAAGAAATCCCCAACTCAATTTATAGTAGGGGTGCGTGGGGCAGGTTGTGACAGTTTTTTGAAAATTAAGTATATTTTGAAATGTATTTACGTTTTCCTGTTTATAATTGCTGTTTCCCATAGCAAGCATATCCATCTATCATATTCATAAAAACTTTCGTTAATTTTGCTAATTATTGCACATAAAATATTTTTTCAAATTTATTTGCCTGTTACAAATAGAATTTGCCCTTGATTTGGGTCAAATTGTAACGGATACAAAGGGAAACCTAACAATAAAAACGCCAATATTTCAAAATGTTTTTTTGTTATGAATCATTTATTAATTTAATAAAAAAGCCAAGTAATAACTAATACTAAATTATAACTTTCTTGGTATAGTAAGAATGAATTAAATCAAATGGATTACAGTAAAATAAAGAGAAAATTAAAGATAAAATCAACATAGAAGTCAATCTTAGTCAGAGTTTAAATTAATTCAAACAAATGATATTTTATAATGGGAGAAATAAATACAATTTTTATTAAAATCACACAATCAACTGTGGAAGAAAATCATACTTATTGAAATTTTATTTTTCCGACGGAGTGATATTTTGTTGATGATATTTTGTTCCCTCTCATACATTTAACGCGTTGCCACATTTTGCAAATTAAGCATTATACCCATTCTTATGCCACAGAGAGCGTTTAGCAGAGCTCCAATTCTCCGCCCTTCTTTCAGGACACTCTCATTGATTGGAAGTTTCTGCTTTTATTCTACCACTATTTTTATGCAATATTCTCTAATTCGTGATTAAATCGTGGTTCTAATTCGTGTTTAAATAACCACGGCACTATAACATAAAAACACAAAAAATATCTCTGAATAAATATAGTATTAGCAAAGAAGACTAACATTTTTCCTATCTGAAAGTTTCCTGAAAATGGGCGGAGACTTCGAGCTCTGGCTGTAGGCATCTTCACAAGCCACTCCTCTAACATGTTACAACTTGCCCAAAATTTTGTTTCAACTTGCCCCATCGTATGATTTTGGACATTTTGTTTATTTACAAAAATATATAACGATTTATACAGAAAATTAAACACGCATTTTATAACTCAACACACAGACTAAATAAATAGCTATACACATTTCGTTAAAGTATAAATTAACATGCCTCTAATGAAAATTTACGAAATATTTTTTTTTCCACTAACAAGCTAAAATGAAGCCCGTGTACAGAACCTCTCATTAACCATTTTTGTGGAGCGCCATTTGTGCTTACATTGTAAAGCGCGTCATAAGAATTATGTTTATAAAAATATTTAATCACAAATGTTACAAACTAATTCGTAAATTGCGTGTTACTTCTTACCCCTGTGACAACTAGCCCCACGCTTCTCTACTAAAAATGTAATTTTTTTGGAAAAAAGTTAAAAAATATTTAATAAATTTTAGCACACATTTTCCCCCAAATGAAACTCTTTTTAACAAAAAATATCCCCATTTACCAAAATAACTTTTTGTTAAAACTAATTTTTAAAAATTTTAAATTTATGTAACGTTTAAATCTATTGTCTATTTGTCTAACACTGAAATTCCTCATCTTTAATCATTTGCACTTAACCCATAAGTATATAAAAACAGTTTTTTTTAAATTTTAAATTGCATGAAAAACAAGGTATACACAGGCAGCTCAAGGATTAAACTTGATAATTCACCCCCGCAAATTTAATTCAAGCTAGCCAAGACAAAACATTGAAGTTAAGTTCATACTGGTCGAGCTTACTTTTGATTATTCAATCAAAGCAAATATCGATACGTATCAAGCAATAACTATGTTTGCTACAGCACACACCAACCAAATAACTTCTGAAATCAAGGCTAATGAGTGGGAAAAAACAGGATATATTTTATAATCACAAAGTTTAAAATTTTGTTTTACTATTTTTGAAATAGCATCCAGAAATGACTATTTTTCCGTTTTTATTGGATTTTAGGAAAAAGTCATCTTTATGTAATTTTAAAGAAAATCCCCAAATATTTCCCCATAACACCGCACCTAGCTCTGAGCTGTAATAAAACTAGCAACACCACGATATTTCGCAGCATTTAACAAGATAACACCTTGCTCACAAATATTTTGTGCACGTAGGAGTCAGGAATAGATTTTTATTTATATAATTTTAGTGATAAATATTTTCTGGTTTAAATTGAGTAACAATGATTCTGTTTTAATGTAACCCTTTATCTATTGCATTATTAAAGAGACAAAAATGTTTCGGAAACGCACTCTTTTAGTTACTTAAGAGCATTTTTTAAATATATATACAATAAAAATTAAGCATATTACATCATCATAGTAATTACTGAGGATTTATTCAGGTGATACTTTAGTGTGTCATTGGTACACAGAGGACAAAAAAGGAATTAGAACCTTAAAAATGGTAAAAAAGGATTTACTTTTTATGTTCCCTATATTTTTCTAAGATTGATATGTAATATATAAATTAATTATAACACTCATGAAGATTGTGAAAACTGCGAAGCAAAAACAGCGGCAGCACTCTAAAATCCTTTATTGAACAGAATCTGTTACATGCAGCGTCTAGTGACTTGTAGTGAGATTGAAGGGAAGTATATAAGTTCTATTCTTATAAATGTCTTTGGTATTTCTTCTATGAATTCGATTTTATATGCTTTTTAAACTAATGGTACTTTAAAGCACGTCAGTAGATAAAGGGTCAAACGAAGAAATGATAAATAGTGGTACAATAAGATCTGCTAACTATGCTAGTTTATCCGTAATGATATTAGGGCCCGCCTGTTTTTCATACCAGAATAGTTGTAGAGTAATACTCAGCAATATGTTCTCATGATTAAATAAGAAGAGTATTGCTCTGCAATTATTCTGGTGTGAAAAAAAGGCGGGTCTTTCTACCATTACGGATAAACTAGCATAGTTAGCAGATCAACACTATTTACCTTTCATCGCTATTTATGATGCTTATATTATCTTATCATCAATTGAAATTCATACTAATTTAATTTAAATTATGTGATTTCAATACATTTATGTTCGACTTCATCCTACATAAAAATAAATAAATAAATAAAATGTTTTATGTATGAACATATACACATTAATGAATCGTTGAAACACTCACCAAATCTTTCTAAGCAGAAATGATTGATGTAACATTTAGTAACAGTACAAGGCCAGATGCCAGTTGTCCAAGCCATTTCAATATCTTGGAATTATCCAAGAAACCTTTTGGAAAAAAGTTATTGCAAATATTAAACAAATATGAATAGTGTCGACTCGCGATTTAAAGACCTTCACGGGACCTTGACAGTTAAATCAAAGGACTTTAAATCAAATGTTCGTTAAATAAAAAGTTGTGATATTGGTTGTTTATCATGCAGTTAAAAGAAAATTGTGCAATGTAGCTTTATTATGTACTTAAAAACTGTTGATTTACACAATTTTTTTTAAATAAACATTAACAAATCAATTACCTTTATTTTTAAAACTAAATTTTTGTAATCAAATCATATAAGGATTTTATTAAACGGTTATAAAGAATTTTAAAAAGAAATACATATTAATACACACCAATATGCATTAGCATTTTTGAATAATAATAATAATAATAATGTTGTACTTTTTTGCTTCAGACTAGATATGGGAAAAATTGAATGATTTTAATAATCGAGGGATTTGCTTTCGAATGAGTTTAATAATCGAATGATTTTACAATCGATTATCGATGACGTAAGCGTAGCATAAGTGTTTTGTAATTAGTTTCGTTCTCTTCGTGAATATCAGGTTGCTCTCTCTTAATATTTTCGTTTTTCACTCATAGCTATGAAATTTTAAGTTCTAACCTTTAGTAATTAAATTTTATTTAACTTTTTAGGTAGATTTTTTTTAATCGACCTATAATAATTATTTAGTTTTTCTCCCTCCCCTCTTTCTCTCATTATGCGTGCATATATTTATATATAATATATATAACGAAATCAATTGAAACACAAATTTGCCAGTGGATTTACCAGTGGATTTACCACAGAAATACTGTAAGGCCATTAACTGGCGGCTTTTTAAAATTTTCAAGTTCGTATAAGAAATGCATTTTTGAACAGATTTGCTTAAAATTCGGCATGTACATAGTTCATATCAAAGTCTCAACAGCGATTATTAATGAACTCGATCGGGCATCGTGTTTTAAAATGGTGGCCACTTAAAAATTTCAAACTCACATAAAAAGCGTATTTATGAACAGATTTAATGAATATCGGTATATACATAACTCATACGAAGATCTCAGCTCAACGAAATTTTTAATGAACTTGATTCATCAACTTGTTTCAAAATTACAATTACTTCAACATTTCAAATTCAATTAAAAACTTATTTATGAGCCAATTTCCCTGAAAGTCATTGTGTACATAACCCAAGTTTATTGATCAGCTCGATCGGTCATTATTTTCTAAATAGCGGCTGGTTCAAAATAACAAAGAAACCTGACGTAACTGTGAGGATTTTCTCGGGCTGTTTAATTTCGATGAACTGTAATCAAAGACAGGTACTATAAAAGAAGTGGCATTAGTGCAGTATCTTGTACTAGCAGATAATGTATTAACTACTTGTTTGCAACACCCGTGCGTACCTTGTTCGACTAACGAGGGATTGATTTTTTTTTCCGAACTAAAACAATTATTGCCAGTTATTTATTTATTTATTTATTTATTTTTTATTTTTTTTTTTTGCAATTTTTTATTTTTTATTTTATTTTTTTTTTTATTTTTTTTTTTGCATTTTAAGCTGTTTAAGTGGCAACCTCCCATCTCACATGACCTTCAGAATGCGAATTTCAATTTTATGCAGTTATTTATTTTTTAAGTTATGCATTTAACGCACATATATACAGACCAATCATTTAAAATATTGACTTTCATATTTACGAGGCCACAAAACGCGACATTATACAAAAAATAGAGCTGAAAATTGAATTTTATAAAGTACTTTATCTATGGTATTTGTATAATTAATTAATTTTCATCCCTGAGCGGCTTTCTTTGACATGGCAATATGTAGCAAAACATTTACATCCATTACATTCAACAGAATAAACACTTTCGCTTAATTTTGGGTAGCCCTTTATACTGTCGAAAAGTTACATGCACAGCACATTGTATAAGTTAAACCTGTATTAAAAAGTAGTATCGCAGTTTGAAATTAATTTCCAGCAATTTTCAGTAATAGCCCCAATATATCGAAATACGTGCTACTTCTGCAACTAAAGCTTGATTTGAAGCAAATGAGGTCCGTCTGCTTGATTGGCCATCCTGCCTTCCGCATTTAAACCTATTGGAGAATATTTGGAGCATACTTGCGCAGTCTGTTTATAAGGACATATGACACCAGCAAGGGAAAGGCAAACTCATCAATGCGATCAGATGTACAAGGGAAAATATCAAAAAAGAAACTTCATCTCGACCTGAATCAACAATGACTGATCGACTGTTAAATGTCATTGAAAAAAAGGTCAATTTGTATGATGTTGATTTTATATTTTCATTCACAACTCCACGACCTTATAATTATTTCCAAGATGAAATGCCATCAGATTTCTAGATTGTCATTTAATGCTTTGATTATATATTACATACGTTCATAACCTAAGTCTATGTTTTTAACTTCATTTCAAAGAAAAAATGATATTAAATTTTTCGCGTTTTACTATGTTTTGTACTTTTCTTTCAGGGCCTTACATATAGCGCCCGCAGCAATGCTATATTTTTACGTGCATTTTATTATTTGCCACCACATTAATCAATCAGTACACTTTTACATATTGCTTTAGCTTTAAAACTGTTCACAAAAAATGTATACAAATAGTGGTGTTAAAACAATAAAACAAACGGGAAAATATAGGACCGCTGCGGGCATTGTAACATACAAGATTGCATTAAAAAGATGTAATAAAGAATACATTAATTTGACTCAATGACAAAAATATACAGTTAATAAAGAAATTTCTTCTGTTTAGATCACTAGCTTTAGAACATCTATATTTCATTCTTTTTTTATTAAAAAAGAAAAAAAAAACCGTACCACTTCACGTAAAAATAAAAAAATAAAAATGATTACCACTAAAATCACAAAAAAAAAAAAAAAAAAAAACCCTTATTTTTTTTTTTTTTTTTTTTTTTTTACATGGAAGTCATTTTATGTCAGGGACAAAAAACTAACTTTGACATGTGTAGGTAATTTGAATTTTAGATTAAAAAAAAAAAAAATAGTAAACTGAGTTTCCTACGCAATTACTACAAAATACAAAATAAAAAATCCACGGACTCCAGGGTGGTTACAGACCCGCCCTTTTTCCATGATACTTACACCAATATATTTATATGACAATATTTTACTTAACTAATCGTGAAACCTTACTATTAAAAATTTCGAAAGAAAAATACTGGCGGAAGAATCGGGGAGAAAATGTGGCCTGTGAATACCCTGGATTTCTCAGTGTGCTTCTTCTTTTAATACTAACTCATCTTGTAAGTACAGGAAACATATTTTTATTAAACTTCTCTCTCTTTCTCTCTTTTTAATAGAAATGCATGCAGTTATTTAAAATCTATTTTTCTTTATCATCACTAAATGAAATTTGAAAAATTATTCTTCTATTCTCCAAATATTAGAATATAATTTTGGTAAATTTCACTTATTACAAAATGTAATATAATTAAAAAACACTTTTAAAAACACGTGTAAAATACATTTATTAAAAAGGTTAAAATCTTCCAAAGCTTTCCGCCCTAACAAATTAAGGCATCATCAAGGATTCATTATACACTACACATCATAGAGCAGTTTTATATACATTTTTTTGTATCATATGGTCAACAGTTAAGCCCTTACATAAAAAAAAAAAAAAAAAAAAAAAAACGAAGTCAAATGGAAGCTACACTTAGAAGCTGGAACTATTGTAGTATGAGGAGGTGCTATATTTAGAGGCTGGAATTATTGTAGGATGAGGAGGTGCTGCACTTAGAGGCTGGAACTATTTTAGGATGAGGAGGTGCTGCACTTAGAGGCCGGAAACATTTTAGGATGAGGAGGTGCTACAATTAGAGGCTGGAACTATTGTAGGATGAGGATGTGCTACACTTAAAGGCTGGAACTATTTTAGGATGAGGAGGTGCTGCACTTAGAGGCTGGAACTATTGCAGGATGAGGAGGTGCTACACTTAGAAACTGGAATCATTGTAGGATGAGGAGATGTTATACTTAGAGGCTGGAACTATTGAAGAACTGCAATTCTACAACAGTTCCAGCCTCTAAGTGTAGCACCTCCTCATCCTACAATAGTTCCAGCCTCTATGTGTAACATCTCCTCATTCTACAATTGTTCCAGTCTCTATGTGTAGCACCTCCTCATCCTACAATGTTTCCGGCCTCTAAGTGCAGCACATCCCCACCCTACAATAATCCTAGCCTCTAAATGTAGCACCTCCTCATACTACAATAGTTCCAGCTTCTAAGTGTAGCTTCCAGTTGATTATTATTTTTTTTTTTTTTTTTTTGTAAGGACTTAACTGTTGACCACGTGGTACGAAAAATGTATATAAAACTGCTTTATGATTTGTATAACTAAATCCCTGATGATGCCTTAATTTTTAAGGCATCTTACCATTTTACCTTTTTAATAAATGTATTTTAAACGTGTTTTTAAAAACGTTTCTTAATTTTATTATAAAATTGACACGTGTTTACAATTTAACTCTCAGCTTGAGATTATTCATATAACAAAATGTGTCGCTCAGATTAACTAAATTCCTCTAAATACTGAGTCAAATGGCAAGACCTAGATTCACAATCACCAAAATTTCATAAATTCCAAGACTAACTTTTATAATTATTTAAAAATAATTTTAAAAGTATTTATTTCTATTTTTAACTCTTAAAAAAGAAAAAAATAATAATAAATTGGGAAACGGTTTTCAAAAAACACATTCTATATTCTTTCTTTGAATGTATTAATCTTAGTAAATTATATCTCCATGTCTTTTGAGCTCATTTATATTTATATATATTTTTTAATTTACTGTTTATTATATGTATTGTTGTTTAAATTCCTTCTTTTTGTTTTTCCCCTTCTTATGGTTTATACAATCCCCGATTTCCTCACCTCACTTTTTTCCCCCTTCACTTTAATATGCAGAGGAAGATGCGTGCCATTGACTCCAGATGCTTCCAAGCTACGAAATATTTAAAGTCAATGTGATGATTCGATAATTGTTTCTTGATTGATGCAAGTGCTGTTTTTTATTTATTGTTTTATTTATTTATTTAATTGAATTTAAAAAATCATAAAAGGCTCCCTAAATATGGCAAATATATTCCTTCTCCCTTGCTCTTTCTTTGAATGGTTTAATGTTATACTTCACTTCTCTCATAAATTTTCATAAATTTATAAAATCTCATAAATTTTGATGAATTATTTTTAATAAATTAAGTTTCTATTCCTTATGAGCACGAAAACTTTTATAATTTTATGTTTATTATATGTTGTTTAACTTAATAACTTTTTGCCATCTCTCTTCTGGCAGACTATGTTATTTTTCTCATGACATTATGCAGAGAAATATGCACAGGACAGTTGTTTTTCCATTTCTTTTGTCTCATTATTGTTATTATTTTTATAATTTTTCTGTTTATGATATGTATTGTTGTTGACCTATTATTATTACTATCAATATTATTATTATTATTATTTTGGTCGTTACCTTTCTCCAAGACTATTCAGTCTCTAGTTTCCTCACCTTGTTATTCCTCTCATGTTATTATGCAGAAAAAGGCGTGTGGCATTGGACCCAGGTGCTTCCAAACTCTGAAATCATAAAAGTAAATATTTTGTATCAACAACTGTTGTTTGATTGATTTATGGGCTGTCATATACATATCCAAATGTTTAAAAAAAAAAAAAAAAGACAGTGTGAGAGAAAGACAGAGAGAGAGTGAAAGAGAAAGGGAAGAGATAGAAAGAAAGAATGGAAAAGAAAAAGAAAGGAGAAAATAAAATAGGAAAATTCCTAAAACGTTTTCAAAAGTATGCAAGTACATTCTAACTCTCAATATCCTTTCTTCAAATGTTGTAGTTCTATACTTAACATTTTTTGTTCTTAATAAATTTAGTTTTTATTTTTATAAGAAAAGAAACTTCTACAATTTTTGTTTATTCTATGTATTACTTCAATGGTTAACTTCATGGTTAACTTCATTTTTTCCCCTCTTCTATTAGACTACTCAATTTTTGCTTTCCCCATCCCATTATTTTGCTCATGCTATTATGAAGAGAAAGATGCGTAGCATTCACCACAGGCGCCTGAAATATCTTTCTTATGATTAAACAACCATTTACAATAACATTTTAATAAAATATACATTTGTAATTTGTTTTTAAAAGTTATATAGATATATATATATATATAAATTTTGTATTCCCTTGTAGAGAAAATTTCACAGATATGGCCTACTGAAGATTTCGCCACAGGTGCAAGAATTCCCATCTCAAGATTTCACATTGGCATCAGTATTCTTTGTTACTAATTTCTATCACATTTAACCCTTTCAGTTGCAGTGTTCCCGCTGATGGAACACCTAATTTTAATTCTCAAGTGCAAAAACTCATCCCAGAAATTTTTTAGCAAAAATTTACACTTATAACATAGCAAAAATGGCCCTTTTTTTAACGTGAAAATTTAAAATTTCTTATATTTTAATTATGTTCGTAAATTCCGGTGGCAGTGTAATTTAAATTATCCGAATTACCTTGCACCGCAAAGGATTAAAATACTTCGGAATAAATTGAAATGTTGGGATCTATGCAACTTTTACGAGTTTTTGTTGTCGATAATGTTTACTTATAAAGTGATTTATTTATTAAATTAAATATTATTTGAATTTCATAAGGTTTACAGATGTTTCAAACCGAAAATTTCTCGAAAAGGAACAATGCTAATATTTTATTTTTTAAATATTTATGATCAGCTGTGTGTCTAAAAGCCATTTTTAAAATTAGTTTAGTAAGTTTTAAAATAAATTAAGTAGTGAACGTTAAAGGGTTAATCTTAATAAATTATTGCAAAAATATGATTGAAATTTTTGATAAAAAATACTTGTATAAGAGTTCTGTAATGAAATATAAAGTGTTGCACCTACAGATATCACAAACCGGTGCTCTGTGGACTACGAGAAAATTTTGTTCGTTCTCGGAAAAAATCTTGTCATTATTTCAATTTTTTATGGATTACATGTAACTTTTAAATTAAAACTTTCCTTAATCACTTTTACTCCCACACCAGTTTTTATTAATGAAATTCTTCTAAAAACATAGATACATTTTATTTTTTATAATATCTCACATAACAGATTGATAATTGATAACAGAAAATAGATAAAATTAGACAATAACGTTTAATCTGTCTTTTTAATTAGGCAACAGTGTTTAACCTAAATTCAAGCTCATATCAAGATCACATTTCTGGATCTCTATAAAAGTGAGTATCATTTGCTGATTGAAAAATAAAAGAAAAATCTTATTCAGTTTTCTACATTCTCTGGCGCAAAAAGACATTTAATTTGAATTAAAACATACTATACTCTCATTTACTTAAAATGAAATCCGCTTTTCATCTTATAAAAACATCTTGGGAGATAAAAATCGATGAATCTATGATAAAAACCCAAAAATAACTATCATATTATTTATTCATTCATAATAATTCGTATTAATAGGCTTTATTCCAATTTATAAAACGAATATTCCCTGACCATTGTTCTAGACAGTTTCTGTTTCACAATAAACAATATTAGCTATCCGCGAGATTTTGTATTATTATTATTATAGTCCTTAAAATAAAAAAGTTAACAACTGTTGGTCACATTTGATTTTATATTGTGAATTTAGCTGTCCATAATGTCAATATATTTGATTAATTCTGGTTAAAGTGACAAAATAATTTCAAAATATTTTAAGTTACATAACAGATACATTTTTTTTTTCAATGAAATTATTCGCAGTGTTGCCAGATCTGGAGGATTTTTCATTTAAATCTTTCATGGGTGGTAGTTGTTAAGTGCAACCACATATTTTAATTCAAATTTGCAAAAAATGTCCCCGGAACTTTTATATAATTTTTTTTTATATATCTCAGACGAATAACTTTATTTAATTCTTGTCTTTTACTGCCGTTGGTGATTTCAAATGAAGAAAATTTGCTTGCCCCTGAAAGGGTAATAATCAACAATAATTTTTAACACGTTGAGCGCCAGGCAATTTCTTAAAATCCATTAAAATTCCATAATGATTCCTCCTGTAATAAATAAAAATTAAGAAAATTTTTTAATCAATTTTCATCATTAAATGTAACATTTTTAGTTTTATATCCTATTTTATATCCTCCATCGATGGTTCATGCGGCATTATATCATTTTTCACACTGTCAGCCACCGATGGCTAACAGGGCGCTCAATGTTTTAATTTTTTATTAGTACTGCTTTTACTTTCGGGGTAAAACTTTCACTGAAATGTTTGAAGTATAGCATGTTCTGCACACTCCTAACGTTTCAAGAAGATTCCTTCAGTACAATTTGATATATGACAGAATGTCTAGAATCTAGAATGACTGACACGGCGCTCAAAGTGTTAATTGTAACGTTTGCCTAATCAATTCGAAATTGACAGTCTATCTTATATAACAAATATGCCATCTCAAAATTATTGGTGATAGTTGAATAAAATATCAGCTAGATCTGGCAACTCTGACAGCGAGACGCTTTATGTGCAGTTTCATTTTCTTTAAATGCTTCTATACATACATATTTAACACATTTGCATGATATTATTTTTTGACAATAAGGTCCGCCTGTGGGCGTTATTCTGTCAAGGTGAAATATATCACCCACCTAACCAAAAAATGGCAGCTTTCTATATTTTGTAAACCGTGCCCTTAATATTTGTTCAAATCCTATTTTATTAAAATCTGAAATTAAATACCTGAAAGCCATTGCAATTGACAGAGGTTATGACCCTGCCATTATAGACAAAGCTATCCAAAAATTACAACTCCCTCTACTTCGTCTACTAAATCAGTCTCGTCTAATATCACTATTGTCTTACCCTATTTTCGTAAATCCGGTCAAACCATAGCTAAAATTCTCAAACAATATGATTTTTAAATAATATATTCGCCTTCCAATAAACTCACCTTTTCTCAGTTAAAAGAAATCATTGATATGCATAATTCTTGGGGCATTTATAGTATTTTCTGTCAGTATGGTTTATCATATATTGGCCAAACTAAACGGAGTCTTAAATTTCGTCTAAAAGAACATATGAATTACGTCCGCAAACAAGAAATCAATAAATCGGCTATTTCTAAACATTGCTGGGAGGAAAATCATAATTCAAAATTTAATTCAGCTAAAATAATTTGCAGACTTAAATCCATTCATGAACTCGATTTCTTTGAAGCTCTTCATATTTATAAAAATTTTAAAAACCTTGTAAATTGTGATTTCGCTGTTCCCTGTATGTCTGATTGATAGAAATTTTACATTCAGACCATATTTTCTTAACTTTTCTACTGTTTACTCAGCTAACATTACTAAATTCCCATTGGCTACTCTTCCGACCTTTCCCTTAATCCTATTGGTTGAACTAAATTTGGTCCCTCTCCTATACATACCAGCACTTCTCCAGATTCAGAATTCTTTTTGCACTGAAGACGGTACGGTTAAGGCTACAGAAACAGCTGTATGCATCTCAAATATTTTTCTTTGGCGTTTCTTACGTAGTAGTTTATTCAGGTTTTAATATTCCAAAGCCAAAGAAAAATACTTGAGATGAATTATTATTTAAAATGCTGTTATTATTTAAAATTTTCTGTATTCACGTTTATATTACAAATGGATATGCATTATAATTATATTCTCTAATCAATATATTTGTATCCACAGTAAATTTTATTGAAAAAATATGAACACTGGGTAGATACTTAAGAAATAAGTAACACCCATACAGCACAGAATGTTTCAGTTATGTTGCAAAATGCTCACAAACTTTCAAAAACGTAACACATTTTAATATGCTCTCTGATACCTTTCTGAAACATTCGCATTTTCCTATGTTGTCTCTGTTATGTGTTTGAAACTTTCATTTACGTATCTGATTTTTTTGTTACGATCGAGGACATTTCTACGTTTATGAAAGTAATCGGAAAGCTAACTGAATGTTTCTATAATATTTATATATAATGTTTCCATGTTATATGAATTTTACGTTTCTGAAACATTTTGTGCTAATAAGGATACAAAACCACGAAAGAAGCGCCCACTGACTGAGTTACAGATTTTCAAATGATGTGAATCTACGTTAGCAGTCGCGAAAGTATTAATAATTTTACTATTATATAAGTAACTGCAGTGTTGCCAAAATTAAGGACTCTTTTTTTATTCAACAGTCACCAATAATTTTGAGGAGTGATGTTTGTTAAATATGATAGATAATTAATTTTCAATGTTATTAGGCAAAAACTTACAATTAAAAGTTAGTGGCAGTTACTGAATAAAAATGTCCCTAAAATTGGCAACATTGAATACTTAAATTAAATGAGAATGCTATTCTGAGAAGAAAATTTTCACTTAATCACTTTGTTGACCGTTCCTGAGTTTCATCGTTTAATTGATAATTCGATCCAAAACTTTAGACATTCTTCTAAATTACAAAAATATTATTATTATCTTTTTCAAGTATTTGACGTATTCCTGTTTAGCCCAATAAAAGATTTCGGTGTGCAAAAATGTCAGTGACATTTACCACACCGATTGCTGAGAATAAAAATTCAGTGATTTAAAATGGAATAAGAAAGGTCTTAATGTAAAATAATCTAATAATTTAAAGCAGAGCTCGAAATTTCCGCACTTTTTTCAGGACTCTTGGTAAAATGAAACAATTTCGCTTTCTTTGCTACCACTATTTCTATACAATAATCTCGACTTTATTTAATTATAATATATTACTACAAAAATATGTTGACAATTTTTGTATAAAAATAATGGTAGCAAAAAAGCGGAAATTCCTCATTTTTGAAAGTGTCCTGAAAAAAAAGTTGGAGACTTCGAGTTCTAATTAAAAGAACCTCAAAAGACGGGGTGTTTCATGTTAAAAATATGAAACTATGCGGGCATCAGTATATTAAGAGAATAATTATATTTTTCTAACACAGTAACACAGTGGCAGTGATAATAGCGTCTGAATGTGTGTTATATTTTAATTCCTAATTAGATTGAATAATATGTTATAATAAAAATAATATATGAAGGATTTTTCTATTATTTTATCTATGATAATTTCTGTATTATATTCTATTTTAATTTATTTTTTTGAGTAAATTTTACGAAATATATTCCTTTTACAACAAAGAATAACCCTAAAATTCAATAGGTAGCAATTCTTTTAGATACCTTGTATATTCATTTATAAAATAACTGAATTATAAGAAATTTCAATTAAATTTTCTTAGTTGGAAATCTTGCATTTACTTCTAATAAACCAATTTGGACTTATTTAGTATCTTCGACGTCGAATATCAACTTCCCATTTAAAGCAGATAATTTGGTTAGGAATGTGATTTTTGTAAATGTTCTTTTATAATTAATTCTTTTCTTTAATTTGATTAGAACTCAACTATGAAAGTTAAAAGGAGGAAATGACTTTATCAAAATGCAAAGCGGATTAAATCGTGGTTAAAATGTTTGAAATAAGAGTTTGTTTCTTAAAAAGAATTGATTAAGCCTCTTTTCACATTAATATAAAATACGCAAAAAATATGAATTAAACGAGTTTTTTTTTTTTTTTTTTTTTTTTAAAGTTGCATTCAATTAATATGTAATTAAAGCTAAACAAATAGCAGCAACTCTAAACAATATATTTCGAGATTGAAAAAAGTTAAGAAACTTTCTCAGTTATTGTGCTAATTCTTCTTTTTATTATTTATGTTATTTTAAAGCTATCATCTAGTAAGATTCTGGCAGAATGAAGTATGTTATTATACGAAAAAAAAATAGTTTAATTTTCTAGGATATGACTAAAATATTAGTCATAACTGCTTTTATTTTTAATTATTGGACAGATATAGGAATGATTAACTAAGCAAATATATCATCTTACGCGTGAATTAATACCCCTCCTCCCAATTATACGTCCGGAAGAATTGCCAACAAACATTTCATTTTATTCCTGAGCAGTTTTAGCCCCGCCTCTATTTTAACACACCACTTTATTTTATTTATGCAATAATTTCCTCCGCTATATAGCATAACTACGATAAAAAAAAAAAAAGAAATATATTACTCTTTAAAAAAAAAAAAAAAAAAAAAAAAAAGAAGTATTGAACAAAAGCGGACATGAAAATGCTCCGGAATAAATTAAACTGTTGGCAACTCTGTATTTATTCGCATCGCTTTATTCCGTAAGTACCAAAAAAAAAAAAAAAAAAAAATTAAAACAAAGTTTTATACTGTAAAACAACGAAGATATTAACTTCCTGTTTATGAATCGGAAGTCTCTAAAAAATTAACCGTCATATAATCAGTCTTGCCAGATCTATCGTATTTTTTACTCAATAATCACCAATAATTTTAAAAAGTGATATTGTATATGTATAACAGATGATTAATCGTTGAAGTGATTAGGCAAGCGTTACAATTAAATAGTATTGGTGATTATAAAAAAAAAAAAAAAATCCGCCTTATCTGGAAACACTGCGTATAATATGATTAAAAGCAACGATTTTAATTAAAAAAATTAGGAAGTGTTCACTTAGTATACTCATTACTTATATTAAATGGAGACTTGGCACTGAATTATTAAAATCAATAAAAATTACAACGTAAGAAACGCCGAAGTGAAAAAGGTGTGAGAAGCATACAGCTGTTTCGGTAGCCTTAAGCATACCGTCTTCACAGCATAAAGAATTCTGATGGTACGTTTAAGGCTACCGAAATAGCTGTATGCTTCTCACACTTTTTTCACTTCGGCGTTTCTTACGTTGTAATTTTTATTGATTTTAATAATCATTACTTGTTGGTTCCTGTCATATGAAAAATAAGACGATAACAAACGCTGTCTCGGTAACGCCCTTTTATACTAATAACGCTTTTTTATACTCATTGGAATCCATGAAGAATAGGAAAATTTCAAACATTAGTTTTCGCAAATGAAAACTGCGCTAAAGTATGAGATTGAATTCAATTTTTAAAATTTAAAATTTTATTTAAAATTTTAGAAACATAAAGATTATACAAAATAGTATAATTTCATCCGTAAGAAAATAATTATTAAGATGAAGGTAAGATAATTAAAACGCTTTTAACAGTTTCGCGACCGCTGACGTTGATTCACATCATTTGAAAATATGTAACAGCACCAGAGGGCGTTTCTTTTGCAATTTGTATGTTATTTGTTTCTTAAAAATATACACAATATTCATATTTGTACAATCAATATACTATGGTTACAAATACTTTGATTAGAGAGAGTATGATTATAATGTATATCCATTTGGATTATAAATGTGAATTAAGTAAATTTTGTTCTGAAAAATTGTAACTTTGGGGTGTAACGCCCACAGGCGGACCTTACTGTCAAAAAGACAAAAACATGCGGTCGCGAAAATGTTAATGAGATATTAAATTAAAACATATACGCTGACTTGCCATAGACACTGTCACGAAATTTTCCTAAAGTATAAGGAAATGTTAAAAAATTCTTGAGATTTGAAGTCTTTACAGTAAAATTATTAGTGATGTATGTTCTTTTACTTTCCTGTATGAACTGCTGAGAATATTGAATATTAAAAATGGAGTGCGGCGATAAAAGAACAGGACAGCTGTTACAGGCAGCTTTCCCAACTTTTATAATTTATTCGCGAGCATTTTTAGCCTCGCCTTCTTTTCGCACCAGAAATTTTGTAGATTATGTCTATTTAATATGTGACAACGATTAAACAAGAAGAAAATCATTTTTCAAAATTTCTGGTATAAAAAAGAGGCGGTGCTAAAAATGCTCGTGAAAAAATTATAAATGTTGGGAACTCAACTTTTAGAAAAATTGGGTTATAGGCCTGTATCAGGACATAGTCCATCTACTATTTTTAAATTGTTACATCCCCTATAAGTAAGTAGGAGAGAGATTTAGAGATTTAAAGAAGAAAATTCATTCGAAATTATTTAAAAAGAAAGGAAAAAAATATAAAAAGAAATTAAGTTTGTTCGTGGAAATATAACGCTAGTATAATATTACTCAAAAAGCTATCTATAAATATCGACAAACATTATTGGGCAAACATTACTTTTAAAATCAGTTTTGGATATTGAATGTAAAAGTCAACACTGGTAGACTAAATGCATTAAAATACTATTGGATTTTGATGTTGTTTATGTTTATTCGGGATATGGCGAATAAACTACGCTCTGTTTCTGCACTTGAAATGGATTGCCCTGAAATGCATTTTTCTTTTCAAAATTATCATAGCTAGTGTTTACATGTTTAAATTATAAGGTCATAGAAAATTAGGAATAATTAGGTCGGTAAAGTGTTGTTACTAAACTGTGCAAGTTGGAAGTTGTGAATATTAAAAGACAAAAGCATCTCTGCCAAGTGCTGAGGTTTTTAAATACTACCATTTTTAACCTTTTAAAACCTATTTTGTGCTATTTGATCGCAATAATTAAGTCTTTAATTAAATAAAAAAAGAGTAGAAAGAATAATGGTAGCGGAATATTCGACAGCTGCACCAAAAATCTTTAGAGTATAAAGAATTGACAATATAAAGAATACATTATTGTTTCATAAATATTTTATTATTATTTAAAATTCGCTATAATATAGGACAACTCCACAAAAAATATAAGATTAGTCCCACAGAGAGATATATCTGGTGTCACCAGAATTTTTTTACACGAATCACTTTTCTATTTAATCACAAAAATAGCTATGAATATGTCATTAATATACTTGTATGTCGATAGTGGTGGCAAAAAAAAGAAAATTTTTTCCATTTATGTGACTGATGTTATTTTCTTCCATGGAATCACGCTATAATTTAGTATTACTTAATTATTTATGATTATACATAGAGATTTATAACAACAATAATCAGTGAAACAGTCGTAAGTTATATCATTGATGAAAATATAATATCGCTCCTTATCTTTTATTGTATTGACAAAATGCATGAAATCTGGAATTTTCGCATTTAGTGGAGGGGTGTAAATTTTATATAAAGGGCCACATCTTCCCCTCGGGACGCAGATGGGTAAAACTCGACCTGAAGAGTTTTTTAGGGATTATACATGAATCGTGAGAAAAGACAACGAGAGCGTAAATAAATAAACGTATTTACTTTTTATTCTTCTTCTGTTATATCAACATTGTTGAACATACTTTTAAAGAAAATTTTGACACGATATTTACATTTGGCATGATATTCACATGTGGTTTGATGCCGCAACACGAGAGGTGACTCTCGCTCACCACTTGGTTTGCTGCGGTAACTCGGTACGTGGCAGTAACTGTTTACGTTTAGTTTCTTCGACGAGCGTTCCTACGCTCTTTCCGTACAATCTTATGCGGTGTATAATCACATGCGATATTTGAAAACATTAGTCTACCAATTAACTGGAGATTTTCGCCAGCCACGGGATCAATCCTCGACATCAGCCTCCGATTCGAAGATGTTCGCTTGAATAGAAAGCTATACAATATTCTAACAGGAGTTAGGAAGGACTACAAAGTCTGTTTTCAGAGAAATAAACCCGAAAAAAAGGCATCGAACGGCATATTATTGTAATACTTGCCCCGACAAGCCGGGCATGAATCTTGGGAATTGTTACATGAAATATCATACACAGAAAAATTACAGAGAATAATATTTAAGAAATTATGTTTTTAAAGGTGTAAAGGCATATAAAATGTTACAATATAAAAAAAAAATCCTACATTAATTTGTGTGTAATGATTTTAAGTTACTGGTAAGAAATGCTTCAAAAAGACTGCAAAACGTCTCGAGTTTCTGGTGCGCCGCGCGAAAATGGACCCCTAGTGCAAAAGGTAAATTAACTAATGTTGTATACACTTAAAAAAAACAGTATAATTTCCATATAGGCATGTATAAGATTTAAAATTCTGTATAATTTACAACGATTTTAATCGTTTTTATTAAATTATGCATGTTTTAAACTTCGTGTATTTCAGAAATAAAAACTTAGATCCAGCTTTTTCAGACACTCTTTATATCCATAACATATTTTTTAATATTGGTAAATAGTATAAATTTCCATTAATAAAAATCTTTCATATTTATACCTAAACTAATATCGAAATTTTTTATACCTCAGATTAACAGATTAATAAGTTTATCATAACATAAATATTAATTTGAATTACAAATTAATTTTAATCATGCCAAAAAATTGCAATACAATGTCATCCTTATTTTCTCTTGAGGCAGTTATAAATTGAATTATTAATAAAAGAAAAAGTAATGAAAAAAAAATTGGTAGCATTAACTGTTGAAATGGTTAAAAAAGTACATTTACAATCTAAATAGGAAATTATGCTAATATGTTTTTATCGACAAATATATTTTTCTAAAAAAAAGCAAGCAAACAAAATAGAATAAAGAGCAATAACGATAATACAATAAAAATAAGAATAAAATAAAATCTTTAATAATATATTTTTCCATAAAAAGTATTTTATTGAAATAATGTCCGTTTTGTTTGTTTATTTATTTAACAGAGAAGGAAATGCATTTCTTCATGAGACTATTAACAATATATTTATATTTATTCAAATGTTTAATTTATTAGGGTGTTATTGAAAATATTTTTTCCTTTTTTGTACAGTAATACTTATTAAACTACGATTTAACCATCGCTGCTTTTTTAATAAAGAACTTAAACATGGAAAGAGTAATCGTTATCATTTTCTAGTTCGTAAAATACATACAAATAATAATTTCAGTTAAATTTAACTTTGTAGAAACAACTTTTATGCATAATTTTAATATACTTTGTAAAATTTGTTGTAGTATATTTTGTTGTCAACATGCTGTAATATTTTGCTGGCATAGGATTAAGAGTTAGCGTATTTTTTGCTGCCACTCTTTCCAGATAGAGTTTTTTGTGTATTTTAAGATTTTTTTTTTTTTTTTTTTGATTAAATAAGATAGTGATTACTGTTAATGAATAATGGTGACAGATTACCGTATCGAGTTAGAAGTTCTTTCAGCTTTGTGTTGTCAAATCAGCAGGCCCGGACTGGCCAGGTCGGCTGGTCGGCAATTGCCGAGGGCCCCCAGCTGAAGGGGGCCCCAGGAGACCCCTCAAAACATATTACTTAGAAAAAGTTACATTAGAGTAATCTGACTATTTTCCTATAATTTTACTGATTTACAAATAATTTGACTCAAGAAGTGTTGTGCACTGTGCAGTGTTCATAATTTCAGGCAAGTTCGCGATCAAAGAACTTAAATGCAAACAAGTATTGAAGCGTTGCGATGAAAACCTTGTCTTTCTTGATTGTTTTAATCTAGGATGCGTGCACAAGTAAAGTCGAAAATGTTTCATTCATGGAGCATGCTGCTTCATGCTTCATCTTCATCCTGTATGTTTGTTCTCCTATCTTAAAGAACCACGAAATTTTAAATGTAGCGTCTAGATTGCGATAGTTACGTCTCTTCGCAGCTTCAATTTTTTTTTTCTTACCTAATATAACTAACTTCTTTTGCGCAATGCTCACCCGCTATAAGTCTCGTAGTAAGGTTGTATTTAACCTTTTCAGTTGCAGTGTTCCCGCTGATGGAACACCTAATTTTAATTCTTAAGTGCAAAAACTCATTCCGGAAATTTTTAGCAAAAATTAACATTTATAACATAGCAGAGGCAGAAAAGGTCCTTTTTTTAACGTGAAAATTTAAAATTTCTTCTATTTTAATTATGTTCGTAAATTCCGGTGGCAGTGTAATTTAAATGATCCGAATTACCTTGCGCCGCAAAGGGTTAAAATTCTCCGGAATAAATTGAAATGTTGGGATCTATGCAACTTTTAAGAGTTTTTGTTGTCGATAATGTTTACTTATAAAGTGATTTATTTATTAAATTAAATATTACTTGAATTTAAGAAGGTTTACTTACAGATGTTTCAAACCGAAAATTTCTCGAAAAGGAAAAATGCTAATATTTTATTTTTTAAATATTTATGATCAGCTATGTGTCTAAAAGCCATTTTTAAAATTAGTTTAGTAATTTTTAAAATAAATTAAGTAGTGAACGTTAAAGTGTTAAGGCAGTGCCGGAGCTTTGCTAACATGAAACACGTCTATCAATGTGGTGCTTCGAAAAGAAAAGACGAGAAAATCTTTAGATGTTGAAAAAAATTCCAAATATCTAAATACTTAATTAGTTTACTTCTAAGCCGCAAAGTGGGCTTTTGAGGGACGAAAATAGTACATTAAATACAGGTAACTCGAATTAGTTTATTAGCTTAAAAGTTCAAGCAAAACAATTCTATCATTTAATTTTATAAAATTAATTTTTTAAATTAGGCATTCTTGATTTCAGATAAAATTAGAGATTTTATATATATAAATAATACTTAAGTACCTTCCACATACTCAATAATTTGAGAAACTATCAGAAAAATCAGTTGCAAAACAATTCTATTATTTAATTTTTAAAATTAGAGGTTCTTAATTTTGGGTGAAAATTAGACATTTTATTTAAAAGCTAGCTGTACCTGACCACGCGTTGCTGTGGTTTTAGTAGGCTTTACCTGTTTCGCTATTCGCTGGTCATCATAGTTAAATGATCTTAAAATTTAAAATTACGTATCAGCTATCAATATTGAGATCACATACACCAGGGAAAAAAAAAAAAAAAAAAAAAAAAAAAAAAAGAAAAAAAAAAAAAAAATCAATTAAAGTCTCGACTTGGGTTCCCGCTGCCCTTAGCAACAGATTTCACTCCCGCGCAATGCCGATTTAACAACCTTTTTTTCCCTATAAAATTCTGTAGGAAACAGAATTTAATTTAATACGGCATGACTTTTTTTTTTTTTTTAAATCTATTAATCCATATAAAAGTATGCAGTTTGTTTCGTTCCTTAGCATCGGTTATTATATTCGTTTCTTAAAAAAATTTCTGTACAGCTTTAATATAAGACCCCCGTTGGTGACTTTTGTTGTCATTTTGGCGATGAATTAAAGAGGCTGTCACAATTGCATAAGTAAAGATCTTGGCGAGAGTTGCTTAGTTCACTATACTTGTACCAGGGTCTTTCAGAACCATTTTTCTTTTTGTTATAAAGTATAATTTACAATTTGTATCAACTAAATCACAATTAAAGAAGTTATATATATATATATATACACACACATATTCTTTCGATATGCTTAGTAATTTATTACTGTTGTGTCCCTTTTTACAGTTATTTAGGTATTACTGTAGGATTTATATTATTATGGTTTCTTCAAAAATGTGGTTTGATTGCCTAAAAATAAAAATATTTCACAACCTCATTTTTAAATAATTAACCGCTTGTAATTAATTAGTATACTTATTTTTTCCAGCATGGAACTAGTTTAGGTATGGTATGTAAAAATTATGTAACTATTTATTGGGAAAATAAATAAACGATATTAGAAAAAAGCTTACATTTTTGCTGAACTATTTTCCTGGTAGCAAGAAAGCTAAATGTAGTTTTTAGTCATGTAAGCCTAATTTTCAAAAAAATATATGTTTTAATATTCTATTTATATATAAAAGAGTACTTCGATTCACTTACTCACTGACTTATCAACGCATAGCAAAATCTACTGGAGTCACTGACTCGAAACTGAGTCAGATTATAGAAAATATAGTGTAAGCACCCCTTAAGAAGCGATTTTACAAAATTCGCCCCCCAAAGGTGGCAAAGAGGACAGAATGTGATTTCATAAAATTCTCTATATCTCAATGAAAAAAAAAACAGATATCAGTAAAACTTTTGCTTTAAAATATAGCTAAGAAAAACACATAAGCACGTTTTGCTTTAAAATATAGTTAAGAAAACATATTTCTAGAATTTTAGAAATTTGACCCTGAAGGAGGATCTCAAACAAAAAGACAGATACACGTAAAATTTTTGCTTTAAAATATAGCAAACGCAGATATCCAGAAACCAATTTCTGAAATTTTAGAAATTCAGTCCCCAAAGGAGGGAGGAGGGAGCAAAACGTAGTTTCACATTTCAAAACCTGATTACACATAATACTACATAATTATATATATAAAAAAAAAAAAAAAAAAAAAAAAAAAAACTATCCCTCAGACTTTTATTTTAAAATAAGGCAAACAAAATATCTAAAACTCAATTTCTGGAATTTTATAAATTCAGTGCTCAAGAGGAGGGGGGGGGGACGTAATTTCCACCCACTGACTCAACACTTTCGTGGCGATTTTGTGCGAGACTGGATTACGAATTTTGCAGTGAAAGCTGGTTTCAGAGAGCTAACACCCACTAAGACGGATTTTTGCAAAATTCTCCCTTTCCCACCCTGAGGGGGAGGGAGGCGGGACAAAATCCCGTTTACGAGCATAACTCGGGTCTAAATTACTTCACGATTAAGAAACAGCACGAGAAGAGATTAGACCTGCGTACAAAAAAGAAAAATATATCTCGATTTCCGAATTCTTTATTTTAAGGGAGGGGGGGGGGGGGGCTCGAATTTCGCAAAATTCGGATTTTCCATTAAAACTCTACGAAAAATGGCACGTAGAAGTAGAAAACAACTATGTCTTCTGTATATATTTCCAGAAACCTATTTTGGGTGTTTTGCGATTTTTGGATTTCGGAAGGGAGGGGGGGGGGGATTTACAAGAGAGGCAAATTTGCATTAAATTTTCCCAGGGGAATCTATGGGAGCTACGTTTACGAGTTTTGATGCGTGTTCAATATTCTCATCAAACATTAACTGTGACGGGATTTTGCTAAATTTCTCCATAAGAGTGGTGAGGGGACAAAAAATAAAATAAAATAAAATAAATTAATTAAAAAAATAAAATAATAATAATAATTAATTAAAAATTGCAAGCGTAATTCTGTTCCATATTATCTCAGGACGACAATATATTGGTATGTGGGTTTGCTATATGAGCACAAAAAATACGTTTCAAGTTATAATCCTCATCCAAAATATCTCAGAAAGGCAATGTCTGAGTGTATGTATTGCTTATATGTGCCTAAATACTCTCTAAAAATACATTTTGCGAAATATCCCCTTTCCCTTTTAGCGAGTGTTGGGGGGCACAAAACACATATCCAAGCGTAATTCTATTCCGAATTATCTCAGGAAGGTCATTTTTGCTGTGTGTGTGCGATGTGTGCACCTAACACATCCTATAAAGGAATTAGCATAGGAAATCTATATTTTGGTGTGTGGGTTGGTGATGTGAGTGTAATGCACATGAAAAAAGGATTTTGTGAAATATCCCCTTCCCTGTTTGCTGGGGGGGAGGGGGTAAAATATATACTTGTTTTTTTTTTTTTAATGGGGCAGTGTATGTACACAGCACGCATTATAGGAGGATTTTACGAAAGATCCTCTTTCACCCATGGTAATCTGGTGGGTAAAAAACATGTTTCAAACTGTAACTCTGCTCTAAATTAAAAGCGATTTTTCAGTGTGTGTGCTAGTTATGTGTACCCAATGCACACTATAATGAAATTTGCGAAATCCTTCCCCCCTCCCCCCCCCGCTTTAGCGATGTAGGGTAAAAAACTGAAGTTTTGACTGATTTCAACGAATTTTTATTACATTTTTTCATTTTACGAGATTTTTAGAATTAGTAAGTTGTATATAATTTTGTGACTTCATTTAAATATAGTGTCCTGATAGTTTCCTCTAAAAACCTCAGCAAGGGGCCCCTTTTCGATTTCTTGCCGAGGGCCCCCAAAGGAGCCAGTACGGGCCTGCAAATCAGATGTCATAATATATATATATATATATAGAGAGAGAGAGAGAGAGAGAGAGAGAGAGAGTTGGAAAAGCTGAAATGTTATGAACGAATGTCAAAATGAATCAAATCTCGAAATTGGGTCTTTGGTAAAACTGTCTTGTTCTGTACTAAATGAGTCGACATCTGCATACTTGCCAACCATCTCATTAATAACTATACAATTGTTAACGCCCCTTTTCTCACACGACTATATTTTTAGAATAATTATCTCCAAATGTTGTTACGATTAAATAAGACAAAAATTTCTCTGAAAAATTATTGGTGTGAAAAAAAAGGCGGGTACTAAAAATTGTACGGTTCATAATGAGATGGTTGGCAAGTACGCATCTGGGTCTTAGATTTGAAACAAATGCAATATTTTAAACCTCGGTTAATCAATTATTTTACACGTACCGCCCACTTTTGTATCTCTGCCAACACTTTAATTTATCTCGGAGTATTTTTAGCCTCGTCTTTATTCCCGACTACTTTTTTTTTTTTTTTTTTTTTAATTTTTTTTTTTTTTTAATCTTATCGAAGTTGTAAATTGGAAAAAAAAAGTGTACAAATAAAATGGTGGGAAATAAATGTGAGGCTAAATGTACTCCGGAATAAATTAAAATGTTGGTTTCTATGCTGTAAGTAGTATAATATTCTAACTGCATACCAGCACAGTAATGGAGATTTATGAAGAATGAAATTTCTTTATAAAATTTATAGAGCAAAATTATGGCAAATTAAAGCATACAATAACAAAACATATTTAAATTTAAATGTTTTTAAAAGCAAAATAAATTTAAAAAAAAAAAAAAAACACTAT
Source organism: Salticus scenicus (assembly GCA_963930645.1). Lineage (NCBI taxonomy): Eukaryota > Metazoa > Arthropoda > Arachnida > Araneae > Salticidae > Salticus > Salticus scenicus. The sequence goes on along the minus strand of OZ005659.1, from coordinate 204,313,290 downwards.
AATAACTGCAAAGCTAACTGGAGTGCGGTAAGGATCGAGTTGACTGTTATATTATTTAGTAATCAATTTCGTTTTTTCAAAAGAGGAGATTTAATTGTATTTTTTTTCTCTCAAGTTTCACAATAAACCGCAATCTTATTATAGATTTTGACCGCTGATATAGCAAATCTTGTTCATGAAAAAGATTATCTTAATACGTACAAGACTTTTTGTTTGGTACCCTATCAAATATACGGAGTCAAAAATGGCATTTTTTGCATTTTTTTTTTCTTTTTTTATATCGAAAATTCAAAACTATTGTTTATATTCAATAATCCAGATTAATATATATATATATATATATATATATATATGCCTGTGTGTGTGTGTGAGTATGAAAAAGATTTATTGACAAAATTCTGGAGATTTATTGACAAACTGGTTCGTAAATTTCGTTAATGTAATTTTGATACTGACAATGCACCACGTTCTAGTACGGTCAGTTGAAACTCACGGTAAAAAATAAACTTTTCCACTACTAGAATATTGCTTAGAAACTGGTATTCCGTAAAGTTTTCTAGTAACTAGTATTTTCCGTCGTATAACGCGCAGGTTTGTTAAGTGAGTTCTACACCGGAAATTTAAATTTATAGCAAAAGCTGTTTCTTAACAAGCTTTAGTTTCTTACTAATAGAGCTTTATTAGTAAATTTTTCTGGTGCGTAATTCACTTATTTGATCTGTGAGTTTATGCGGTAGACAGCGCAACCTAGTACAGATTGCGTGACTTTTTTATTCAACAGCCACCAATAGTTTTTAAAAGTAGGACATGATATACATAAAAGGCGAACGAAACCGAAGTAACGTCGAATATGTATATCATATATAACTTCTTAAAATTATTGGTGATAGTTGGATACAAATGTCGCGCAATCTGTACCATGTGGTGCTGTCTACCGCTTGAACAGTTGCCAAGTTTCCGAACAGTGTTGCCAGATCTGGCGGATTTTTTATTCAATTTTCACCAATAATTTTTACTTGTAACGTTTGTCTAATTATTTCAAGTTTGGCAGCCTATTATGTATATCAAATATCACTTCTAAAAATTATTGGTGATTATTGAATAAAAAATCCGCCAGATCTGGCAACACTGTTTCCGAGGCATGCGACAGGAATCTAGTTTAGGAGGCTGTGGTACTGTTCACAGTTTTCGTTAGTAAACATGGTAATAAAGCATCAGTAACCATATTAGGTGTTTTTATTGTATGTTTCTAAAGAATGTCTTTATAAGATTGCGGAAATAATTTCTACGTTATTACCTGATATGTTTTAGTATAAGATGCTTTGATTTTATTAGTAAAAAATACAGAAAACGTATCATGTTATCTTAACAAAAAATTTTGAGTTAACGACACGGATTTTTATCAGTAATCGTGGACGAAATAGGTGTAGCTGAAACAATCACTGCTCCTCAGAATAATCGAGTCCTACTCCTGGCTGAAGATATTGATACTTTTAAAAGCAATAATAAAATTCACTATAAAGACTCAGCAATTTTTACATAAAATGGGGCATTTATTATGTGAATCAAATTATTACATTATTATCTTTTCAGATTAACTTGCATTAATAAGATGTCTGCTACCTTTTGGTTGAGTTCAATCAAGGTAGCACCGGGACTACTTTCCGCAAATTCCAGTAGGAGAAACTTTGTCTTAGGTCAAGAACGGAAAGACATCTTAAGCTGAACAGAAAAAGGTCAACTTGTTATTTGCATTCGTAGGAATTGGTTGAGTTCGATCATGGTAGCACCAGGACTACTTTAAGCAATTACTTATAGGCAGTGTTGCCAGAACTGGCGGGTTTTTTATTCAATAATTTTTAATTGTAATGTTTGCCTAATTACATGGAAAATTAATCGTCTATTACATATATCAAATATCGCTTTTTAAAATTATTGGTAATGATTGAACAAAAAATTCGCCAGATCTGGCAACGTGGCAACACTGCCTATAAGTAATTGCTTAAAGTAGTCCTGGCAGTGTTGCCAGATTTGGGGACTTTTTTATTCAACCCCCGCCGCTAAATTTTAATTTTAACGGTTGCCTAAGCACTTCAAAAGATAAAAGCCTATTATGTATAGCAAATATCACTTCTTAAAATTATTGGTGAGAGTTGAATAAAAAAGTTCGCAAATCTGGCAACACTGCCAGGACTACTTTAAGCAAAGGTAATGGAGCAGCGAGAAACCATGTAGATAATAATTTTTTGTGTTAACTTGTAAATGTTCGATATTAAAAGAGAACTTAATAAGTTCTTCTATTCATCTTTTTTCTCAAAAATAGTGCTTAACATGTTCATTCATTTAACTCTTCAAATGACAGAAAGTAAAACAATTCAGCCTTTTAGAGGTCATAGTGTAACTACCTAAATTTGTTTAAAATTAAAATATTACGGGATATTAATAAAGAAAGAAAAAAAAATGCCCCAAAACCCTTCTTGGCTCTAAACACGTTCCCAACGATAAAATAAGCAAAACAAATTTCCGCTTCCTGAGTTTATCGCCAAACTGATCCCCGTGAATTTCGGTAACCATACAGTTCATTTTACTTACTCCCGCTGCACCAAGTACGGTGCGATCGCCTTGCTAGCTGTGGTACCCTTTTCACAAATACCGCTGAACACGTACGCACTTAGATTTATAGAATTACACAAAACACGTAACCCTTATCTGTTTAACCCTTTGCGGCGCAGGGTAATTCGTATCATTTAAATTTTACTGCCACCGGAATTTATGAACAAGATTAATATATAAGAAATTTTAAAATGTAACTTTGAAAAAAGGGGCCTTTTCTGCTGTGTTATTAATGTAAAATTTTGCTAAAAAATTTCCGTGATGCGTTTTTGCACTGGTGTTTCACGAAAGAGAACATTGCGATTGAAAGGGCAGTTCGAGAGTTGGATGAGTGCTGAGTTCCCGGGGTCCATTGGTGACCCCACACCTCAGCGAACCAGAAGATGGAGCTGGAATGAGTTAGGATCGTGATGGCCTACAACACACACACACACAAAAAAAAGAAGGGAAAAAAAAAAAAAAAAGGACGAACGGGCAGAAACTAAAGAACAAATTCTGAGCTCAAAAAGACAATAGAAAGAGAAACATAAAATAAAATAGCACGTGAGAGGAGAGAGAATAAGTATAGCATTACGAACATAGAATAAATTATTTTTTGGAGATTTATAAGATTTTAATTTTTTTTTTTTTTTTTTACAAGAAAACAACGAAAAACTAGAGGCGGGAAGTTAAGACAATGCCGCTCTTAGGACGGCGATTATTAGATGGATAGTCGCAAAAATTGCAGATAATACTATTGAAAAAATTATGAAAAAAATCCGGTGGCAATGTAATTATTTCTAAATATAAATTTATGTTATGAAACATCAGAGTAATGCAAATTAAACTTCAGGTTTATTTTTTACATTGCGTTACATTCATATTATGAAAAATGTACTATGTTTGCGCATGATATGAGAGAAGAAAATCTCGCTAAAAAATCTGAATAAATGAAACTAATAATGAAAGAAGGGTGCTTTTTTGGAGATATTACCGACAAATATATATATATATATATTTTTTTTTTCTAGCTTATTTTCTGCTATTTGTGATAATATTTCTGGGCACTACCACTCTTGATTTAATCTTATGTAAGTAGTTTTTAGAAAAATATCCAACGTTGGTCCTAGAGACAGTCCTTGCTACAAAATCTATATCAGAAATTTCTATTTAAAAATGCTAATAAATTTTAATTAAAAAATAAGTAAATTTTAGAAATGTATTATTAATATGTTAAAAGTTGTAAAAGTGAGATTCATTTTAACTTTATTTCGGTGTTTCAAAGTTTTAAATAGAATTCTCCTTTACCTTTTGAAGTGATTGTTCTTCAAAATACTATATAAAATATAAAATTCTGATAATTTTTTTTTCATTAACAAGACCTCTTTTCTGAAACGATTTTCTTTCCTTAAATATTCTGTTATGCTTAAATAATACAGTTATTACGATTCAAGTCAGTAATTATTTTTCTTTTTGTTAAAATATCAAAAAGTGTATATTCTTCACAAACTTTTGCATCATAAATTTCATTTGCATATAATGCATATTACGCATATATATATATATATATATAAGTTTAAGTAACTATTCTTTTATAAACTTACATACTTTAGCAATGTTTTCTAAAATAAAAGAATGTTTGAAATATATCAGTTGTTTTAAAAACTTTAACTCTTACAGAGTTGCCAACTTTTATAATTTATTCCGGAGCATTATTAGCCCCGCCTTTTTTTCATACCGGAAATTGTGAAGAACGGTTTTTCTCTAATTTAATTGTTGTCGCGTATTAACGAGAAATAATCTACAAAATTTCTGGTGCGAAAGGAAGGCGGGGCTAAAATTGCTCCGTAATAAATTATAAAATTTCGCAATTCTGCTCTTTCATCAATATCTTAAACTGTGTTGTTGATCGTGGTAACAGCTGTATTAAAGTAATTCTTTAAATTATGCTTTGTATTTTCATTATGGTATAAAAATATCTTTATTCTGCGTAATTTTTTTTTTAAAAATTTGAATAGTAGTACAAAATTTAACATTTCTGAAGAATATCAAATTTTAACAGGTCGAAAGTTTAACGTTAACGTTTTCTGAATATATCTTTGTATTGAAATATCATATATGCCGATTTTTTTTTTTGTATTAAACAGTTTTTACTTTTAACACATATGTAATAAGTGATAATAAATTATGTATATTCCTTTCTAACCAATATTCAAGATTAAAATAATTTTAAAAGTACAGCATTTAATTATAACTTCAAAAATAATGTTAACACTTTCGCGACCGCTCACGTAGATTCACGTCGTTTGAAAATCTCTCACTCCACCAGTGGGCTTTTATTTCACAATTTGTATGTTATTTATTTCTTAAAAATATATCCAATATTCCTATTTGTGCCAGGGTTGCGAGATTTGGCCTTTTTTTTATTCAATAGTTACCAATAATTTTTATTTGTAACGTTTGGCTAATCACTTCGAAGATTGATAGTCTATTATGGTTATCAAATGTCACTTCTCAAAATTATTGGTGACTATTGAATAAAAAAATGGCCACTCTGGCAACGCTGTTTTGTACTAATGATATAAATGGTTTGATTAGAAAGAGTGTAACTATAATGTATATCCATTTGTAATATACATGTGAATACGGAACACTTTGTTCAGAAATATTGTAACTGTGGAGAATAACGCCCACAGGCAGACCTTACTGTGAAAATGACAAAAACATGCGGTCGCGCGAAAGTGTTAAGTTTCCAGAAGGGTCCACGTATATACTATTTTAAATAAGGTAAAGCTAGGAGAGATCGCATGGTAGGGGAGATTGCGCACACAGGGGGATCAGAAGGAAATAGTAGAGTGAGCGAGATGAAATTTTAGGTGGTTGTAAAATATCAATAGTTGAATTTGTATGTTTATTGCTTTAAGAGTTTAAGATAAATCGTGATTATTTTGTCTCGTTCTCCAAAATAAATGCTTGAATTTTCACAGCCCTTTATAAGAATTTCAATACAATGGTAGTAGTACAAAATATTTTTAAATTAAACTATTTCTCATAACCTACTGACCTTGACTAACAGTACAAGTACCACGATTTCCTCTAATGGTGAGTAATTAAATGATGAGTCTAAATGGTGTGAAAAGAAGTGGATACTAAGAATGCTATAGAAAAAAAAAATAGAAATTTAAGAGCTTTGCCAATTAAAAAAAAACAATTTTAATATAACAACAAAAATTGATCGTCCGTTTTCTTTGTAAAAAAAAAAAAAAAAAAAAAGGAAGAAAAATTGTTTTATACAATTATAAAAAACGTCTTAAATAAATAGTATTTTCGGTTTTTCAAAAGCTTTTTAAGCATAAGCATTCAAGTAAATAATTTTTTAAACAATCTTGTTTAATTATTCTACAAAATCAAACTTACACTTCTTGCATAATCTTTATATTTTTCTAGCACGCATGTTTAACAGCAATTTTTTCTGTAAAATAAACCTATATATATATTTAAAGGAAATTTATTGTTAAAAAATTGTTGGAGACGTTTCCTTACAAAAGTCATTGCAAATTCTAGGGTTATTAATTAATTCTTCAAAAACTATTTCTGTTATTGTTCTAGTATAACACAACTGCTAACTTTTGCAAACTTTAATTAGTACAACTATATTTTAGAGAAAATTAAAGACTAACTTTAATAAATTAAAGAAGGCAAAGAAATATAATTATTTGGAAATGATATCCAATATGCGTGTAAGTCGCAAAGAATGTATTTTTACTTACTTATTTATTTTATTTTATTTTATTTTATTTTTTTATTTATTCTTTTTATGTTGGATCATTCACTGAAATCTGTAATGTTACTGTTATCGTTGTTTGATATTTTTTATATTTCTTCTTCACTAACATATTCAAGAAATTCTCTCTGCAGACGTAGATCACGATTGCCAAATTTGGTCTGTTTTTATTCAGTAGTCACCAATTATTTTTATTTGTAATGTCTGACTAATTACTTCGGAGATAGATAGTGTATTATGTATATCAAATGTCACTTCTCAAAATTATTGGTGATTATTGAATAAAAAAAGGCCAAATTTGGCAACCCTGACGTAGATACAATTAACATTAGCCTCAGATTTGCGTATAAAATTATTTTATTCTTTGTATTTCAAAGAATACGAAACAAAACGAAATCTTAGTCTGTTGTCCCCGCCTTTATTCCATACCACTCAATTTGTTTGTAAAAATAATATTTTCTTTTTTTATCGCAGTTATGCGTTGGAGAACATTCTTTTTTTTCTCACGAATAAAGTGGTGTGAATTAAAGGCGGGGTTGAAAATACTCCGGATTAAATTAAAATGTTGGCATTTATGGTTGTATCTGACTACTTAGGTGTAATTTTCTCAGTATCTTTAATGACAATTCTAAAAATGAATTAATCATAGAGAATCTGGGAAAGTATATAATGAAACTTTCGTCGATTATTTTGTTTCAGTTTCTTCCTTAATATTTTCTCGTAAAGATAATTTATAACAGCATCAAAAATCGAATAAGTTATTTTGTTATGGGACTATAGTAACAAAAATAATTTATAATAACCTCACAAAAAAAAATGTAGATCAAAACTAAAGTAAAATTTAATCCAAAACATAGAAAAGATGAATTAAACTTCCAAAAATGCCCCGTATGGCTTGGGACATACGTGTGAGGTTACAGCATGCTTTTATACGATCAAAACCCTCGCACTAAGCGGACAGTTTAATGATAAAGCACAATTACGGCTAATATAAAATAAATGAATTAAATAAAATGGAACAAGCAAGAATCGAACAATATTCAAGCAAACAAATATGTATATATCTATAAATATATATTTTATTGTTAAACTCGAAATCCGTTAGTGTGCAGATTACCTAGCTAATCTGCATATTAAGTAAAATGACCCGTTAATGTGCGGAATCAAGAATTTTACTCATTTTAACTAGGTAATCTGCACATTAGCGGCTTCTGTATCGTTAAAGTTCAAATGTTTGTTTCTCTTATTTCCTTTCCCATTTTATTTTGGGAACGACCAATTATAACTATAGGTACATAATACATAATTAGTTGCATAATACATAATTAAGATCTTCATTTAAAGTTAACTGATGTCTTTTTCCCACGTAAGTTGGGGACTTCGCTTATTTTTAAGTATTTACACGTGCAAATTTGCCACATATTTGCCACATTTTGGTCTGCTGATTCCATAATAATTTTTTTCCCACATAGGTTGGGGTCAATGTAAAAATTATTGAATTTACTTAAGTTAGGGTAGTTTTCCTTTTTTACGTTTCTTTACATAATAACAATATTAACTTTTTCAATACATGTTACATAAAATAGTTTTCATAAGTTTCCACCACTTTTACTAATAACACATAGGTTGAGGCCTACATTTTGATTTTTTTTTTTAATTTTTTTACCGGCATATTTGTAATTCTCAACTGAAAATTCCAGTAAATTCCAGAAAATTACTCTCCCTCCACTTTTAATTTACTTTCGCTCGTCGCACAGGGGTAAAGCTTTACAGGGGCTACCCCAGAATTCAGGGGTTTTGAAAATTTTGGGTTCTTTGAATTTCATGTTAAATTACTTTATTTTTATAGAAATTTCTCATTTTGAATGTTTAATTTGCCTTATTATGTATTAACAGCTCTCCAAATATAATTTATTCACACTTGCCAATATACTAATTAATATTCCGCAGTGTTGTTAGGCTAACAATATTACGAAATGTTAATTAGTACGTTGGCATGTATGTTTATTATAAGTAGTCATATGATATATCATTAATACGTCTTTCCTGTCTTCAATGAAGTAACAGTTTTCAGGGTTTTTACATGTTAGGTAGTTTCACCCCTGCGTCTCATTTCCTTTCCTTACTGCTTCCCCCCTCCCTCGACTTTTGGTTTCCCCAGTCTTATTTTCATATACTATTAACAGAAATAAATGGTAAGTTAAAGCGTTAAGTGTCCTATTGATATATTTAGAGTAACATGCTTAAAAAATTTAGTGATGTAAACAACATAGTAATAAAAAAATAAAAATAAAATAAAAAAAAAAAAGATAGCAATAAAATTAAACATATCATATATATGCAGGGTTGTTAAATTTCTATATACAAAATTTTGTATTAAAGAAGAAGAAAAAAAAAAAAAAACAGGAGATAAATTATTTGATTATTTGTCACATAAAAAAATCGCTTTTCTTTCGATATCCACAACAGTATGTTAAATTATATAAATTACTGGTTAGTATAAGAGAATTTTACCACACACAAAGACACACACACACACAAAAAAAAAAAAAAAGTAAAGTAAAGAAGAATTCTTAGCGTCAAATAAGTGCATCTGTGATGTGAAACACTACAGTAATGTATTTTATATTAAAATGGACCTTAACCAGTTTTTTTTTTTTTTTTTTAAATTATTATTATTATTATTAAGAGTATGAAGGAAAAAAAAAAGTTTCGAAAATGTATATAGTAAGGGTTTTATGCAGCATTATTAATATTATACACTAACCGCCCTTAATAAAATCACAGGTTCATAAAATCAGCCGTTTAATATGATCAAATTCCTGGGACCGGAATCAAATCAGTACAAACTAGTTTTAACACCACCGATTAATAAAATCAGCATCCCGGTTAATGAACTCAAAAAACTTTCATCAGCAACAAAAATGTCATTTATGTACGCTGAACAGAGCCTGATTAAGGGGAAAGCACACATTATTTATACTTACACCGTTATTTTTTAACAAATACTTTCCTCCTATAATAAACAGAAAATTCTCATTTAAAATTATTTTAAAAGAATTCTGGTGTCTAATAACGGTGAGTAAATTGGATTGTTTTACACCGTTCATTGTTTATAAAAAATACTTCCTCGTCAAAGCGTGGAATTTCTATGACATGAAGTAAAAAATAATTCTAAAAATATTCCGGTGAGAGCGGAGATAATGTGTGCTTCCCCCTTAATCAGGCTCTGACGCTGAACAGAATATTCATTTGCTCTGTGATATTTATTTTTAAATTAAAAAAGAAAATGAAGTACAGCAATACGTTCGTTATCTCTCTTTGTCGAAAATTTTACAGTTGCAGTACAGCAACAAATAAAACGTGCCCCATCACTTGCCTTACTAACAATTTCAAAAAACGTATTCTTCAAAGCGTGGTAATAAGTTACAAATTCAGGGATGGAACACGGGCGCAGAATTCACACCGGAATGTGTTTAAGAAATTTCTCTACCTATAATATCGTCGATTTCAGAGGTAGAAAATTTTCTTACATTCATAGTGGTATGAATTCTGCGCCCGTGTTCCATCCCTGCAAATTTAACTTGATTCAGAAGTTATTTTTATTTATTTATTTATTTATTAAAAGACAATTTTTAGTTCTAATTTTGAAATAATTAAGTAGCAAAATGTTTAAACGGAAAATTTTTAATTTTAAAAGACGAACTTTAACTTTTGGCAAAGAATAATGATGATTTTCCTCAAAAGAAAACACATCGGAAAATGGGATACTATTAACTTACTTATTTTGAAAGGATAATAAAGTAATTATTAGTCCAAAATTAATTAATACTGTTGTTTAATTCCATTATTTGTTACATTTTGAACTTTCTTTCTAAATTCAGAGAAGTAACACAACTTTCTTGAGTGCAGAAACGTCCGCCGGATATAAAAATCAGCCGCTTAGTAAAATCACTTTGACTCAGAACGAATTTGATTTTATAAGCGGCAGGAACTGTATATAAAATAACACTAAAAATATTTATGTAATTTAGTAAACAACTAATTATACCTAGGTTTAACTTAATTAGGTGGCCTTGAATATGACAATATGTAAAAGAATCAATTGTGTTTCTGGATATATGGAGATTGACAAATTCTTTAAATAGTCAGAATACAATTATTGCGACAGAATTTGCGACAATTATTGCGAACAATTTATTGCGACAGAATATGATAGAAATTATTAATAAAAAGTACGGGTGTCACTATTCCGTTTTGGGACGGTCAGAATCAATTCATTAAGTGAATATTTAAGTGTGACAAATTATTTATACTCTACAAAATTTAATTTAACAAAAATACATCTACACCTTTAATTCAATTTAAAAATTAACAATAAGTGATATATATATATATATATATATATATATATATATATATATATATATATATATCAATCAAAATGGGGAATTTAAAAGAATCAAAGTGATTCATTCAAAGAGAGAAATTAAAATAATGTAAATATATGCTTTAAAAATAAGGAAAAGAAAAATTACTCGGTGGGGTACTTATATATATATATATATATATATATATATATATATATATTAAGGATAATTTATTCTAGTTTTCTAAAAGTAAGACATATTTCTGTTTTTTTTTTTTTTTTTTTTTTTTTTTTTTTCAAATTGGCGTATTATAGGCATGTCAATTATGAGAAATTATTTCAGTAGCAATTATTTATAATAACGTTAATTTTATTTTATTTTGAGTTAATGTAATTTTAAATTAGAATAGTCTTAATAAAAATGTATGATTATCTAAATGCTAAATTTTACAATGAGATACTTTTAACATTTTCAAGTACTTTTGGAATAAACAAAGGGTCATTATATTTTTATATATAAAGATTATTTAAATATTTTGAGTTATGAAACATAATGTTCATATCCACATATGAAACAAATTTGTACTTTCGTTATTACTTAACCTGTTCTATCTAGAACATGGCAACATTTTAATTTATTTCGGAACATTGTTAGCAGCCACCCTTTTTCCACACAACATTTTTAAGTGCATTTTCCTTATTATTCAATCGTAATTACATTAAAAAAAAAAAAATTACAAATACAAATAAGGTGGTTTTCAAAAAAGGGTGATAACACAGTTCCCAAAATTGCAATTTATTCTGGGGTATTTTTATCCCCGTCTTTATTCCATGCCACTTATTTTTTAAAAGTAATTTTTAATTATTAATCGAAGTTATATATTGCCGAACATTTTTCAACAAATAAACTGATGCGAATTAAAGGCGGGGCTAAAAATACTTCTCTGCAATAAAATAAAATGTTAGCATCTATAGTGGTACTAACACTACTCCGGAGTAAATTAACATCTTGGCATGTCAGAATTGTTTGCGAATTCCTGTTTGCAGCAATGGAGAGTGGGCAAAATTACCGTGGGCAATTTATAATAAGGCTTAATTAATTTAGCTTATTAAGGCGTATTTAATTAAAGCTTATTAAGGCGTATTTAATTAAGGCTTATTAAGGCTTATTTAATTTAGCAATATTGTTACGATAAATTCTCTTAACATCATTAAAGTTCTGAAATAATGTGAAGAATCGATGACTTTAGAAATTCAAAAGGTTTGTAAAATTTCATACAATTTTTAAATTTCAATGCGCATATGAGATACTATATATAATTAAGTACTAAACGAAATATTTAAAGATAGATTAGCAAGATTTAAATAAGATTTTTAACACTTTCAGGTCTGAGCTACTTCGACCACAAGTCTCCCTGTGGACAGAAGGTTTTTGGTACTTTTCATGATTTTGTAAAAATACGTGCCAGATATGTATTTTAAGAATTTTTTTATTATCATAAACTTCTAACTGTTCTTATTCATAATGAAGGAATTATTTAAATATGCTAAGATTTAATATTTAATGAGAAATTGTTGAAAAAATATGTTTTAAAGTTAAAAAAAAAAAAAAAAAAATCCACATAAGTAAAGATTGTTTTTTAACATAAAATTTTACATAGACGTAAATAAAAACTTACCCAAATATTGTACAAATGCCTGATTATTTCTAAATAAGCATTATTTAGTAAAATTTGCTTTTGAATTTTACATTTCAAAGAAATTACTCTGATTCTAGATCGCTACTCTTAGTTTGGTTTAGTGTTGCCATTGCCATCTCTCTCTCACTCTGTGTATATATATATATATATATATATATATATATAAAATGGAGCTAAAATGTTCGTAGATGATATTTGAAAAGTCGGTGAACGAATTTAGGCGGTATTTTTATAGCCCAGAGAGTTAAAAGTTGACTCCGAGAGAATATCGGGCTTAATTCGCTTCACCAAAAACAACAACCCGAATGACTATCGGACTTAGAACGCAAAGTGTTAAATATTGTATAATTTCTTTTAATACACAAGATTTTTTTTTATATTATAATCAAATTTATTAAGCAGAGCAGAAGAAACATAATAAAATATTCCATAAATTCTAATACTACGTAAGTATTTCAAATTGTATTGAAATTCATAGCTATGAGCATGTACGCCTTTTCTCTACCGGAAATTTTTTATAAAATTATTTTATATTTGTTTCTCACCAGACTGTTCGCGCTGATTAGATAATAGATATGTATATTAGGGGGGGGGGGGGCGGAAAATAATGTCGTTTTGAATTAATAAAATGAAACCGGAAATTTTTTTTTAACAGTGTTTACATGGTACTTTACAAATAACCATCTTATAAGTTACCTAAGAATATCTTAAATTATATCCAGGATAAATTTCCGATGTCAGTATTTTAATTCAAAACGACATTATTTTCCGGTCCCCCTAATTTATATATATATATATATATATATATATATATATATATATTCTTTTTTTTTGGGGGGGGGGGAGCGCAAAAGTTCACGGCTGTGGATATATATATAGTATTCTCCTTTTTTTTTTTTTTTTTTTTGATAATCTAATTTATCATTAATTTAAAAAGCTGATATTCGGTTAAAATTTTTCAGTTGACATTCAGAAATTAAGATTGCCATTAGCGGAAGATTCCCGTCCTTTTTTCTAAAACCAGTAAATTTTTCGAGTAATATTCTGCAACTGTAATTGCGATTAAATACGAAATAAAATACTTCAAGAATATACTGGTGTGAAAAAGAAGGCGGAGTTAAATACTACGGAATCATAATTAGGATGTTGGCAAGTATGCATTAAACGAAAACTTAAAAAAAAATAATAAAAATAAATAAAAAACTAGTATGTTGTGGCCACCACAAGACTTTCTTCTATATTTACCTATACATATTCAAGCAGTAACAATATTGAAAAAAAAAAAAAAAAAAAAAAAAAGTACGATTTTTTTTTTTTCTAAGTTTTTTTTTTTTTTTGTTAAAAGTGAAAAAAATCGATAACTTTGTTTTAAATTATCACAAATTTATAGTTCAACCATTCGTTTTAAAGGTATTGACGAGATCTTTCGAAAGATACCCATCTTGAAACTTTGCCCCCCCCCCCGGGTGGGTACTTCCCCCCCCGCTGGGGGGGGGGGGACCGATGCCCCCACATGCACAAAAATTTTTTCCTAGATAACTACTACTATTATCAACCTGATCTTTCGAAAGATACCAAATGTGAAAATTTACCCCCCCTGGGGGGGTATTTCCCCCTAGGGGGGGAAGTGATGCCCCCCCTGCAGAAAATTTTTTTCCTAGTTACATACTACTATTATCAATAATTCATATTAATTTTACAATCACAAGTTTAAAACAACTCTAATTATGCACATTTATACGAATTTTTGTCCTATGCTGCCATGTTAAAAATTTAGATAAAATGCTATCACAGCGCCACCTGTTGAGCTATTGATCCCCAAACATAATCAGCACCAGTTTATGTCGGGGACCAACTAAATACCAAGTTTGGTTAAATTTCGTTAAAAAAAAAAAAAAAAATGCGATATTTTTCTAAGTTTATTTTTGTTAAAAGTAAAAAAAATCGATAACTTTGGTTTAAATTATCACAGATTTATCGTTCAACCATTCGTTTTAAAGGTATTGACGAGATCTTTCGAAAGATACCCATCTTGAAACTTTGCCCCCCGGGTGGGAACTTCCCCCCCCCCCCCCGGTGGGGGGCAACCGATGCCCCCACATGCACAAAAATTTTTTCCAAGTTAACTATTACTATTATCAACGAGACCTTTCGAAAGATACCCATCTTGAAAATTTACTTCCGCGGGGGGGGATTTCCCCCTCCAGGGGGGGGAATCGATGCCCCCCATGCACAAAATTTTTTTCCTAGCTAACTACTACTATTATCAATAATTCATATTAATTTTACAATCACAAGTGTAAAATAACTCTCTTTATGCCCATTTATACGGAATTTTGTCCTATGCTGCCATGTTAAAAATTTGCATAAAATGCGATCACAACGCCACCTATTGAGCGATGGATCCCAAAATCTAATCAGCACTAGTTTATGTCAGGGTGCAACTAAATACCAAGTTTGGTTAAATTTCATTCATTGGTTCGTGAGATACAGCGTCCACAAAAAAATGATACAGACAGACAGACAGACAGACAGACATTTTCTAAAAACTATTAATTCGTGCTCTCCATATCCCAAAACATGTAAATCCATCAAAAAGTGGACTTCGAAAATTTTCGCGAATCCAATACTTTCTCTATATTACATATAGAAGAAAGTAATAATAACATGTGACTCGACGAAACACAACATACTGCTTGATAACGACACCAATTGCCTGCGTCACTTCCTATATCTTACTATACTTAGCGCGGCGAGAAACCACCGCTTGCTTGACGTATATGAAGATTTACCTATTTTGATTCAACTACTCTGTGTGAAACATTGCTTTATATTATTTTAAGGGCAAATAATAATTGGTTTTAATTGAATTATAAGAATTAATTTTTTATTTTATATGGGGAAAAAAAATGTCATTAGATGCGTATTTCACCATTACGTCAGCGAAAAAATGGAGTAGATTATAGGATGATTTTCATTATTTTTTAAATATGAATACAATTTATGAACTGCAAAATGTTTATGTAGTAAATATTGTATTATATTAATATGTTTCAGATACTCGAATGTATTCGTTTATGCGACTGTGAAATATATCTGAGGGTGTATAAAGTCATACAAAATCCCTCTCTCCAACTAAGTTCATCAAAAGAGTCATACAAACATACGAAATTGGTAACAGACGATTAATAGTAACGTTTACATTAAAACGGTATACATAGATTTTGTTTAGGGACCGTCTACACATTAAAACTGGTTCGAATTTTATATTATTTATTAGCACGCACACATTTTTATTTGTATTTTATATTACTTATTTATTTATTTATTATTTCAGTTATTCTGATCTAATCAATCAGGAAAACGGTAAATTTTATATCTTTTCTCAAATTTTCTTAGAGTAAAACTTGTTAAAATCTGAGGATGATATTGTTGAATAAATCTGACTGATTTTATTACATATCTTGCCATAAATATATGAATTCAAATAATAAATGTAAAAATTAATAGAATGAAATTATCCATACACATTCCACGCATATTTTTTTTTTTTTTTTTTTTTTTTTTTTTTTTTACGAAAACGTATTTTACTTTGGTAAATTATTAATAAATTCATACTTCAAAAAATTATTATAATATATTAATTTCTGAACGAATAAAACAAACATTATCAGAAACATGGGTTTAAAATTTACAGCTTTTTTCTACCGTTATTTCTCAGTTATAATGATAATCTTCTTTTTCTTACTGTCAAAGAGCCATCAACTGTTGTCATTTATAAATTAGAAATTAAAATATCTACAAGAAAAGCTTTACATATTTCCCCTCTTTGTGTGTGTGTGGAGAGATTTCAATGGTTTTCTAAGTAATGTCCGATTTTTACTACACAAATTTACTTATTTATTGTAAAACTAACGCATTGCAGGCATGAGATTGGGGTATAATAATATTCCAAAAAGGAATAAGTAACGCCTATTAACATTCTCTGAAACAATACTTTTTAATATTTCGTGCATTCGTAACTGATTAAGTGATTCAAAACTAAATTTTTTTAGACCCACGGATAAAAAAAAATATCAATGTGTGGTGAGACCATTAGATATATAAACCAGGTCCATTTACATCATTTAATTTTGAGAACAAAAACTTGATTATTTAATCACGGACATGTGAAATCATACTCTGAGATAGAACACGGAATAAAAAAACAAAAAAACAAAAAAAAACCCCAAAAAACTGATTTTTTAAATTTTTAGTATTTCATTTTGCTTCTAGAAAATGAGAAAAATGCACTTTGCAAAAAATCGCATTTTTCAACTCAAAATTTAAAAAAAAAAAAAAAAAATCAATTTTTCGAAAATGAGCACTAATTTAAGGCTTAAGAAATTTGTGACTGTTAAAACAGAATTAAAAAGAATACATTAGGTAATGAGTAATTATGGAAACAGATTATGTCATAGAATAACATCAGTAACGACTGTCCGCTGGATTGGGTATTGCCCCTTCTTAATAATTAATTTTTGCACTTAATGAACATTTTAGAAGAGAAAAACAGATGCACACATTATTACAAGTATATTAATATTTGCATTATAACAAGTATTACAAATTTAATGACAACTAAGGTATTTTTATTTGTATAAATTTGATATGACATTAAGCATTTAAACTAAAAAACTATACATTTGTAAATGGATATTAATAAAAAAATTAATCCAGAGACATTTTTTTTTTTTTTTTTTTTTTTTTTTTTATAATACATTCAATTTTAAATTATTGCAATAATGGTATGCGTATAAATGAACATAAATTTTATTAAGGACTTCTTTGAAAAAAGAAAAATGTTATGTACAAATATACATTTCTATGTATATGATTATAAAAAATTATAAAATCCTTTTATATTATACGAAATGTATGAAGCCAAAATTTCCAAAAAATATAAACGTTTCCATTACTGAAATGTTACTGAAAAACAATTTTTCTCTAAAAAACAAAATAGTAAATAATTGCGCATAAAATAGATTTTGTTTCAATTGTCACACTGTAAGAGAAAAAAAAAAAAAAAAAAAAAAAACATAAAATAATACTCTCCTGCTGCACCACCCAGGATCGAATTAAATTCCACCGCATAGCAAATAACGACTTTTCCTCACAACTATGGCATCAGTTCTCGTATTGTTACTTAAAACTTGCCAGTAGTGCTTTTATACCAAATTTTCCGTATATATATATGTATGTATATATAAAAGAAAGAAAGAAAGAGAAAGAAGAGAAGAGAAAGGAAAGAAATGTATATGCCAGGTATAGTCTGTAACAATTCATTTATACTCTATCCAGTTATTTAAAAAAAAAAAAAAAAAAAATTACTTTTAAGCAATTAAGATGTAATTTTAGTTATACACACACACATACACACACATATATGAAAATTTTGAACTTCTAGAAAAAACACATCTGTAAAGTGAAAAAAAAAAAAATATTATGTATGTTACATATGCATAGCTGCCAAGTTTTTTAATTTATTCCGAAATGTAGTTAGCCCCGCTTTTTTTTTCACACCGTAATCTTTGTAGAAAAAATTTACTCAATATATAATTACGATTGAATGTGAACACAATTACTTTAAAAATATTACGGTGCAAAAAAAAAAAAAAGGGGGCGGGGCTATCAACATTGCGGAATAAATATAAAAACTTGGCAGCTACGCATATGCTTGCTGTTTTCAACAGTTTTTTTTTCTATGTAGTGTTTTAACACACTGAAACATTCATTACATTCAAAATATGTGTAAGTAATTTAATTAAAAGCTTTACGTATACCATAACTGACACCTCGTACATATTTTCAATGCAACTAATTTATAGTAATTTTCTTTGGTTTATAATTGAAGAATTTTAATATTTAAATAAAGCAAAAAACTTTCTATAAAAGAAGTTCTGTTGAGAAAGCGTAAAAATTTTCAATTGCGTGTAATATGTATTATAAAAGAGCTTCAATATAATATTTATAAGATTATTTGCGATACTTTATTTTTAATGCAAGTTTTTAGTGAATTTTACCATTTCCAACGGTGTTTTCAAAATTGGCAATTTAAAAAATTAGCAATAATTTGATTTTGCCATTTTCGTAATTTTCTGCACGTCTAGCCGCCAATAGCTCTGGATATTTCTTTTTGGAGTAATGCCATTTTATTTATTTATTTATTTATTTTTCAATTTATTTTATTTTATTTTTATTTTTTTTACTCGTTTTGCGTAGCATGTTTAAAACTTCAGAAAGTAAGGATTTTATAAGATTAATAGATTTTTCCTTCAAAATACAGTAGCGTGAAATTGAGATCAAATAACGTTTGTATGAAGATTTATATTTCTCATAAAGAACTTCTATTAACACTTTCTCGACCGCTAACGTAGATTCACGTCATAATCTGTATCTCGACCAGTGGGCCGTTTCCTTAGAAATCCGTAGTTATTTTTTTCATAACACTTTTGTGACCGCTGATGTAGATTCACGTCATTTGAAAAGCTGTAACTCCGCCAGTGGGCGCTTCTTTCTCGGTTTTTATGCTACTTATTTCTTAAGTATGTACCCAGTGTTCATGTTTTTGCAATAAAATTTAATGTGGATACAAATATATTGATTAGAAAGAATAGAATTATAATGTATATCCATTTGTAATATAAATGTGAATATAGAAAATTTTGTTCTAAAACATTTATCTTGGGAGAATAACGCCCACAGGTGGACTTTTCTGTAGAAAAGATAAAATCATGCGGTCGTGAAAGTGTTAAGAATATACTCAATATTCATATTTGTGCAATCAATATACTATGGATACAAATTCTTTGATTAGAAGGAGCACAATTATGATGTATATCCATTTCTATTATAAAAGTGAATTAAAAAAAAAAAATTATAGTGAAATATTATATTCTGGGAGAATAACTCCCACAGGAGGACCTTTCTGTCAAAAAGATAAAATCATGCGGTCTTGAAAGTGTTAAGAATATACTCAGTATTCATATTTGTACAATCAATATACTATGGATACAAATTCTTTGATTAGAAAGAGTACAATTATGATTCATATCCATTTCTATTATAAATGTGAATATAAAAAAGTTTTATAGTGAAATATTATATTCTGAGAGAATAACGCCCACAGGCGGACCATCCTGTCAAACAAGACAAAAACATGCGGTAGTGAGTCCAATATATTGAAATAATAAAGTCACTAGTCTTGTGAAATTTAGGGGCATTTTATTCAACAGTCAGCAATAATTTTAAAGAATGGTGTTGTTGTTTTTCTATTTTCTATTTTAAATATATAGTTTCAAATAATGTTACAAATAATTGCAAAATTATAGTTTACATTGACATCACTATACAATTATGCATAATCTTTTTGTAAAAACATCATACAGTATTTATTTATAATTCACAAAATCTTATAATTCACTATCAAAGGTTTAGTTTTGCACAGTACGGCACATGACGTTTAAATTAAAATATTCAGAAATTAATTTTATAATTTATTTGTCCTTTAATACATATATTTAATAGTATTTTACAAAGAAAATTATTCACTGATACACAAAGAATTCTTTTGTTGAATCAACAAAAATATGTGCACAATAAAAAATGCTCCCACATGCAGGGCCTGATTAAGGGGGAAGCTCGCTCTTCACACATTATTTATACTTACACCGTTATTTTTTAACAAATACTTTCCTCCTATAATAAACAGAAAATTTTCATTAAAAATTATTTTAAAAGAATTCTGGTGTCTAATAACGGTGAGTAAATTGGATTATTTTACACCGTTCATTTTTTATAAAAGATATTTCCTCGTCAAAGCGTGGAATTTCTATGACATGAAGTAAAAAATAATTGTAAAAATATTCCGGTATGAGCGAGCTTCCCCCTTAATCAGGCCCTGCCCACATGTACCAACCATTAGACGTAGTACCATCATGTTATCAAATATCCTTAAACCTAATATTGACTCAAGAACCAAGACGCTGAGATTAACTGAATTTATCTGCTCCTTTATATGGTCTTTACGTTGTATCGAAAATTCTAGCTATTCCAGCCAGGGACTTATTTAGACCGGGGCACTCATTATATACACTTACACCATTATTTTTTAAGCAATACTTTCCTCTCATAATAAACAAAAAAGTCTAATTAAAAATTATTTTTAAAGAATTCTGGTGTCTAATAATTATAAGTAAATTCGATTGTTTTACACCGGTCATTTTTTATAAAAATAATTTCCTAGTCAAAACGTGGAATTCCTATGATATCCAGTAAAAAATAATTGTAAAAATATTCCGGTGAGAGAGTGCCCCGGCCTAAATCAGGCTCTGATTCCAGCTTTAGACATGTAAGTTCAGGAAGTCGAATTTCCTTGAATATTGATTTTTAAAAGTTTGGTAGGCCTACATTACAATTTTTCACCAAAAGTGGCCGTAAATTTGCCATATTTATGGCCATATCGTGAAGTTTCTCGCAAGAACAAACTTCGTTAAACTTAATATAGTGTCCTTTGTTTCCACTTTAAACTTTTGATGGATTTTGTACATTTAAAATAAACTGACACCAGAATTTACGAGCAAAGAGAGATAAATTAAGGTCTGTCCATATGTAACCTTGCATTAAATCCTATTGATAGTGATGAAACTGAGAGAGAAGTCAATTCTACTGTTAGAAGATTCTTGAATAACCCCATTCCTCCCTCTGACTTTTTGGTAACCCACGCTGATGTCATCCGCGAAATCAAAAAACTTAAAAATAAAAAAGCCCCAGGCATCAGCGGAATCACTAATGACGCCCCCAAGAATCTACCATTCAGTTATATTCCAAAAATCACCCATCTATTTAATAATATTTTTAAATTTAATTATTTCCCTTTTTATTGGAAAACTGCTGTCATTGCTCCGATACTTAAACCTGCCAAACCCCCTGATAGGGCTTCGAGTTATCGCCCAATTTCCCTACTTAATGTTCTAAGTAAGTTATGCGAAGCCTTTATTGCTCAACAGATTGATTCTCATATTGCAGAAAATAATATTATGATTCCAGAACAATTTGGGTTCTGCAATGGCCTTTCAGCCCCACACCAGGTCTACAGATTAGTTGAGCACATTACCACCGGCAAAATTCGGAAGCAATATACTGCGGCAGTTTTTCTGGACATTGAAAAGGCATTTGACAAAGTTCGGACCTCTGGCTTAATTTTTAAACTTATTAGTTATAACATTCCACCCGCCCTTATTAAATTAATTCATAGTTACCTACTTGACAGGAACTTCCACGTGAAGGTGAAAGACACTCTTTTACGGAACTTTTTTCCCCATTTCGGCGTTCCTCAAGGCTCCAAAATTAGTCCTAAACTATTTAATCTTTATATTAATGGTATTCCTCGCTACCCTCATACCTCATTGGCTATTTTTGCAGACGATACCTGTATTTTCGCTTCAAGCGTCAACAGGCGTTATGCTATTTTGGCAATTTCCCGCCACCTCAAAATTTTGGTTCATTGGTTTTATAAATGGAGAATAGCATTTAACACTACCAAAACTGAAGCTATTCTTTTTTCACGTGGAAGAAATGCTATTACAACTGATAAACGTGATAAATTCCAAATTAGCCTCGGCGCCACCCCCCTACCATGGTCGAATCACTGTAAATACCTTGGTGTTATTCTAGACCAATCTCTCACTTTTCAACAACACATTCTAACCACGCGTAAAAAATTCCGTGCAGCTAAAAATAAATTACTTCCCCTCTTAGCTCGGAATAGTAAATTAAACTTTAATAACAAATTGCTCTTGTACACTTCCTACTTACGACCCATTCTCACTTATGCATGTATGGTATGGTCATATGCTGCCAAATCGCATATCAAGTTACTCATTAGGGCTCAATATTCAACTATTCGGCAAATTCTTGATATGCCTTAGTACGTTAGAAATTTTCACATTTGTAAAGAAATTGAAACTCCTAGACTTAATGACTTCATTCAATATTTAAATATACAATTCCATTTGGCTCTTGAACCATTAGATAACTCAGCTTTGAACACACTCGCAACATATGATCATAATAATCCTCTAAATAGACACAGACCCAAAGTGGGCCTCAGTCTAAACTCCCACCTTTAACCTTTTTTATGTTAGCTCTTCTATCTTTTCACTTTTCTTTCGCCTTCGGGCATTGACTTCTCTTCGGAGATTATATCCTATCCTCGTTCTTGCGTTGTCCTGTATTGTGTCTTATTTTGTCTTTGTGTAAAAAAAAAAATAAATAAATAAATAAATAAATAAATAAAAATAAAAATAAAAATTGTGTTTAAAATACCAAAAAAAAAATTATAAAATTTGCTCTTTGAAAAATAAAAAATATTCTTACTATCCCTAAACTTTCTCCTAGTTGTGTAATGCTATATTTAACCATTCTACTCATTTTTACTATTGTGTTTCCCCTTTCCATAAGCTCTAAAATACCTTTGTTACTCTCTTTTTTATTTTTGGTATGTCCCCCCCCCCAATTGCAGTAAAATTGATTTTCTGGACTCTCAATCCGTTAAGCTGAACCTTTAGGTAATGGAGGATGCGTGACGCTGTCACAGGTGCCTCCCATCCATTCAATCCTAACCTTGCATTAAATATATGTTTTCCGAACCGCTTTTTGCAGTAGAAAATCAAACATCTTGAAGTGTTCTGAAGATTCAGGTGAAATATTTGCGAACAGAGATTTAGTGGGGAGGAGTTTGGGGAAAAGAAAATTTAGATAATAATGTAAGCTATGGAAGTTATATATGGATGTTGTCTATGGAAGCTATTTCAGAAATAGACCAGAAATATTTTCAAACTTCTGATTATAAATTTATCCTAATTTTTAACCAACATATATTCCCTGATTTCAGGAATTATTTGGTTTATGTGTGCAAGCATAGTGAATGCTTGATACACATTAATTACCGCTTCGCTTGAAAAATTCAGTTTAAAGAAAGCTATACCAATATAAACTTGGATTTAAACTTGCAGTCGTGAGCTTTTGTGCAAGTCGTTTAAGTTGTCTAGGTATACCTTCTTCTTCATGCACTTTATAATCAACAAAAACTCTTTTTATATACATACAGAGCTGCCAACCTAATCCGGCAAATTGATATTACCGCCCATTTTTCTACACCAGTCATTTCTTAGAGATTTTTCTTCTTAATTCATCACAAATATATTTGAAGAAAATTACTTTAAAAATTAAATGGTGTAGAAAAAGGGGCGGTACTAACAATTTGCCGGATTAGGTTGGCAGCTCTGTACATATGGGTTAGGTACATATATTAGACGAAAGGAAACTATACTCAGAAAGTTACACATATTTAAAATTTTCTAAAAACTAGTGTGATAAAAATTATTTTTGTAAATGGGGATTTTTTTTTTTTTTAA
Organism: Salticus scenicus; assembly: GCA_963930645.1. Lineage (NCBI taxonomy): Eukaryota > Metazoa > Arthropoda > Arachnida > Araneae > Salticidae > Salticus > Salticus scenicus. The sequence goes on along the minus strand of OZ005659.1, from coordinate 204,289,389 downwards.
AGAGCTTCATTTTGGGAAAAATGTGAGCTTATATTTATTAAATGTTTTTTAAGTTTTTCTAAATAATCTACATTTTTAGTATAAATTGTGTTGGGGATTTGTTTGGAAAAAAACCACTTGATTTGGGGATATTTGAGGACAGTTTGGGGGGAATTGATTTTCGACAATCTAGCAACACTGAAATTAAAATAACCGAAACGTTAACTATGAATCTATCTACAGCACATAGAATACAGGGGAAATATTTCGTGTTCTGCATCAGTATTAAAGAATTTTCTTTAATGTTTCTAAACACTATCTGTAATGTTTAATATTTTACATAAATATTTTTTTTATTATTTATACATAATTAACTAATTTTCAGGTGAGAATATCGGAGTATATAGGAAAACATATAATAGGTTATGTTGGAGATGTTTTTTTAACTTTCAAGGAATATGTAAAAACCATAGAAATCTTATCTTTAATAATAAACAATATCCTAATAAAGTATGCTTTAATCGATTAACATGATTTGTTTATCACCTCTAAAATAAAATAAAATATTAAATAAATAAATAAATAAATAAGGCCAATTATACATATATGGAGAGCTGCCAACCTAATCCGGCTTATTATTAGTACTGCCCCTTTTTCTACACCACTTAATTTTTAGAGTATTTATTTTCTTCATTCAACGTAAATATATTTGAAGAGAATTACTCTAAAAATTAAGTGGTGTAGAAAAAGGGGCGGTTCTAATAATTTGCCGGATTTGGTTGGCAGCTATGTATATGTATATATTAATGACAAGTTGCCAAGATTTTATTTTATTCCGGAGTATTTTTAGCTCCGCCTTTGTTTCACAATATGTTTAATTTAACAGTAATTTTTCTTATTTTATAGTTTTATATTGTACAGATTTTTCAATAAATAAAGTTGCCCGAAAGAAAGGCGGGGCTACAAATAGTCCGAAATAAGTTAAAATGTTGGCAACTATGCATACTTGCCAACCTAACCCGGAAGATTACTAGCTTCCGCCCCTTTTTGTAATCACTTAATTTTTAGAGTGATCCTCTTCAAATATATTTACGATTAAATACGAAGAAATGTACACTAAAAAAAGACTATTGAGAAAAAATAGGTGAAAAGGGGCGGGACTAACAATCTTCCCTGTTAGGTTGTCAAGTATGACTATGTTACTGACACGTTGTATCTATAGTGTCGTCCCTCAGTTAAAGAAGTTCAGTTGATCAAAGAACAATTTATTGACTGCTTTCTGAAAGCAGGTAACTGTTTTATTCCACATCATCAGGATAAACAACGCTGAGCATTCGGATGCGTGCCGAATACCATCCGTATAATTTAAGATCTTAACGCCGCCGGATTCGAGTCCGATTCTGGAAGGAAATTTGACTTTAGTTTTTTCGTCAAGAGTTACACGTAAAAAAAAATGTCGAACTTTCTTTGCTGGCTCTGAAATATTCTAATTTCGGTGCGAATCTAATCTCCTCCTTCATTTTTAATAGGTTATTAACTTTATGATTCACAGAACTTGGCCCCAGAAATCCAGGTTTGACAATCAGAGCTGCCAACCTAATCCGAAAAATTGTTAATACCATCCCTTTTTCAACACCACTTAATTTTCAGAGTAATTCTCTTCAAATGTATTTCCGATAAATTAAGAAGAAAAATACTCTGAAAAAAGACTGGTGTGAAAAATTGCTCTGTGCTAATAATCCTCTGGATTAGGTTTGCAGCTCTGTAATATGCATTATTTCATCACGAGAAAAGAAAAATTGTGTTGAATTCAGCAAGTTTTATTCTAAAAAATGTTCAGATTTCTGACTTTTGCGTTATGAAGTGTCTCACTGTGAAACTAACCTTACAGGGAAAATTTCAGATTTTATTTCAAGTTACGAATTTTGTATAGAAATTTCTTTAGATTATCATATGATATTAATTTTAAATAAGAAAACTATAATTTTAAATCTGAATTCTTTCTATTATTTTATATGCAGAAGAATCTCGCTTATCTACGGTAATGAGGACTGAAAATACCTTGGATAATCGAAATTTCGGTTAAAATGGCCGGTTAAATCGAGGGTGAAATATACGGTAAAGTTTAAAATGGATGAAAAAGTAGTCAATGAAGTAAAATAATGTATCTATTACATATTTAAATGTAGTCAGTTAAAAAAGCAACTCAATACATACATAAATTATAAAATATAGTACTGTTCTACTGTATAGTAAAATAAGTATAATTTCTCAAAAGGCACATTTCTTCCAGGACGAGTCGTTTCGAGACTAGCTCGGTTAACCTGGTAATCGGATAGTCGCGGCTGTGATAACCGTGGCTCTACTGTATATCATACTTGCCAACATACTAACTAATATTCCGTAGTATTGTCCCCGCCTTCTTTTTATCACCAGTATCTTTTTAGAGTATTTTTCTTCTTATTTAATCGTGATTGTTTTTGGAGAATATTACTCTAAATATTCACTGGTGTGAAAAAAAGGGCGGGACTAACAACACTACGGAATATTAATTAGGATGTTGGCAATATGTGTATATATTAGTGGGACCAAAATGTAATAAAAATTTCGATCCCTTTGAATTAAAGATCTGAGACCGGAAATTTATCATGAATAACAGTTATAAAAAAGCTTTCATTTTTTTTTTTTTTTTTTCTAATATTATTTTATGTAAATGTTTTTATCTCCTTTTACCAGAAAAGAAAGTATCTATATAACTTACCCATAACTGAAAATTGTATACAGTAAGACCCCGCTTAACGCGGGGGATACGTTCCATCAAAGTAGAGCGTAATGCGAAACAGCGCGCGCACAATTTCAGGGAGTCCCCGTTCTGCTACGAGCAATTTCGGGGAAACCACAGGCAGGTCCTGATTAAGGGGGAAGCTCGCTCATACCGGAATATTTTTACAATTATTTTTTACTTCATGTCATAGAAATTCCACGCTTTGACGAGGAAATATTTTTTATAAAAAATGAACGGTGTAAAATAATCCAATTTACTCACCGTTATTAGACACCAGAATTCTTTTAAAATAATTTTTAATGAAAATTTTCTGTTTATTATAGGAGGAAAGTATTTGTTAAAAAATAACGGTGTAAGTATAAATAATGTGTGAAGAGCGAGCTTCCCCCTTAATCAGGCCCTGACCACAGGGGAAATAAAAGAGCGCTAAACCGAAACAGCGTTAAGCGGGGTCTTACTGTATTTAATATAAAACTAAATCGTATTCGCTAACAAAAAATAAATAAAAACTAATAATAAATAGGATTTTGTCGAACAAGAATAAAAAAGTAAATAATATATATATTATAATGTTAATAAATAAATAAATAAATAAATAATAATTAAAAGAAAAAAAATAAACGAAAAATTAAATCGATGCAATAATTTTTCATTTCTCATTTAAATTATATTGCATCACAGAGTCTTGTCCTAAATCTCATTTTATCTGATTTGTTTAACTAAACTCATAAGTCATTAAAATCTAAACAGAAATTTTTTTAAGCGTTCCTCGAACAACGAGTTATCGATTTCGGTTAAAAAACATTATTACTTCTTTTTTGTTTTTTTTCATTATTATAAAATGTCTGGTCTGGGGGAATTCGATTTACTTTGAGGAAGATAGCGGTACTAACGATTTGTTTACAAATATAATCAATGGACAGTAAAATTAAAAAAAAAAAAAAAAAAAAAAAAAATAGCATAGTTTTAAAATGCAATTTAATGTTTTTTTTTTTTTTTTTTTTTTTTTTTGTATCCTCTATATTTCAAATTGAACGTATTAGAATAGCATGGGATTTTAATAAAGTTATAATTATAAATATTATGATTTTTTTTTTTTTTTATTACGTAAATTTATTTATTTTTTTTTAATTTTATAAAGAATGCGTTATAGTTCCCAGAGGGTGTACTTTAATAATAAAAATATATTTAGTCACACACATTTACATACATAATGAGTCCTATATATACTATTATTACCGGTTTTTCGTAGTCCATATATAACAGTTCTCTTTTCAAAAGTATTTTTATCTGAAATAAGAATAATACGAAATAAGAATTACTATTTGTAAAATGTGGTGCAACATTTGTAGACCCCATACAACTTTCATGATATTTTCGACTAATAAACACCTTCTTAATTTAAAGTCTTAAGTTAACGAATAGCCTCTAAACTAGGTGTCTTCTGCATGGTTCAGAAACGTGGCAATAATTCAAGTGGTAGACAGCACCACTTGCTACAGATTGTGCGATTTTTTAATTCTCAACAATAATTTAAGAAGTGATATCTATAATAATAAATGGAAAGGTTTGTCTGTCTGTCTGTCTGTCTGCCAGTCTGTCTGTTCTTTTATACATTCAGCCCCTATTGAACGCAGAAGTACAAGAATTGACATACGGATGCTCTGGAGCCTTTCCGAGGTCCTCCTCGAAACAGAATTTAAAAATTGTAATTAGTTGTGGAGATATTAATTAAAATGTCGACTCATATCTAATCAGAAAGCGATCTCAATGACTGAGAATTCGCCGCCATTGCATAAAAAAAGATATTTTAACGGAGTTAAAAGCAGAAAAAGTGGAAAATAAATTAGAAATATTTGTCCGATCGTTACGATTTCGGTACCAAATGAAAGGGGATTACTTTTCTGAATCTAAGTGTGCAAGCTGCTTATCGGTACAATAATTAGATTTTTTAAAATTAACTAAAGTATGAATTTTTGTGGCAACATCATTTCAAATGCCAGACTACTGTATGGATGAAAAAGGAAATGATTGTAACCGATTAAGATGTCACGTTTTTTATAGTGGGGAGATAAATTGCAATTTTCAATTTTTTTTAAATTTTCATTCACGTTACGTTTGAATTAATATTCGGCCTAGACAGCATGGCTTTGAAGCCAAAAGAAGAATATTCGACTAAATTTCAATTTTATGAATTTCGATTTAGTTTATATTAAATCTGGAATATCGGATATTAAGAATTTCTTACGAATTTAATTTAGATGCAACTTTTACTTGAATATAAATCAAAATAACATGCTTTAGAACAAATGAGAATAAGTTTAAATCTACTTACCCTCTCTGCCAGCATCCCGAAGATTAAACGACTAAGCCACTCAAATCATTAGAATATAATTCCATATTTGAAGAATAGCTTTATTTGAATAGAAGACATATTTACGATTTATGATTATAATTTTAAGTATGATAAATTGATTTAAGATTATTTGATTTTAATAGTTCTAGTTTATAGTTCAAAGGTACCTTGTACCTCTTTCGAATTCGAATGAGCGACTGACTACCATCTGCTCAGCGCCGTCACTAATGAGTTCACTTCTGCGCATCATTTCTTCCACTCCCCGCCACAGCATATTATAAAGCTACTGTTAAATTTTCATGAAAATATGTTAATAAACAAAAAAATTACATTTTTATTGGGAATTATATTTATCACGACTCATGTGACCAAAACACAATGTAAGATTAAGTTTTGTTTTATATTTTGCAGTAGTATTTTAAATGCTATAAATGCCGTTGAAATTTCGTAATATTTGGTTTTAACGCCCGATAATTCGATTATGAATAAATTAAAAAATGTAGAATTATTAGGAAGGGCTTGAGGGGGGGGGGAGGCAGAAAAAAAAAGAGTTACAGCGTTTGAAATTGCTATCATTATGTTTTAAGGCAAGATAAATCGATTGCGGATATTTTCAAGTGTAAAATTATTAGAAGGTACGGAAAGGGGGGGGGAGGGGTAAAAATGTATAAAAGGAACCGTTGTTTCGGAGAAAACGACAGAAAACCCAGAACGCTTTTATTCTTTTATATTTTGCACAGTTTCGAATTCTGATACTCCGTTCACATTTCATACTATGGATTTTTAACAGTATTTAGTTAAATTTTTCTTTAATACATTATTCGAAAGATATTTTAAAGTACTTTTATATTATCGAAAGTGGAATTCGAGATTTCACCTGATTTACACGTTTTAAGGTATCCTAATTAGGTTTTCTTTTGCTCTCAGCTAATTGAGTAGACCGTTAAAAATTGGTATATGTAGGTTAATTAGGAGGGGCTGAAACGGCGGGGAAGGAATAGGCGCGAGCAGCGCGCACGGGAGTGCGCTGCCGAAGACAGTGGGGACCCGGTCCGACTTTTTATCCGATGAGATATGACTTTTTTTATTTTCTTTTCTTAAGAAAAAATGTTTAATTTCAAAAGGAATATGTGCGCAGCTCACGTATATCTTCACACATGCGCGCGCAGCGCGCATAGGTCTGCGCTGACAAAGGCAGTGGCGACCAAATGCGAGTTTTTACCCGATGATTAATGACTTTTTCTAAAATTCCTTTTCTTAAGAATGAAAGTTTATGAGTAATAACATGAAATTTTGAGAAATCATAAGGATGGTAAAAAAATACGCGCGCGCAGCGCACGGTCTACGCTGCCGAAGGCAGTGGGGACCCGGTGTGAGTTTTAACCCAATCACAAATGATTTTTTCCCCCTTTTTTTAAGCGTAATGTTAATGAGTGATAATATGCAATTTTGAGAATTCATCAATTATAGTGATTCATTTAAAAATACTGACCCGCTAGCGGGCGAATGTAGAGAGGACCCGGTGTGAGTTTTTACCCGATGAGAAATGATTTTTCTTTATTCCTTTTCTTAAGGATAAAAGTTCATGAGTAATAATATGGAATTTTGAGAAATCATAAGGGTGGTGAAGGAATACACGCGCGCAGCGTTCATATATATGCATTCATTCGTTCGCTCGCATCGCGCACGGGTTTACACTGCCGAAGTCAGTGGGGACCCGGTGCGACATTTTTCACGAACAGAATTTTTTTTTTCTCCTTTTTTATCATATGATAAAAATTAATGCAATTGTGAGAATTCATTAATTACAGTTATTCATTCAAAAATAGTGATCAGCGAAGCGGGTGTAGCCTGCTAGTATGATATATAAAATCGACATTTCTCCGATACCATCCAATATTTATATACATTAAATCCCACTTTTAAAAATTTTTGGGGGCTGTTGAATAAAAAAGTCCCGCAATATGTTCCAGGTGGCGCTGTCAACTGCCTTTTTTTCCGAGCCACGCGGAAGACATCTAGTATAGAAGGAAAGGGTTAACATAATAATTTTTATCACTTTGTGCTTCAGACTTCAAATGAGTTCTAAGATTTCTCATGTCATAATATGCTTTGTAATGTCATGTCTATCTGATATGATCAGAGCCTGATTTAGGCCGGGGCACTCTCTCACCGGAATATTTTTACAATTATTTTTTACTGGATATCATAGGAATTCCACGTTTTGACTAGGAAATTATTTTTATAAAAAATGACCGGTGTAAAACAATCGAATTTACTCATAATTATTAGACACCAGAATTCTTTAAAAATAATTTTTAATTAGACTTTTTTGTTTATTATGAGAGGAAAGTATTGCTTAAAAAATAATGGTGTAAGTGTATATAATGAGTGCCCCGGTCTAAATAAGTCCCTGGATATGATATGTTTTGTTATGTTGTCTTTTACAAGCTATTCTTTAATCTGAATTGAGAATTAGTATTCGTAATGTATGGTACAACACTTGTTGATCACGTACGTGGTTCATGATTGTTGAATCCGTACCCTTTAATCGGAAATAGGAATTCTGATTCGTATTTCAGATGCACAACGAATATTGCACGACATTTATAGAACACGTCTGTGTCTCATAATAATTGCACCAGTATTCTTGACAAAAACTAACTTTTAACTTAAAGTCTTACTTAACATTATAATTTTTATCATTTTGGGCTTTCAATTACAAATAAGTTCCAACATTTCTTATGGTTTTGTATATTTTTCTTACATATTTTTTTTCTTTCCATTTCGCAATAAACAGAAAAAAAAATATATATATATATATACAGGTGTTTCATCCTGCTAGCTAACAGTTTTGTGCAAAGGATGATGGGTGACACTGTCACTAGTGCTTCCGCCCTTTAACATTAGAAGCAGACGGTTTAAGTAAAAAATTGAATAAGGACTAATATAAAAGGCCACTTGAAATCTTATTTTAAAATACACGAAAAGAAGGTAGGAGGATAAAGGCATACTTGCCAACATCTTAATTGATATTCCGTAGTATCGTTAATCCCGCATATATATATATATATATATATTACACCAGTAAATTTTTAGAGTAATATTCTGGAAATGCAATTACGATTAAATAATAAGAAAATTCTTCTAAAATGTTTATGGTATGATAAAGAAGGTACTACTGAATCTACTGAATACTACTGAAGGTACTACTAATACTATCATTACTACTGAATATTAATTAGTATGTTGGCAAGTATGATAAAAGTAATAATATCAAACAAAAATGTTTGGAAACTTTATTAACTCAAAAAGGCAGAATTTTCCGGTAGACCTAATTGTTTCTCTATTGAAGAGCTTAGTGGATGAACATGTAATGTGGCGATCTACTAAATTTAAGAAAATCAGTTATAAATTTGAAATGTAATAGCAGAAAGCAGACATGTCAAGTTTATAATTTACTTCAAAGCACTGTTGGCATCTACCATTTTCTCGACACCACACTTTTTGTAGCGCAGTTTTCACCGAAATTTAATTATTAACTGTAAAGAAATATACTTTTCAAGAAATGTAGTTTTTAAAAGAAGTACTAACAATGCTCTGGAAAGCATTTAAATGTTGGCATCGCTGTCATGTGCAGATGCTTAACAACGTCTTTTGCTTAAAATGATTTATTAGCCAGCATAACATATATACGTTTGATATTTAAACTGATGTATAAGAAATCGGAAAAATAGTTCATTTTTTTCCCTTTTATTTCTTTTTTCTTTGTCAAAAATCTTACTTTGTACATCCATTAAGGTGGTAAGTTAATAGCACAATTGTCAGTTAATCTTACGAATTGTTGACGCGATAAATGTCTAGCGACGATTGCAATACGAGGGATCGCCCATAAAGGAGCCAAATGTGAGATTTTTCGCAGCCAAAAGTACTATGCCAATCATATCCTGAAAGATATTTATTTTGATATTCCGTAATACGCCTTGAGGAATTCCAAATAAACCTGCCCCCCCCCCCCCACAAAAAAAAAAAAAAAAAAAAAAAAAAAAGAAAACGGTAAATTATCTTTTTTTAAATTCAAGTTTAAAATATAGTGTAACCGAAAAGTCCAATAATGTTAGAAATTTTAATAATTCACAGAATAATGTCGGTAGAAAGGTATTCGAAATAACATAAGAGTTTTATGGAAACCAAAAAAGCTCAAAAATGACGAACATATGGCGCTTCGTGTGATAACAAAAACAATAATTAGTATAACAATTTATTTTTAGCAAAGACAATCTCTTTACAACGAATGCTCAATATATCGGCAGTCATTCATCAAGAATTGTAGTCGAGAGACAATGTTGTAAACAGCACTAGACAACTTATGTGTAGGTATGGCGGGAAACTGCCGTCGGGTGTTGTGCTTTAGCATCCTTAATGAGGTCAGACGATCGCAGTCCGCTTGCGACATCAGGTAACTCCACAATCAATAACTGGCATGGAACACGGGTGCAGAATTCATAGCACTATGAATATGACAAAATTGTCTACTTCTTATATAAACGATATTACAGGTAGAAAAATTTCTTAAACAAATACCGGTATGAGTTCTGCGCCCGTTCTCCTTTCCTGAAATAATCATACGGATTGAAATCTGAAGACCTAAGAGACCAAGCATGACGGAAGAGGCGGCTCAGCACGTGTTCCTAATCAAATGATGTGCGCAAGAGATCTTTCACACGAGTGGCTATAGGAGATGGAGCGCCATTTTACATAAAAGTGTACCTTCCAGCAGTTGTATGTCAGCCAGGCGGCGGATAATGCGATTCTGTAATATATCGGTACATCTCGAACCCATCACGCTATCAGTTTGAAAAGAAGAATCATGCATTTCTTTGGAGAAAAAGAGTTTGATAACGATTGATGTGGTAAATTTACACCACACGGAAGCTTTCTCGTCTTCCAATGAGGTTTCCCAGACAATTCTTGATTTTTTGATAGCCCAAATTTTGCAGAGTTGTAGGAGTTTACAGCCCCTCGGATTGTAAATTGCGCTTCGTCGAAGCAAATGTTAGACAAATAACCGTCATCTCTTCCCCTAATTTTTTAAATCCCCACGCAGCAAATTCACTTTGATTCATAATACCAGTGGTTAAAAGTTGATGTTGAGGCAGGATTTTGTACGTACATTATTGGAGGGTACGCCTTAGTTCTCTCAATTAGTAGTGCATTGAATGCTTGACTTCACAAATGCGTAGATGAACCCGCCAGTTACCATATCTTCTTGAGCTGGCCGGGAGGCAGTATCACTTGTGTCTGCTGGCCCACTACGTATCCGATCTTCTATACAATCCGTGGCTTCGAACACGTAAACCTTTTCCTCATAGTTACATTTGCACAAAACCTTTATCCTTCCGAATATTTTTGCTATGGCGACAGGATCAGAAAGCTGAAGTAGCAGATTCTCCATTCTGATAGTACAGCTTCATTAAGAATGCATCGGATTCTCACATTTTTACAGAATATTATATACACGATTTGCATGCGGCTTCACTGACATATTGCTGTACAGCACAATCTTTTTTCACTCTGGTTTTAATGGAACTTCATCTCATTTCAAGCATGTATGACAATTTTTATCTCTACCTATATAATTTCGTGAATTAGAGAATTTGTAAATATTAATGAAATTTTGGGTCATCCCCTATAACATTTATTTATTTATTTATTTATTTTAATATGTATGATATTTGTAGTTTTTTGTAATAGACAATTTTTATAATAAGTTTTTAAATTTTTATAAAAAGGGAAATATTTTACTCAGTAAAAAAGGTGCAAGAATTTTTCCACTATGTTTGTTTCCCTAAGATGAATTTGTGAGGTTGAGACGTCAGAACGTCACCACAGTTTGTGTAAAATTAGGCTGGATTCAGCAAAGTAGAAAGTGGGGACGGTTAAAATCGCTTCGTCGCCAGTGACTCGGTGAAGGTTGAGGTCGAGTTAGTTTTGTGTCGGCAGGGTGCTGCAATGAAAGACTTAGATTTTGAATGTTAGATAAATTAGAAGTGATTTTTAAAAGGACGGATTGAAATGTAGTGAAAGGAGGGTGTAGGAAGAAGTATAAAATGGCGATGGTTCTAGTAGATGGGTGTGGATGTTGGAGGATATTATAGTGGATGTTGGAGAATATTATAGTGGAGGGTGATGAATCTTATTTTGGCGAGTATCGAGAAGTAGAGTTGTGGCGATTTAGTTGCGTGAAGTTAAGTAGTGATGAGTGTTGGCATTCGGAAAGGTAAAGTTGGGTCTGAAGGGAATCCTCTGATCCATAGTGAAGTCGTAGTAGCGGTGTACGAGTGCAACCCTCTCTACACCTTCGACTATCTGCTGGGGTGAGATATTTAAGATTATCTAATTAAATTGTTAATTCATATATTTTGATTAAGTAATACGCTGACTGAGCTAAGTTTCATTACCAGGCCGCCCTCCCATTAATCTGATTCAAATAAACTCTTATTGTTTATTCAATTCAAGTCTCTTGTTCTCTTAGTAATCTAATTAAGTATTTAAGTTAATATGGAGTTTGCAGCAACACAAACTTCACAGTGGCGCCCAAACCAGTTCGACCCCCCCCCCCCCGCTCGGGTTTATTTTACTGGCTCAAACAATGTACTTGAATTTTTTGAGGATCTCCAACAATATTTTGATATATGTAAAATTGACGAAGCTGGTAAATTTAATTTATTAAAATACTCCTTAAAAGGAGATACTAAAATGTCGTATGACACCACTGCCTCTAGAGCTCTAGGCCAAAATCCCACGTATGAGGATTTGAAACTTAAATTTAAAAATTCATTCTCTTCTATCGTTGATAAAACCAGACTTCGTCAAGAACTTTATACGACAAAGATATCGTTTTATGATAAACCTACCACATTTTTGTTACGTAAATTCGACATTATAAAGCAGCTGGATTTAGTGTTATCTTTTGCCGCTGCAATGGAAATTATAACCCCGCTATTGACTATTCCAATTCAAGATTATCTTGATCTGAAACCTGTCACTTCTTACGACAGCCTGTTTCAAACTTTAGCTAAGTACCAAGAACGTCACCCTCCAAGGGCGGACAACACCTTTAATCGCCAGCGGGTTAATGGAAATATGCAAAATTGTAGGCGTGAAAATTTCACCCCCCCCTCAAAATTTCAACCGATATCAACATGACTGTCAATCGCCGCAACCAAGGCGTAATAACTTTCAAAATGCTCGGAACGATTGTTCTAATCAAAATCAGTCTCAAAACTTTTCTCGAGCTGATAGAAATAACAGAAAATTTCGTAACTCTCGTAATAACCAGAGTCGTCAGTTAAACGAGTAAGTGGCTCTTGTGAGGAGGGTGAGCAGCCACTGAATAACTCAACCACCTTCATATGTTTAGACACGATTTGTATCAGTTTTGTGGACCTTCCTAATTTAAATGCAATAATTCATGATATTTTCATACCTACTTATTGGGACACTGGTGCTGAACGTTCCTTTCTAGCATATGAAACTTATAAAAAGTATTTTGACTTTAAACCTTTAAAGCGGACAAATTTAAATATTACAACGGCTCAAGGCCAGTCCTGTGTTAATAGAGGCGAAGTCAGCCTGAATGTTAAAATTCATAATTTAAGTGTTAATTGGCCTTTTTACGTCATAGACAATCTACAGCACCCCTGCATTATTGGGTTAGATTTTATGAAAGAAAATAATGTTGAAATAAATTTTGCCAATAAATCTTTACATATTGATGATTCTAAGTCAAATTCTAAACCTGTCGAGCCGACACAGTTAATTGTTAATTTAGAGGAAAGTGCCCTCACTCATATTGAAAAAATTGATTTTGTTAATTTTCTTAATCAGTTTAAACAGTTATTTTCTGATACACCTGGCTTAACCCATGTTGTTTGCCATGAAATCGACACTGGAACTAATAAACCAGTCTTTAGTAAGCCTTATCGTTATGATCAAGCCAAACAAGATATTATAAATTGGCATATTGACAAAATGTTGAAAAATGATATTATTATGCCTGTAACTTCTCCTTATGCATCTCCTGTTGTTTTATGTCGTAAGAAAAATGGTAAACCTATTACCGATCCTGAGGCATGGAGATTTGCAATAGATTATCGTAAGCTCAATTCTATTACACAATATCCTCAGTATCCCTTGCCTATAATTGATGATTTGTTAGCACATATTACAACGACCAATTTTATGTCTACTCTCGATCTGACATCGGGTTATTTCCAAATTGCCATGAAACCCACTGATATATCAAAAACAGCGTTTATATATAAAAACGGCACGTTTGGTTTTAAACGAATGCCTTTCGGATGTTCAGCGGCAGTTGCAACATTTATGGAAACTATACTTAAACCTGTTTTGAATAAATTTGTGCATGTGTATCTCGATGATATAATAATCACGTCTTCATCTTACAATGAGCATTTAAATCATTTAAAAACTGTCTTTACTCTAATGCAAAATGCAGGATTAACTTTAATTTCTTCTCAGTGCCATTTTGCTCGACAGCAAATTAAGTATCTAGGCGGGAAAATAACGCCTGCTGGTATTTCTGTAGATGATGAAAAAGTTCAGCCAGTTTTAAACACGCCCCCTCCTACCACTTCCAAACAAGTTTCGAGATTTCTATGCATGTGTGCCTGGCATGGAAAATTTATACCTAATTTTGCTCACATATGCGAGCCCCTCTTTAAACTCAAAAGGAAAAGAGTTAAATTTCACTGGTCAAATGAAGCACAAGAAGCATTTGATAAGTTAAAAACTATACTTAGCGCTCCTCCTGTACTAGCTCATCTTAATTATAATATAAAATTTCATGTAGCTACGGATGCTTCCTCCTACGGAATTGGTGCCGTTCGCCGCAGAAAGAAATTATCCAGTAACTGAACGTGAATGTTTAGCAGTGCTGTGGGGACTGCAAAAATTTCTTTTATATTTTACGCAACTTCCAGTAACAGTTGTTACGGATCATGCGGCATTAACTCGGTTGACAACTGGAAAGAATTTCTCCCCTCGAATGATTCGATGGACTCTTAAGTTATCTAACTTTAATATGAACATTGAACACCGACCTGGTTCTGCCAATATCGTAGCTGACGTTCTTTCACGTACTACTCCAACTCAAGAAAATAAGATTGAATCTAATTGTGTAAATCAATCCTTTGCTTTAAATGAAAAGAATGTTCAGTTAAATTCTTTTGTTCAAGCTTCATATATTCACCATTCGCATTTAAATGCTGAACCGGTTCAATACGAAATGTTATCAAATGTAACTGACACTCGAGTAAAAGAAATTGAAAGCGAACAATTAAACCAATGTGCTTCTACAAATCTAGTAACTACTTTAAACGATAAATTCGTATCTGATAAGGAAAAAGTAGCTTTAGCGCTTATGCCAGCAACTGTGTTAAATTCGAGAGATCAATTAATCCAAGAACAAAAAAATGATCCCGAATTTGGATTGATCTATAAGTATTTACAAAATCCCGAGTCAGTTTCAATAATTGAATCAGCCATTGCCTTACACTGGTCCCAATCTTTTTCTTTAATCGATGTCTTGCTTTTTTATTAAAAATTATTATCATCTTATGGCGAATTACGAGTTGCAATTCCCCAATCTCTTCGTCAAGCCATCCTATTTGAGTTTCATGACTCTCCAATTTCGGGGCACTTTGGCATTAGGAAAACTTATAAAAAGCTCAAAGATGCCTGTTACTTTCTTAAAATGAGGAAGTTTGTTAATGAATAGGTTTCGAGTTGTCGCTTGTGCCAGCAATATAATTATAAAAATATAAAGCCGGACGGTAAGTTAATTCCAATTAAAGTTGATTTTCCAAATCACATTCTTGGACTCGAGTTAATCGGTCCTTACCACCTCTCTAAACCAAATAGATTTCGTTATGTGTTAGTTATGGTGGATTATTTTAGTAAATGGGTTGAATTTGTGCCTTTACGTAAAGATTCGGTGCAAGCAGTGGACACTGCCTTCTATTTAATAATTATATTTCTCGTTACGACGCCTCCCTTCAAATTGTAACAGACCATGATCCTCAATTTATAAGTAATGTTTTTAAGGCACTTTGCGACACACTCGAAATTAAACACGTCTTCACGGTTCCATATCGGACGCAAGCTAATCAGGCCGAATGTGTTAATAGAACTTTAATTAATAAGATTGCGACGTTTATTGGTCAAAATCATGAAAATTGGGATCAGTTTCTCTATCATTTTGGCTATGCGATTCGTTCAGTGGCAAGTGATGCAACAGGAAAAACTCCCGCTGAATTGTTTTTGGGCAGAAAGATTCTGACCCCCTTTAAAAAACTGGTATTAGTACAGCAAAATGCATCTTAATTTATTACGCGAAATATTGAAGAATTGCTACCAGAAGTTCAGAGAAATTTTAGAACAGCTCAAGAGCAGCAAGCTGTATATTATAACTTAAAACGTAGAATTTTAGAAGTAAAAGTGGGAGATAAAATACTCCTAGAATCACATTTTCTTAGCTCAAAGAAAGATTCTAAAGTAGCTAAATTTGGGCCAAAATTCATTGGGCCTTTCTCTGTTTTAAAGGTAGAAAATAATAATCTGACAATTGATTTTAACGGCACCCCCACCACAATAAACGTTGATCAGATACGAATATTTAAAGAGCGCACTCAATCATATGCTGAAACTCTTGATGGTGATAGCGTGCCGGGTTCAAACCCACCTGACGTATAGTCCGTCTTTACGCCTAACCTCACTTCCCAGCCTAGTGCTCCTGATTCTTTTACAGCTGATAAACTACCTACTCCTACAACACCCGAACAATCTGTTCAGGGCCCTTCCACTGATCAATCCAGTGTTAGCAGACCCGTCGCACAAAAGCGAGCTCGTACGGGTTCATCAAACTTTTCTAATGTGAAATTGCCTAGGCAAACTGGTCGCAAACGTGACTATTCTTTTACTAATAGCTCTTTTATACCGCAGATTAAAAAGAAAAAAGCTTGGAACAAAGGTTTAAAGCGCCCTCAAGCTAAGTCCTCTGGAACACATCCACCACAGAAGGTTTTGGTGGTTCCAGATTCTGTGCATACCGACTCTTTCCGGCCTAAGAGAAAGGCAAGGGTTCCAAAAAGACCTCCACCCTCTTCATCAGCTAGCGGACGACACATGGAGAAATTCCTAGCAGTCCCTCACTCGGTCGGCACAGACGAGTTCTCTTCGCACCACCGATTCAATACCCGGCGTCAAGCCAGACTCCGACAACATGCTCAGCCTTATGAATCACCTGCCGAACAAGCCTTTGTACAAGCCTTTTGGGATAGCCCTAGACCCCGGTCTGAAAGCCTTCAATCCTGTAGCCTAGCTGACGAGTACAACGAGCCACTTCACCAAGACCTCTAACCTTAACCTTACTGACGTTACAGCTGCAAATTGAAATCAGGTGATACTGTTCTATTTTTTTTTTTCTATTACAAGTGCATTTCTGTCAGAGTTGTACAAAATGTTCGACATACTTTGAAGCCTTTTTGGGACTTTATATTTTAAGAACTATTACGAAAGCAAGGGACTTTCCCGAAATAAAAATGCAAAATTTAATTTAACCATGACCTTTCAAATTAAAAGTCATGTTTCAGCTTCGATGTCAGCATTTTTGTTCTCTCTCAATGTCTATTTTATGTATGTATTAAGTTCTTTTATTTTGTAGTCAACACCTGCAGAGCTGGTAATATAAATTGTTTTTTTTTAACACTTTCAAAATGTTCTCCCCTTTTTCTTTTGTATTTCTATAACTGTATATCTCTCTGTATGTATAAACTGGATATTTGTATTTGTAAAACTTTTGTATATTTGTCTAACAGTTTATCTGTATGTACTCTTAGAAGGGGAAAAATGTTTTTTTTTAGCTATAAGCATAAAAAGCGTGTTTAACCATATAACATTAAAAAGACTAACTGCTAATTTTTTTCCGTTTATGCTTAAGCTCAGGAGGGAGAATTTTTTCTGTTTCTAATTTGTGTACTATGTTAATAGAGACGAACATGTCTCCGTTTTTTCTAGAAGAGGATTTTAACTTCTCCCTTTGATGTTATTACTGTACAAAGCTTTTATATTACAGAGTCTATCTGACGAAATTTTCTGATGTTCCAAATTGTCATCTGCACTCTCGAACTCTTCCCATTGTTGATGAGCTGTTTCGAAACCCTTTGATCTTTTCTCGTAATCTGATGCTCACACCCTGTGGATTCTGACGTCTGCTCTAGTATGAAGCAAGTTCATCCTATTCTTGGTTTAGTCATCTCCTTTGCAGACGTAAAGCTCCATCTATCAGCCCAGTCAGTAATCACATCTTAATAAAGACATTGTCATGTTTTTTTTTTTTTTCTTAAAGACAGTTATTCTTGTGTTACGACAAACTTTAAATGTCGCATTTGTCACAAGCGACTTACTATGTAAAGCCCA
Source organism: Salticus scenicus (assembly GCA_963930645.1). Taxonomy (NCBI): domain Eukaryota; kingdom Metazoa; phylum Arthropoda; class Arachnida; order Araneae; family Salticidae; genus Salticus; species Salticus scenicus. Next base: position 204,271,768 of record OZ005659.1, on the reverse strand, counting down.
GCAAGATCCAGTTTGAAATTAATATTTTGCCTCCCTGGCATAACAGGGAGACGTTTGTTAATCCTACTGTAATCCTGGTTTTAGTTCAGTCAGGGTCCCGGAGTTTCTCGGGGTAAAAGAACGCCTTTTATTTAAAAGTTTAAAATTAATTTTTTTTTTTTTGGCGTTCCCGAGTTTTTCGCTTAGGGATTTAACAAAGATTTTTTTTTAAGTTATTCTCACCCGGTTAAAATTTAAGTGACGGCTGCACTCACACTTCAGATATTTGAGATAGTTAGATATGGAATTAAGCTATTTAAATTTACTCGATAAAACCCGTTGGGGATTTTCCCGACTAAATTTTTTTTTCTTGGAGGGGGACTGTGAGGTTGAGACGTCAGAACGTCACCACAGTTTGTGTAAAATTAAGCTGGAACCAGCAAAGTAGAAAGTGGGGACGGTTAAAATCGCTTCGTCGCCAGTGACTGGGTGAAGGTTGAGGTCGAGTTAGTTTTGTGTCGGCAGGGTGCTGCAATGAAAGACTTAGATTTTGAATGTTAGATAAATTAGAAGTGATTTTTAAAAGGACGGATTGAAATGTAGTGAAAGAAGGGTGTAGGAAGAAGTATACAATGGCGATGGTTTTAGTAGATGGGTGTGGATGTTGGAGGATATCATATTGGATGTAGGAGGATATCATATTGGATGTTGGAGGATATTATAGTGGATGGTGATGAATCTTATTTTGGCGAGTATCGAGAAGTAGAGTTGTGGAGATTTAGTTGCGTGAAGTTAAGTAGTGATTAGTGTTGGTGTGCATATCTACTAGCATTCGGAAAGGTAAAGTTGGGTCTGAAGGGAATCCTCTGGTGCATAGTGAAGTCGCAGTAGCGGAGTACGAGTGCAACCGTCTCTACACCTTCGACTATCTGCTGGGGTGAGATATTTAAGATTATCTAATTAAATTGTTGATTCATATATTTTGATTAAGTAATACGCTGACTGAGCTAAGTATTATTACCAGGCCGCCCTCCCATTAATCTGGTTCAAATAAACTCTTATTGTTTGTTCAATTCAAGTCTCTTGTTCTCTTAGTAATCTAATTAAGCATTTAAGTTAATATGGAGTTTGCATCAACGCAAACTCCACAAATTTACTATTCACAAAACTATAAATAATTAGATGTAAATATTCAGAAACTTAACCTTTTTTTTTTTTTTTTTTTTTTTAATCAGAATGTCTCTATAATTTCCGGAAGGGACTCTTGCAGTTCGGTTTATATTGGTGAAACTGGCCGTTCCCTTCAAACCCGAATTCTCGAACATAAAAGAAATTTCAAAAACCGCGACATACATTGTAAAATAGCGCAAAATGCCATAAAACCCGACCATCTACTTGATTTTAGCAACACTAAAAATTAATACCTAACTGTTCAAATTATCATTCAAGAATTTTCCTTGACGGCTGGTATACGAAGCAACAGCCCCCCCCCCCTTTATGAGGCATGCGCAGTTCCCACTGAATACGCCGTACACTGTTAAAAGAGTTCTCTTGTCCTACTCAACGAAATACTTTTTGATGTTTTACTGATGAATAGCCTATAAAACGCTCAAAACGTTTAGATTTATGTTTTGCGTATTCTAATGCTTTAAATTATATATTTTTAGTGTATATTGTCTCGGATTTTGATGTAATTAAAGTTTATTTATATATACTTCGTTCACTGTTTTTCACTTTAACCCTACAAGGCTCAATTTTTTTTAGTGCGCGACAAAAATATATAGGTTTTAATTAGTGATCAGAAGGTAGGAAAAACATAAAAATAAAAAGAAAGCCATATTTTACGGAAAAATCAACTTTTTAGCTCAACGTACCGTATGTGGAACATACATAAAAATATGATTTACTAATACGTTTACTATTGTAATATAAAAAAAAAAAAAAACTTATCTCTGCAAAATATACACTTCGTTATAACACACAGTATTTTTTTTTTCTTTTTTTTTTTCAAGTCAAAACTGTTCAATAACTATTTTTTTTTTTTTTTAATTCAGACAAATACTTTCATTGAAATTTTACACTAAGTGCACTATAACAAAAACACGACCGACATCTTTAGGTAAAGATTCGTATTACTACATTGCTAAATGTCAGTAGCTTCTATCAAGATGTCAAGAGATGTCGCTACTAATAGTTTTATAGCTATAGGAACGATTAAAGTCGGTGTTCCACATATGGAACTGGGTGCCTTGTAGGGTTAAATGAAAGAAAAAATTCCAAAGAAAAAATTTCTGGTAGTCAAAAATCGTAATAATTATGAAAAGGCGTGTTTAGAAAAAATGAGAAAAATTTGGTAACTGAACTGTTTTCTTAAAAATAGTAGTTTTTCTTTTAACATTTCTGTCTTTCACTCTTTGAACAGTTTCAGGGGTTAAGTTTATGTAGTCTTACGATCCAAATATATATATATACAATTTTTTATGGGGAAGGCGTGGATAGCTAATTTGTACCTGCCAACCATCTCATTTATAAGCGTAAAATTGTTAACGTCCCTTGAAAAAATGCCCCTTTTTACATACCACTTTCAGGTATGGAACACAGGTGCAAAACGCATGTCACTTTCAATGTAACAAAATTATCTACTTCTTAAATGAACGATATTCTAGGTAGGGAAATTTCTTTAAAAAATACCGGTATGAATTCTGCGCCCGTGTTTCATCACTGCAGTTTATATTAAAGAAAAATTTTCTCCAAATGTTGTTACGATTAAATAATAATAAAATTAGTCTAAAAAATAACTAGAGTAAAAAAAAAAAAAAAAGCGCGTGCTAAAAATATTGCGTTTTATAATGAGATGGTAGGCATGCATACATGCTACTTTAACTTTACTACTTCTGCCATTTTTATTCCACCAAAGTACTTGAAAGAGCAATACAAATGTCCAAAGTGTCCCATCTATGATGATTCTTTATTTTTTTTTCTCCTGAAATTCTCCTTCTACAGTGGTGGACATAATTATAAGACACTATCAAATTTGACAAATAGTGAAACAAAAGATTCAGAGGTTAAAAATTGTTTTATCAAATACGTCAAAAATATAACAAAAACATTATTTTGTTATCATATATAATTATTTTATAATAATGATATTTTCATACAATTTAATGAAAAAACTTAAAAACATAATGGACAAAATTATAAGACACCAACCGTTTTTTCCAAATACCGTGGTCAACATAATTACCAGACGCTAATGGTCTAAAATAAAATCCTCTAGCATGGTTATTCAATATTTGGTGGATCCGGCATTGTTTTTTATAACATGAAAGATGCAATTCGGCATCCAATCTATCAATTCTAACAAAATATTGCAAAACAGTTCTTTCCAAACACATTTTATAGCATTCTTTAGGTCTTCGACACATAAGAAAACATCATTTTTTTACATAAAATTTTACATAGACGTGAATAAAAACTTACCCAAATATTGTACAAATGCCTGAAAATTATAAGACACTATCAAAAACAAAAAACATTAAAAACATTAATTGTTTAAACACTAATTGATCTAGTGTTTAAAACATTAATTGGTAAAAAAACATTATTTAGTAAAATTTGGTTTTGTATTGTACATTTCAAAGAAATAACTCTGATTCTAGATCGTTACTCTTACTTTGGTTTAGTGCTGCCATTGCCATCTCTCTCTCTCTGTATATACACACACACACATATATATATATATTGGAGCTAAAATGTTCGTAGATAATATTTGAAAAGTCTGTGAACGAATTTAGTCGGTATTTTTATAGCTCAGAGAGTTAAAAGTTGACCTCGAGAGAATCTCGAGTTTAGTTCACTTCACCGAAAACGACAATCCGAGTTACGATCGGACTTAGAACGCAAAGTGTTAAATATTGTATAATTTCTTTGAAAACACAAGATTTTTTTTTTTTTTTTTTTACATTATAATCAAATTTATTAAACAGAGCACAAGAAACATAATAAAATATTCTATAAATTCTAATAATACGTAAATAATTCAAATTGCATTGAAATTCATAGCTATCAGCATGTACGCCTTTTCTCTACCGGAAATTTTTTATAGAACTTTTTTATATGTGTTTCTCAACAGACTGTTCTCGCTGATTAAATTATATGTATATATATATATTTGTGAAAAGCGCAAAAGCTCATGTCTGTGGATATATATATAATATTCTTCTTTTTTATTATTATTATTATCTAATTTATCGTTAGTTTAGTTAGTTATTCAGTTAAAAATTTTCAGTTGACATTCAGAAAATAAGATTGCCATTAGCGGAAGATTCCATCTTCCTTTTCGAAAAAATTTACATTTACCATAAAACGAATACTTCAAAAAATAAATAAATAAACTAATAAAAAATAACAATCGCCAGGACGAAACACAATATACTGCTTCGTTATGACACTACCTGCCTGCGTCACTTGTTACGTCTTACTAAACTTGGCGCGGCGAGAAACCACCGCTTGCTTGACCCATCATAAAAGAAGACAATTTGAAACAACTACTCTGGGTGAAACATTTTTTTATATTATTTTAATGGCATATAATGTTTGGTGTTAACTGAATTATAAGGATTAATGTTTTATTTTATATAAAAAATAAAAATGTCATAAGATGCGTAATTTACCATTAAGTCAGCGTAACAATGGAATAGACGATAGGATGATTTTCCTTATTTTTTGAATATGAATGCAATTTATGAACTACAAAATGTTTATGTTGTAAATATTGTATTATATTAATATATGTTCAAATACTCGAATCCGAGTAGATACCCATTTTCCCCGATGGGCTGGGTTTTTTACCCTATAAAACCTGTGGGTTTTTTGGGGAAAATGGGTTTTTAAAAAAATAAAGGAATTTTATAGTATTTAAGCCCTTTTAAAGCAATAATCCACAGTAAAATACTTCTTTACATGAGAACTTTATATACAGGAATTTCAATCAATATTTACTTTATTATTTTCAGTTTTTTTAATTCAGAATTGAATATACTAAGAAATAATTTAAAGTTATATAATAATGAAAAGAAAAAACAGTTGCAAGGTGATAAAGAAAGATAAGTTTACATTCATAATTTGAAAGCAAAAGTTTATCTTTTTTATTAAAAAACGCAGAAATGTTGAGAAGATAACAATGGAGCAGAATAAAAACACTTTAATGAAGGTTTACTTTTTCCATACGAGAGATTTTCAGACGAAATTTCAAACAAATATATAATTTCTACCACCTTCACATTTCTAGTCACCTTCACATTTACTTTTCAATTGGCGACAATGAACAGTCGGGGGAAAAAAAACGCAACACCCGCTGTAATTTCGTTATTAATTGACGCAGGAACATCTAATAGACATAATTCAACAAGAAATACAATGCACTTTCTGAAAATGCCGTCAAAGTTTGAATTAGGGGTCATCTACATATTGAAATGAGCGCCAATTTCAATTTTTTTTCAATAGCAACACCCAATTTTGACTTCATATTTGAATTTTTGAGAGTCTGGCAGTGCGGAAAAGTATACTGTTTGTATACTTTATCTTTAGTATTTATAGAGTTATAATTAAAAATGTGTTAGGGGTTATCTGCAAATGTAGAAAAATAAAATTAAGATCCTATAAGAAATAGACAAAATTTTAATGTTTCACGCTGGAAATCTTTCAGGAAAGAAAGAATTATTAAAATTAATAAAATCATTTACAATTTTCAGTTTTTTAATTATCCAGAATTCAGTTTTTTAGATTTGTATATACTTCAGTAATTATTTAGATAATTTTAGGTCTATTTAAATGTATTACACTTGTGATTGGTCCAGACAGTATTCTCTGAAAAAAGTGCAATATTTTTCAAGTAAAAGTGTCTATTATGGCTGTACTGATCACCAATAAAGCTTGAATTTTCTTTTGTAGGTGTAACATAATTTACAAAATGAAATAATATAGATACAACGCATAAACTAAATCTTTTCGAATAAATTATTGTAAGGTTTCATGAAGTAAATATTAAACAATTTTAATCGCACTTACCAGTTTTGGGTCAGTTGAACTGTTTGGAACTGAACGATTCGTTTTATAATTTCTATGAAAATATAATTTCTTTATTAACCCTTTCGCGACTGTTGACGTAGATTCACGTCATTTGAAAATCCGTAACTCTGTCAGCGGACGTTTCTTTTGTAATTTGTATATTACGTATTTCTTAGATGTTTACTCAGTGTTCATATGTTTGCAATAAAATATACTATGGATAGAAATATATTGATTTGAAAGAATATAATTATAATTTATATCCATTTGTAATATAATTGTGAATACAGAAAAGTTGTTCTGAAATATTTTATTTTGAGAGAATAACGCCTGTTGGCGGATTTTACAGTCAAAAAGACAAAATCCTGCGGTCGCAAAAACTGTTAAAATATATTTATAAAAGTTAAAGTATATTTTTAAAAATATGTAAAGTTAAAATATATTAATAAAATTTTAAAGACTAAAGTAGCTTTAAAATAATAATCCTCACACCTACAACATAAATAAATAAAAATAAAGCAAAATATGAAGCAAATGAAGGTTAAGAAACGATTTTACAAGTCTGTCTTGCATTCCAATTCCATTCGTTTTTCTTCTAATAGACAATTTTTACATTAAACCTATTTTTCTATTTAAAACAGTAAACCCGCCTATTTAGTTAATTTTTTCTTCTAGTGCTAAGATTTAAAATTCATCACCAGTAATCGACGAAGCAAAAATACCACTTGTGCATATTTTTGTCAACATAAAATAAGGGGTTTAACACGAATTCAATGTCACATTTACTTTTCTTTCCTGTATTGTTTTGTTTTGAAGAAAGATGAAGGCGGGGCTTGTCTTCTTTAGAAAACAGGAATTCTTGATGCTAACACTAATGTCTAAAAATCATCATTTTTGTTTCATTTCTTTGTGTTTGACGTTGTTGTTATATAATTTGACTCGTAAATAAAAAATAAAAATATTTTGTTTAATTTTCTTTGTTATTTTTTAAGATTTGATTCGTTATCTCATGCAAAACTTTATAAGAGACGGCCCCCTAAACCACTCCAAAAGAAAGATTTATTTATATCTCGAAAACTAATAACTGGAATGAGCTGCAAATTTGCACACCCATATTTTTCAGCATTAGGATTCTTTTTATGTAAAAATTAATATAGGTCATAATTCATAATTTTTATGAATATGAATTTATTAATATTTTTCAGATTCAAAAATATTTTTTAGAATCATAAGTAATGATGGATTATGTTTGGGTTTATTCACTATATCTAGTAAAAAGAATTATATCGATCAAGTTATTTTATGTGAAGATATTAATAAAAGTTTGAAATATGAATTTAACATTAGCACCTTCAAACTTTGAACGCTTATAACTTTGTGAAAAAGTAAGTAAAATATACAACCAATATACTTTTTCGCGTTGTCTCGATCCCAGGAATTCAAATATAAATGAAAAATGGAGCATTACTATTGAGAAAATCAAAGTTAGTGCTCGTTTTAATATGTAGGCGACCCCCAATTAGAAATTTCAGTTCATTTTCTGAAACTACTCACAATTCCCCATCGAATGATACCTATTACATTTTTCTACATCGATTAGCAACGAAGTTACGTTGAGTGTTGCGTTTTTTTTTTTTTTTTTTTTTTTTTTTCCCCCGACTGTACTAATTTTTCAGTTTTGTTGTTCCCTAATCTGTTACGAACTTTGTTTTGGATAAACCAAAATGTTGAAAAATGTTTCTCAACTGATGCGAGCTAGCAGTTAATGAATTTAGTAATGCCATATAATAACAAAATTCTTCATTCTCAGGAGTTGTGGCCTTTTAGTTTTTCTGACCATTATCTTCCACCATTTAGATGGGCTTAATACTTCAGCAGAATTTGCAAGAAACATTGATTTCGGATAATAATCATTATCCGATATCTGCAAAGTCATTAATTATATCACATAACCATTGTCAATACACTATTGCCATCGTAAAGATATTTTCTTCAGCATTTGTGAGCTTTTGCTCCTTAATATTTTAGATGTGGTAGATAAGTCACTATATGTGCTAGTATGATGCATTAATAGTATCTTTTTTGTATGACATTTTCATGAGGAAGAAGTACAACAATTACTTAGACAACATTACAGTTACTTATCTCTCTTATTTTCAGGCATATAATGAAATCTCAGACAGATACTTTCTTTTGTTTATTCCTGTCTTCATCAGCTAATGATAACACACTGGTGAAGAGTTTTGGTTAAGACTTTACAGACAGGAACAATTTCGTTTAGTTTTCTTTATATAAGAAAAATTTAGATTAAATCAAAACTTCTGTAGTGAAAATAAAAACAGTTTTAATTTAGATTTGAAAAATTTAAAGCTTTAGTTGGATTAAAAATGGATTTTTTTTTTTTTTTTTTTTTTTTTTTTTTAATATGAAAAATCACTTTGAAACATTACACATCTTATTTGAAAAAATGTAAATATTACATTATCTCTTTATTTTTTAAAAATAAAAATAATTTGTGAACTAAATTTCCAACTTGTAAAATCTCCTCCATGCCTATTATACATTCCCTAATTAAAATAATGCTTAGATATGTTGAGTAGATTATATTGTGATAAATAGAAGATAAAAAATATGTAGTATATGTGAAATGAATAGAAGAGAAATCTTGGAATAAAAATAAACCTGTACAAGCAATAAAATGTAGTTTATATAAATGTAACCCCCGAAGAACACGATGAATTGGTTCAGTGTTCTTTAAAACTGTGTTGTCCAAGACGACAAAAAAAAAAAAAAAAAAAAAAAAGGATTCCGTTAAATTTTTTTTTTATTTTTTTTAATTCATATTGGTAAGCACTTCTAAGAAATGTTATATGTAGCGATGCATATTCTCTTATTTCTTCATTCTTTTTTATTGTACGAATATTTGCGTCATTCAAGTTCTCTACCTTTGCAACAACTTATAATTTTTCTCTTTTCTTTAGTCGGTTCAAAATTTGTACTTTAGTTTCAAGTGAAATTGTACACCTTTTTCGAACTTTTTTTAACTTTCTGCAGACATTTTGTAAATTAAGAATTTAAAAAAACAACTTGGTTGAAAATATTAAAGATTTGAAGCTCAGGATATCCTCCACTTCATGCTCAAATGAGTTCAAACTTACATTTAATGAAAATTTCAAAATACCCATCAAATTTATACAAAAAAAATTATGGTTGACGAGTATTTCCCTTATTTTTCACAAAATAATATAATGGGTAAAAGTAAACAACATGGAATTTCAAAGAAGTATCGCAACGAAATTTGAATTACATACTTATATATACATTTGTAAGTAATGTGTATTTATTTCAATTAAAATGGAATGGAATTAAGGATTCATAGACATGATTTTTCAAATTCCGTGATAAAAGTTATAATTCCCTTACAATTCTGAACAATTTTGCCTTTTTAAAATCGTATTTTAAAAATGATTACTTAAAATTTACATTTAAAGCTACTAAAAACCATTTTTAAAGTCACCTTATGCTTCACCTTGAGCATAAGGTGATTTTAAAAATAGCATTCAGTAGTTTTTAATATAAGTTTTGCCTTTGATCACAACTCTCTATTTTATGAAATAAATGACGTATTTTGAAATAATTTACATCAAATAATATAGATAATTTATTCTTTTTCAAAGGAATTACTCTAAAACCTTGTAGTTTGAAACTGTGTAATTCAGTGGAAGTACAAATAAAATAGCTTAAAGCTATTAAGTAGCTTATACAAGATACTCTGATAATGATGGTATCAATTAGAAGAATGTTTAAAGCAAATACTATTTAATTTATGTTTGTGTCCACCTATATTGATAACTAAATTAAAAAAGTATATATATAGGTATGTATTATATGATATGAGATTAAGTGAAATTGGATTAAACACGTATGTATAAGATAAGAAAAGAAAGAACTACTTTGGTTTTAATAAAAGTAACATCAGGCAAACTTACTGCACATTCCTGCACATTACAAATTTTGTTCTTTTTGTACATGAGGTTTTATAGAATCAAAATTTAATTAAAAAAAAAAAAAAAAAAATGTACCTTAGTTGTTTTGAACTTTGCATTTTTATACAATTAATATTCACATATCATTGTTTTCTGATGATTATGTGTAAACATGTTAAAACAATACATATACAGTATTATCAGTTTTATTGATCAAAAATATTTGTTTAGTGTTTTCAAAACTATATATGTTCTCATATAAAACAAAATAACATATATACTATACATTATTAACTTTTTGGAAAAAGAAATTCTACTTTCCCCATTTTGCCCAAAAAACCCACCTGGTCTGGGTTTTTTACAAACAATCCGGGTTTTTTACAACCCTGGTATTCCTTTATGCGACTGTGAAATAAATCTGAGAGTGTATACATTCATAAAAAATCCCCCTCTCTAACGAAGTTCATCAAAATAGTCATATACAAACATACGAAATTGGTAACAGTCGATTAATAGTAATGTTTACATGAAAACGGAATACATAGAATTTGTTTAGGGACCGTTTACACATTAAAACTCGTTCGAATTTTATATTATTTATTAGCAAACACCCATTTTTATTTTTATTTAATATTATTTCAGTTATTCTGATATAATCAATCAGGAAAACGGTAAATTTTATATCTTTTCTCAAATTTTCTTACAGTAAAACTTGTTAAAATCTGAGGATGCTATTGTTGAATAAATCTGACTGATTTTATTTCGTATCTTCCCATAAATACATGAATTTAAATAATAATAATAATAATAATTAATAGAATGAAATTATCCATACGCATTCCACGCATATTTTTTATTAGAAAAACGTATTTTTATTTGGTAAATTATTATTAAATTCATGCTTCAAAACATTATTATAATATATTAATTTCTGAACGAATAGAACAAACATTATCAGAAACATGGGATTAAAATTTACAGCTTTTTTCTACCGTTATTTTTCCAGTTATAATGATAATCGTCTTTTTGTTATTGTCAAAGAGCCATCAACTTTTGTCATTTGTAAGTTAGCAAGAAAAGTTTTACATATTTCCCCTCTTTGTGTGCGTTCAGAGAGATTTTTAATGGTTTTCTAAGTAATGCTCCGAATTTTACAACACAAATTTACTTATTTATTGTAAAACTAACGCATTGCAGGCATGATATTGAGATATAATAGTATTCCAAAATGGAATAAGTAATGCCTATTAACATTCTCTGAAACAATATATATATTTTTTAAATATTTCGTGCATTCGTAATTGACAAATTTTTTTAGACCCACGGATAAAAATGGTATCAATCTATGGTGAGACAAGTACATATATAAAGCAGTGCCATTTACATCATTTATTGTTGAGAACAAAAACTTGATTATTTAATCACGGACATGGGAAATCATACTCTGAGATAGAACACTGGATAAAAAACCAAAAAAAAAAAACTGATATTTTAAATTTTTAGTATTTCATTTTGCTACTAGAAAATGAGAAAAATGCAACTTGCAAAAAATCACATTTTCAACTCAAAATTAAAATGTAAAAATTTAAAAAAAGAAACAATTTTTTGAAAATGAGCACTACTTTAACGCTTCAGAATTTTGTGACTGTGAAAACGGAATTAAAAGAATACATTAGGTAATGAGTAATTATGGAAACAGATTTTGCCATAGAATAACATCAGTAACGACTGTCCGCTGGATTAGGTATTGTCCCCTTCTTAATAATCAAGTTTTGCACTTAATGAACATTTCCAGAAGAGAAAAGCAAATGCACACATTCTTACAAGTATATTAATATTTGAATTACAGCAAGTGATACAAATTTAATGACAACTAAGGTATTTTTATTTGTATAAATTTGATATGTTATTAAGCATTTAAACTAAAAAACCTATAAATTAGTAAATGGATATTAATAAAAAAATTAATCCAGAGACATTGAAACTTTTTTATTTTATAATACATTCAGTATTAAATTATTACAACAATGCAATGCGTATGAATGAACATAAATTTTATTAAGGACTTCTTAGAAAAATAAATGTTATGTACAAATATACACCTCTATGTGTATGATTATAAAAATGTTTAAAGTCCTTTTATAATATACGATATGTATGAAGGCGAAATTTCCAAAAAATATAAACGCTTCGATTACTGAAATGTTACTGAAAAATAATTTTTCAGTAAACAAAATATGGAAAATATTTGCACATAAAACAGTTTTTGTGCATTGGTCACACTGTAAGAAAGAAAGAAAAAAAAAAAAAAAAACATAAAATAATATTTTCCCAGGATCGAATCAAATTCCACCACATAGCAGATAAAGACATTTCCTCATAACTATGGCATCACCTCTCGTATAGTTACTTAAAACTTCCCAATCCTGCTTTTATACTAAATTTGCCATATATATATATAAAAGAAAGAAAAGACAAGAAAGAAAGAAAGAAAAAGTAGAGAAGAGAAAGGAAAGAAATGTATATGCCAGGTATAGACTGTAGCAATTCATTCATACTCTTTCCAGTTATTTAAAAAAAAAAAAAAAAAACTTTTAAGCGATTAAGATGTAATTTTAGTTATACACACACACACACCTTATATATATATAAAAAAAACTTTTAAAGTTCTAGAAAAAACATATCTGTAAAGTGAAAAAAAAATATATATATATATATATATATTATGTATGTTATATATGCATAGCTGCCAAGTTTTTTAATTTATTCCGAATTGTTGTTAGCCCCGCCCTTTCTTCACGCCGTAATCCTTACAGAAAAAAATTTACTCAATATGTAATTACGATTGAAAGCGAAGACAATTACTTTAAAAATACTACGGTGTAAAAAAAGGGGCGGGACTAACAACATTGCAGAATAAATTAAAAAACTTGGCAGCTATGCGTATGTTTGCTGTTTTTACCAGTTTTTTTTTCAACGTAGTGTTTTAACACACTGAGACATTCATTACATTCAAAATATGTGTAAGTAATTTAATTAAAAGCTTTACGTATACCATAACCGACAATTCTTACATATTTTCAATACAACTATTTTATAGTAATTTTCTTTGGTTTATAATTGAAGAATTTTAATATTTAAATAAAGCAAAAAACTTTCTATAAAAGAAGTTCTGTTGAGAAAGCGTAAAAATTGGCAATTGGGTGTAATATGTATTATAAAAGAACTGAAATATAATATTTTTAAGATTATTTGCGATATTTTATTTTTAATGTAAGTTTTTAGTGAATTTTACCAATTCCAATTTGAACGGTGTTTTAAAAATCGGCAAATCAAAAAATTAACAATAATTTTATTTTGCCATTTTCGTAATTTTCTGCACGTCTAGCCGCCAATAAAACTGATTATATCTTTTTGGAGTAATATCATTTTATTTCTTTATTTTTCAATTTATTTTTCTTTTTTTGTACTCGTTTTGCGTAGCATGTTTAAAATTCAGAAAGTAAGGATTTTATAAGATTTATAGATTTTTCGTTCAAAATATAGTAGCGTGAAATTGAGATAAAACAACGTTTGTATGATGATTTATATTTCTCATAAAGAACTTATATTAAAACTTTCGCGACCGCTAACGTAAATTCACGTCATTTGAGAATCTGTAACTCGACCAGTGGGCGTTTCCTTAGAAATCCGTTGTTATTTATTTCATAACACTTTTGCTACCGCTGATGTAGATTCATGTTATTTGAAAAGCTGTAACTCCGCCAGTGGGCGTTTCTTTCTCTTTTTTTATGCTACATATTTCTTAAGTGTGTACCCAGTGTTCATGTTTTTGCAATAAAATTTACTCTGGATACAAATATGTTGATTAGAAAGAATATAATTATAATTATATCTATTTGTAATATAAATGTGAATATAGAAAATTTTGTTCTAAAATATTTATCTTGGGAGAATAACGCCCACAGGTGGACCTTTCTGTCAAATAGATAAAATCATGCGGCCGTGAAAGTGTTAAGAATATACTCAATATTCGTATCTGTACAATTAATATACTATGGTTATAAATTCTTTGATTAGAAAGAGCACAATTATGATGTGTATCCATTTCTATTATAAATGTGAATATAAAAAAAGTTTATAGTGAAATATTATATTCTGGGAGAATAATGCCCACAGGCGAATCTTGCTGTCAAAAAGACAAAAACATGCGGTAGTGAAAGAGTTAAATCTCAAAATATATTGAAATAATAAAGGCACTAGTCTTGTGAAATTTAGGGAAATTTTATTCAATAGTCAGCAATAACTTTAAAGAATGGTGTTGTTTATTTTCTATTTTCTATTTTAAATATATAGTTTAAAATACTGTTACAAATAATTGCAAAATTATAGTTTACCTTGACATTAATATACAATTATGCATAATCGTTTTTTAAAAACATCATACAATATTTATTTATAATTCCCAAAATCTTATATTTCACTATCAAAGGTTTAGTTTTGCACAGTACGGCACATGTCGTTTAAATTAAAATATTCAGAAATTAATTTCATAATTTATTTGTCCTTTAATACATAAATTTAATGGTGTTTTACAAAGAAAATTATTAGCTGATACTCAAGGAAATCTTTTGTTGAATCAACAAAAATATAACATGCACAAAAAAAAAAAAAAAAAAAAAAAAAAAAAAATGTTCCCACATGTACCAACCATTAGACGTAGTACCATCATGGTATCAAATATTCTTAAACCTAATATTGATTCAATCACCAAGACGCTCAGATTAACTGAATTTATCTCCTCCTTTATATGGTCTTGACGTTGTATCGAAAATTCTAGCTATTCCAGCTTTAGAATACCATGACATGTAAGTTCAAGAAGTCGAATTTCCTTGAATATTGATTTTTAAAAGTTTGGTACATTACAATTTCTCACCAAAAGTGGCCATAAATTCACCAAATTTATGACCATATTGTTAAGTTTCTCGCTAGAACAAACTTCGTTGAACATAATATATATTGCCCTTTGTTTCCACTTTAACCTTTTGATGGATTTTGTTAATTTAAAATAAGCTGACACCAGAATTTTCGAGCAAAGAAAGATAGATTAAGGTCTGTCCATGTGCAACCTTACATTAAATATCTGTTTTCCGAACCGCTTATTGCAGTAGAAAAACAAACAGTATTGCTAGACATGGAGATTTCTCCACATTTTGATCTGTTCTGAAGATTCACGTGAAATATTTGCGAGCAGAGATTTACTGGGGAGTAGTTTTGGGGAAAGAAAAATTTTGGGGTTTTTCTTTAAATTAGTAAAAGATAGCATTTTCCTAAAATCTCTAAAAAAAAAAAGAAAAGAAAAGAAAAAAATAGTCAATTTTTTTTAGATGATAATGTAAGCTATGGAAGTTATATATGTATGTTGTCTGTGGAAGCTATTTCAGAAATAGACCAGCAATATTTTCAAACTTCTGATTATAAATTTATCCTAATTTTTTAACCCACATATATTCCCTGATTTCAGGAATTATTTGGTTTATGTGTGCAAGCATAGTAAATGCTTGATACACATTAATTACCGCTTCGCTTGAAAAATCAAGTTTAAAGAAAGCCATACCAATATAAACTTGGATTTAAACTTGCAGTCGTGAGCTTTTGTGCAAGTCCTTTAAGCTGTCTAGGTATACCTTGTTCTCTTCATGCATTTTATAGTCAACAAAAACTCTTTTCATATACATATGGGTTAGGTACATATATTAGAGGAAAGGAAACTATACTCAGAAAGTTACACATATTTAAGATTTTCTGAAAACTAGTGTGATGAAAATTATTTTTGTACATGGGATTTTTTTTTCTTTAAAGAGCTTCATTTTGGGGGGTAATGTGAGCTTATATTTATTAAATATTTTTTAAGTTTTTCTAAATAATCTACATTTTTAGTATAAATTGTGTTGGGGATTTGTTTGGAAAAAAACCACTTGATTTGGGGATATTTGAGGACAGTTTGGGGGGAACTGACTTTCGACAATCTAGCAACACTGAAATTAAAATTACCGAAATGTTAACTATGAATCTATCTACAGCACATAGAATACAGGGGAAATATTTCGTGTTCTGCATCAGTATTAAAGAATTTTCTTTAATGTTTCTAAACACTCTGTGTAATGTTTAATATTTTACATAAATATTTTTTTATTATTTATACATAATTAACTAATTTTCAGGTGAGAATATCGGAGTGTATAGGAAAACATATATTAGGTTATGTTGGAAATGTTTTTTTAACTTTCAAGGAATATGTAAAAACCATAGAAATCTTATCTTTAATAATAAACAATATCCTAATAAAGTATGCTTTAATCGATTAACGAGATTTGTTTATCACCTCTAAAATAAAATAAAATATTAAATAAATAAAAGAATAAATAAGGCCAATTATACATATATGGAGAGCTGCCAACCTAATCCGGCAAATTATTAGTACTGCCCCTTTTTCTACACCACTTAATTTTTAGAGTATTTATTTTCTTCATTCATCGTAAATACATTTGAAGAGAATTACTCTAAAAATTAAGTGGTGTAGAAAAAGGGGCGGTACTAATAATTTGCCGGATTTGGTTGGCAGCTATGTATATGTATATATTAATGCCAAGTTGCAAAGATTTTACTTTATTCCGGAGTATTTTTAGCTCCGCCTTTGTTTCACAATATTTTTAATTTAACAGTAATTTTTCTTATTTTATTGTTCTATATTGTACAGATTTTTCTATAAATAAAGTTGCCCGAAAGAAAGGCGGGGCTACAAATAGTCCGAAATAAGTTAAAATGTTGGCAACTATGCATACTTGCCAACCTAACCCGGAAGATTGGTAGCTTCCGCCCCTTTTTGTAATCACTTAATTTTTAGAGTTTCAAATATATTTACGATTAAATACGAAGAAATGTACTCTAAAAAAAGACTGGTGAGAAAAAAATAGGTGAAAAGGGGCGGGACTAACAATCTTCCCTGTTAGGTTGTCAAGTATGACTATGTTACTGACACG
Source organism: Salticus scenicus (assembly GCA_963930645.1). NCBI lineage: Eukaryota > Metazoa > Arthropoda > Arachnida > Araneae > Salticidae > Salticus > Salticus scenicus. Next base: position 204,254,691 of record OZ005659.1, on the reverse strand, counting down.
TTGTATCTATAGTGTAGTCCCTCAGTTAAAGAAGTTCAGTTGATCAAAGAACCATTTATTGACTGCTTTCTGAAAGCAGGTAACTGTTTTATTCCACATCATCAGGATAAACAACGCTGAGCATTCGGATGCGTGCCGAATACCATCCGTATAATTTAAGATCTTAACGCCGCCGGATTCGAGTCCGATTCTGGAAGGAAATTTGACTTTAGTTTTTTCGTCAAGAGTTACACGTAAAAAAAATGTCGAACTTCCTTTGCTGGCTCTGAAATATTCTAATTTCGGTGCGAATCTAATCTCCCCCTTTATTTTTAAAAGGTTATTTACTTTATGATTCACAGAACTTGGTCCCAGAAATCCAGGTTTGACAATGAGAGCTGCCAACCTAATCCGAAAAATTGTTAATACCATCCCTTTTTCAACACCACTTAATTTTCAGAGTAATTCTCTTCAAATGTATTTCCGATAAATTAAGAAGAAAAATACTCTGAAAAAAAGACTGGTGTGAAAAATTGCTCTGTGGTAATAATCCTCTGGATTAGGTTTGCAGCTCTATAATATGCATTGTTTCATCACGAGAAAAGAAAAATTGTGTTCAATTCAGCAAGTTTTATTCTAAAAAATGTTCAGATTTCTGAATTTTGCGTTATAAAGTGCCTCACTGTGAAACTAACCTTACAGGGAAAATTTCAGATTTTATTTCAAGTTACGAATTTTGTATAGAAATTTCTTTAGACTATCATATGATATTAATTTAAAATAACAAAACTATAATTTTAAATCTGAATTCTTTCTATTCATTTTTATGCAGGACAATCTCGCTTATCCAAGGTAATGAGGACTAAAAATACCTTGGATAATCAAAAATTCGATTAAAATGGACTCTAACATAAATCGAGGGGGAAACATACGGTAAAGCTTAAAATGGATGAAAACGTAGACAGTGAAGTAAAATAATGTATTTATTACATATTTAAATGTAGTCAGTTAAAAAAGCAACACATTGCATACATAAATTATAAAATATAGTACTGTTCTACTGTATAGTAAAATAAGTATAATTTCTCAAAAGGCACATCTCTTCCAGGACGAGTCGTTTCGAGACTAGATCGGTTAACCTGGTAATCGGATAGTCGCGTCTGTGATAACCATGGCTCTACTGTATATCATACTTGCCAGCATACTAATTAATATTCCGGAGTATTGTCCCCGCCTTCTTTTTATCACCAGTATCTTTTTAGAGTATTTTTCTTTTTATTTAATCGTGATTGCTTTTGGAGAATATTACTCTAAATATTTACTGGTATGAAAAAAAAGGCGGACTAACAACACTACGGAATATTAATTAGGATGTTGGCAATATGTGTATATATTAGTGGGACCAAAATGTAATAAAAATTTCCATCCCTTTGAATTAAAGATCTGACACCGGAAATTTATCATGGATAACAGTTATGAAAATGCTTTCATTTCCTTTCCAGTCTCTCTAATATTATGTTGTGTAAATGTTTTTATCTCCTTTTACCAGAAAAAAAAAAAAAAAGTATGTATATAACTTACCCATAACTGAAAATTGTATATTTAATATACATCTAAATCGTATTCGCTGACAAAAAATAAATAAAAACTAATAATAAATAGGATTTTGTCGAACAACAATAAAAAAATAAAAATAATATATTATATATATATATATATATGTTAATAAATAAATAAATAAAGAATAATTAAAAGAAAAAGAATAAACGAAAAATTAAATCGATGCAATAATCTTTGATTTCTCATTTAAATTATATTGCATCACAGAGTCTTGTCCTAAATCCCACTTTATCTGATTTGTTTAACTAAACTCATAAGTCATTAAAATCTAAACAGAAATCTTTTTAAGCGTTCCTCGAACAACGAGTTATCGATTTCGGTTTAAAAACATTATTACTTCTTCTTCTTCTTTTTTTTTTTTTTTTCATTATTATAAAATATCTGGTCTGGGGGAATTCGATTTACTTTGAGGAAGATAGCGGTACTAACGATTTGTTTACAGATGTAATCAATGGACAAAAAAAAAAAAAAAAAAAATTCTGGTGTTTTTTTTTTTTTTTTTTTTAATTTCAGATTAAAATTTTATTTCTGGAAAATAATTTTTCTTTGAAAAATAGTGTTGTTTACGTTGCATAATTGTTAGAACAGTGGATTAGCATAGTTTTAAAATGCAATTTAATGTATCTTTTTGTATCCTCTATATTTCAAATTGAACGTATTAGAAGAGCATCAAATTAAAAAGAAAGTTATAATTGTAATTATTATGATTTGTTTTTATTTTTTTGTAATTACGTAAATTTATTTATTTATTTATTTATTTATTTTTTTTTTTTTATAAAGAATGCGTTATAGTTCCCAGGGAGTATACTTTAATAACCAAAATACATTTAGTCTCACACACACACACATTTACATACATAATGAGTCCTAGATATACTATTATTACGGGTTTTTCGTAGTCCATATACAAAAGTTCTCTTTTTAAAAGTATTTTTATCAGAAATAAGAATAATACGAAATAAGAATTACTATTTGTAAAATGTAGTTCAACATTTGTAGACCCCATACAACTTTTATGATAGTTTAGCCAGTATTCTCGACTAATAACATGCTTGCCAACCATCTCATTATGAAGCGTAGTACTTTTAGTCACCGCCTATTTTTGTACACCAGTAATTTTTTAGAGTAATTTCATTCTTATTTAATCGTAACACTATTTGGGGAGAATTGCTCTAAATATAAAGTGGTGTGGGAAAAGGGGCGTATTTTCAAGGGGTGTTAACAAGTCTACGCTTATTAATGAGATGGTTGGCAGTCCTGCTAATAAACACCTTCTTAATTTAAAGTCTTTTTTAACGAATAGCCTCCTAAACTAGGTGTCTTCTGCATAGCTCAGAAACTTGGCAACAGTTCAAGTGGTAGACAGCACCACCTGCTACAGATTGTGCGATTTTTTAATTCTCAACAATAATTTTATGAAGTGATATATGATATATAAAATCAACTTTTACCGATTCCATTCAATATTTATATACATAAAATCCCACTATTGCCTGTTTTCCGAGCCACGCGGAAGACATCCAGTATAGGAGGAAAAGGTTAACATAATAACTTTTATCACTTTGTGCTTCAGACTTCTAATGAGTTCTAAGATTTCTTATGTCATAACATGCTTTGTAATGTCATGTCTATCTGATATGGTATGTTTTGATATGTTGTGTTTTACACGTTATTCTTTAATCCGAATTGAGAATTAGTATTCGTAAAATATGGTACAACACTTGTCGATCCCGTTCGTGGTTCATGATTGTTGCATCCGTACCCTTTAATCGGAAATAAGAATCCTAATTCGTATTTCATATGCACAACGAATATTGCACGACATTTATAGAACACGTCTGTGTTTCATATAAATTGCACCTGTATTCTTGACAAAAACTAACTTTTAACTTAAAGTCTTACTTTACATTATAATTTTTATCATTTTGGGCTTTCAATTACAAATAAGTTCCAACATTTCTTATGGTTTTGTATATTTTTCTAACCTTTTTTTTTTTTTCTTTCCATTTCGCAATAAATAGAAAAAAATACATACAGGTGTTTCATCCTGCTAGCTAACAGTTTTGTGTAAAGGATGATGGGTGACACTGTCACTAGTGCTTCCTTGTTGACGCGATAAATGTCTAGCGACGATTGCAATACGAGGGATCCCCTATAAAGGAGCCAAATGTGAGATTTTTCGCAGTCAAAAGTACTATGCCAATCATATCCTGAAAGATATTTATTTTGATATTCCGTAATACGCCTTGAGGAATTCCAAATAAACCTGCCCCCCACCCCCCCCCCAAAAAAAAACGGTAAATTATCTTTTTTTAAATTCAAGTTTAAAATATAGTGTAACCGAAAAGTCCTATAATGTTAGAAATTTTAATAATTCACAGAATAATGTCGGTAGAAAGGTATTAATTAACACATATTTCCGAAATAACATAAGAGTTTTATGGAAACCAAAAAAGCTCAAAAATGACGAACATATGGCGCTTTGTGTGATAACAAAAACAGTAATTAGTATAACAAATTATTTTTAGCAAAGACAATTCTCTTTATAACAAATTCTCAACATATCGGCAGTCATTCATGAATAAGAATTGTAGTCGAGGGACAATGTTATAACAGCACTACACAACTTATGTGTAGGTATAGCGTGAAATTGCCGTCGGGTGTTGTGCTTTAGCATCCTTAATGAGGTCAGACGATCGCAGTCCACTTGCGACATCAGGTAACTCCACAACCAATAACAGGCATGGAACACGGGTGCAGAATTCATAGCACTATGAATATGACAAAATTTTCTACTTCTTATATAAACGATATTACACGTAGAAAAAATGCTTAAACAAATACAGGTATAAGTTCTGTGCTCGTTTTCCTTTCCTGAAATAATCATACGGATTGAAATCTGAAGACCTAAGAGACCAAGCATGATGGAAGAGGCGGCTCAGCACGTGTTCCTAATCAAATGATGTGCGCAAGAGATCTTTCACACGTGTAGCTATATGAGATGGAGAGCCATTTTACATAAAAGTCGTACCTTCCAGCAGTTGTTTATCAGTCAGGCGGTGGATAATGCGATTCTGTAATATATCGGCATATCTCCAGCCCATCACGCTATCAGTTTGAAAAGAAGAATCATACATTTCTTTGGAGAAAAGGGGTTTGATAACGATTGATATGGTAAATTTACACTACACCGAAGCTTTCTCATCATGCAATGAGGTTTCCCAGACAGTTCTAGGTTTTCCAATCGCCCAAATTTTCCCGAATTGTAGGAGTTGACAACCCCAGAGCCTGATTAAGGGGGAAGCACACATTATTTATACTTACACCGTTATTTTTTAACAAATACTTTCCTCCTATAATAAACAAAAAATTCTCATTAAAAATTATTTTAAAAGAATTCCGGTGTCTAATAACGGTGAGTAAATTGGATTGTTTTACACCGTTCATTTTTTATAAAAAATATTTCCTCGTCAAAGCGTGGAATTTCTATAACATGAAGTAAAAAATAATTGTAAAAATATTCCGGTGAGAGCGGAGATAATGTGTGCTTCCCTTAATCAGGCAAGCTTAATCAGGCTCTGGACAACCCCTCGGATTGTAAATTGCGCTTCGTCAGTGCAAATATTAGACAAATAACCTTCATCTCTTCCCCTATTTTTATATTCACTCTGATTCATAATATCAGCGGTTAAAAGTTGATGTTGAGGCAGGATTTAGTACGTATATTATTGAAGGTTAAGCCTTAGTTCTCTCCAAACAGTAGTGCGTTGAATGCTTGACTTCACAATTGTTGACTTCCCCATGCGTAGACGAACCCGCCAGTTATCATATCTTCTTAAGCTGGCCGGGAGGCAGTATCACTTGTGTCTGCTGGCCCTCTACGTAGCCGATCGTCTATACAATCCGTGGCTTCGAATACGTAATCCTTTTCCTCATAGTTACATTTGCACAAAACCTTTATCCTTCCGAATATTTTTGCTATGGCGACAGGATCAGAAAGCTGAAGTTGCAGATTCTCCATTCTGATAGTACAGCTTCATTAAGAATGCATCGGATTCTCACATTTTTACAGAATATTATATACACGATTTGCATACGGCTTCATTGATATATTGCTGTCCAGCACAATCTTTTTCCCCTCTTCTCGGTTTTAATGAAATCCCATCTCATTTCAATCATGTATGACAAGTTTTACATTTCTACCTACATAATTCCGTAAATTAGAGAATTTCTAAATATTGATGAAATTTTGGGTCATCCCCTATATATATATATATATATATATATATATATATATATATATATATATATACATATATATATAATGTTAATGATATTTGTGTTTTTTTGTAATAGACAATTTAGTAATAAGTTTTCTAAATTTTTATAAAAAGTGAAACATTTGCTCAGTAAGAAATGTGCTAGAAGTTTTCAGCTATGTTTGTTTAAAAAAGATTAATTTACTATTCCCAAAACTGTAAATGCTTAGATGTAAATATTTAGAAACTTAACCTTTTTTTTAAATCAGAATGTCTCTATTAAAATTTCCGGAAGGGGCTTTTGCAGTTCGGTTTATATTGGTGAAACTCGCCGTTCCCTTCAAACTCGAATTCTCGAATATAAAAGAAATTTCAAAAACCGCGATATACATTCTAAAATAGCGCAAAATGTCATAAAAACTGACCATCTACCTGATTTTAGCAAAAAATTCATACCTAACTGTTCGAATTATCATTCAAGAATTTTCCTTGACGGCTGGTATACGAAGCAACAGTTCCCCCCCCCCCCCTTTTTTTTTGAGGCATGCGAAGTTCCCACTGAATACACTGTACTCTGTTAAAGGAGTTCTCTTGTTCTACTCTACGAATTACTTTTTGACGTTTTACTTATGAGGAGCCTATAAAAGGCTCGAAACGTTTAAATTTATGTTTTGTGTATTTTAATGTGTTAAATTATATATTTTTAGTGTATATTGTCTCGGATTTTGATGTATTAAAGTTTATTTATATATACTCCTTTCACTGTTTTTCACTTTAAATGAAAGAAAAAATTCCAAAGAAAAAAATTCTGGTAGTCAAAAATCGTAATAATTATGAAAAGGCGTGTCTAGAAAAAAAGAGAAAAATTTGGTAACTGAACTGTTTTCTTAAAAATAGTAAATTTTTTTAACATTTCTGTCTTTCACTCTTTGAACAGTTTAAGGGGTTAAGTTTATGTACACTAACAATCCAAATATATATATACAATTTATTATGGGGAAGGCGTGGATAGCTAATTCGAACCTGCCAACGATCTGATTTATAAGCGTAAAATTGTTAACGCCCCTTGAAAAAATGTCCCTTTTTACACACCACTTTCAGGGATGGAACACAGGTTTATACACATGGAACACATTTTTAAGAAATAAATGACATACAAATTGCAAAAGAAAGGCTCATTAAAGGAGATACAGATTTCCAAATGACGTGAATCTACGTTAACAATCACGAAAGTGCTAATTAATTGGGTGGTAAGTGTATTTCTTATAGCCATATAAAAGATTAGAAATTAAATTAAATTAATCTAGTAAGCTAAATAGATTTTTTTTTCTTTAATCAATCTCAATTCCAATAAAATTTTCATATACCATTAACAGAAATAAATGGTACGTTAAAGGGTTAAGTGTCCTATTGATGTATTTAGAGTGACATGTTTTATATATTTTGTGATGTAAACAACATAGTAATAAACGAATTAAAAAAAATAGTAATAATGTTAAACATATCATATATATGCATGATTGTTAAATTTCTACATACAAAATTTGGTATTAAAAAAAAAAGATATAAATTATTTGATTGTTTATCACATAAAAAAATCACTTTTCTTTTGATATCCATTACAGTGTGTTAAATTATATAAATTACTAGATAATATAAGGGAATTTTACAGCATGAAAAAAAAAAAAAGGTGAATAACCCCAACAAACAAAAACCATTCCTACAAAACACACGCACAAAAAAAAAAAAATAAATAAATAAATAAAAATAAAAATAAACGAAAAAAGGAGAAAGAAAGAAAGAAAAAGAAAAGAAAAGAAAAAATTCGATGAGTCAAATAAGTGCATCTGTGATATGAAACACTAGAGTAAAATATTTTACATTAAAATGGAAAAAGGTTTCGAAAATGTATATAGTAAGGGTTTTGTGCAGCACGATTAATATTATACACTAACCGCCGCATAATAAAATGACTGGTTAATAAAATAAGCCGCTTAATATTATATATATATATATTTAATGAGAATGTATCTATTATAATTTCCGGAAGGGGCTGCTGCAGTTCGGTTTATATTGGGGAAACTGGCCGTTCCCTTCAAACCCGAAATCTCGAACATAAAAGAAATTTCAAAAACCGCGATATACATTCTAAAATAGCGCAAAATGCCATAAAAACCGACCATCTACCTGATTTTAGCAACACTAAAAAATTCATACCTAACTGTTCAAATTATCATTCGAGAATTTATCATAACAGTGTGTTAAATAAAATTACATAAATTACTAGATAATATGAGAATTTTACCGCGTAAAAAAAAAAAAAAAAAAAAAAAAAAAGGGGGGGGGGGTGATCACCCCAACAAACAAAAACCATTTCCTGCAAAACATACACAACAACAACAAAAAAAAAAAAACCGAAAAAGGGAGAAAGAAAGAAATAAAATTCTTAGCGTCAAATAAGTGCATCTATCTCACTAAATACAACGCAGTGAGAAACCACCGCCTGCTTGACAGATCTTGTTGAAGAAAAAAGGTCTCAATTACTCGTTGTGAATCTTTTTTTTATATTATTTTAAAGACATATAATGTTTGGTGTTAAAGGAAAACTGTTATATTTTATATGGGAAAAAAAAATGTCATACGATGTGTATTTCACCATTAAGTCAGTGTAAAAATGGAATAGACGGTAGGATGATTTTCATTATTTTTTTAATATGAATGCAATTTATGAACTACAAAATGTTTATGTATTAAATATTGTATTATATTAAATACTTATTCAGATACTCGAATGTATTCGTTTATGCGACTGTGAAATATATATGAGGGTGTATACAGACATAAAAAAAAACCCTCTTCTCCAACTAAGTTCATGAAAATAGTCATACAAACATACGAAACTGGTAACAGTCGATTAATAGTAACGTTTATATTAAAACGGTACACATAGATTTTGTTTAGGATCCGTTTACACATTAAAACTGGCTCGAATTTTATATTATTTATTAGCAAACACCCATTTTTATTTTTATTTATTTAATTATTTCAGTTATTCTGATCTAATCATTCAGGAAAACGGTAAATTTTGTACCTTTTCTCAAATTTTCTTAGAGTAAAACTTGTTAAAATCTGAGGATGCTAATGTTAAATAAATCTCACAAAATTTATTTCATATATTCCCATAAACATATGAATTCAAATAATAATAATAATAATAATTAATAAAATGAAATTATTCATACACATTCCACGCATATTTTCGATTAGGAAAACATATTTTTAATTTAGGAAATTATTATTAAATTCATATTTCAAAAAATTATGCTATTCAGATAATTAGAAAGTATATACAGATAAAAATAAAAATTATAAATTACAAACTATTTTAAAAAATCATATGCTACAACTAATTTTAAGCATAAATTTTTAAGGCTAATTCAAGTTTTTTTTTTTTTTTAACTGGTTCAGAGTTCTGAACTTTTATAATTTATTCACGAGCATTTTTAGCCCCGCCTCTTTTATAAACCGGAAATTTTGAAAAATGATTTTCTTCTTATTTAATCGTTGCCACATATTAAAGAGAAATACTCTACAAAATTTCTGGCACGAAAAGAAGGCGGGGCTAAAAATGCTCGTGAATAAATTGTAAAATATATAAACAGCAGTACTTTTACCTCATTTATTGTTAAGAACAAAAATTCGATTATTTTATCCCGGACATGTGAAATCATACTCTGAGACAGACGAAGGACGCAGAAATATTACCACTATCAGCGTTAAAAAAAAAAAAAAAAAAAAAAAAAAAGTGTGGCACTCGGGGACTGCCGCGATAAAGCTATTGCATAGCATTTTTTATCAACTTATGCAATTATAATTATTTATTTATTTTATTTTTTACCCTTCCGCTCCCTCCCCCCTTTCCCGCCCCTCCCAATAATTTTTAAAAATTCAAAAATATCCGCAATCGATTTGTAGGTATCGAAAATCTCGATGTACCAAATTTGAATGATCTAACTCTATTTTTTTTTTGCCCTTCTGTCCCCCCTCCCCAGCCCTTCTAATAACTTTACACTTTCAAAAATATCCCCATTCGATTTGCAGGCTTCTAAAACCTATCTGTACCAATTTTCAATGTCCTAACTGTATTTCTATTTGTTTTTGCCCATAGTCCCCACTTACCGCCCCACCCCCTTACCTCCCCTCCTAATAATTTTACAAATTCGAAAATATCCGCAATCGATTTGTAAGTATCGAAAACCTCTATATACCAATTTTGAACGATCTAACTGTATTTTTATTTTTTTGCCCCCCTCTCCCCTCCCCCTTATTGCCCCTCCTAATAACTTTACACTTTCGAAAATATCTCCATTCGACTTGCAGGCCTCTTGAACCTATCTGTTCCAATTTTGAAAGGCCTAACTGTATTTCTATTTGTTTTTGCCCCATAGCCCCCTTACCGCCCTACCCCCTACCCGCCCTCCTAATAATTTTACAAATTCAAAATCATCCGCAATCGATTTGTAAGTATCGAAAACCTCTATGTACCAATTTTTAACGATCTGACACTATTTTTATTTTTTTGCCCCCCTCCCCTCCCCCTTCTCGCCCCTCCTAATAACTTTACACAATCGAAAATATCCCCATTCGACTTGAAGGCCTCTTAAACCTATCTGTACCAATTTTGAACGGCCTAACTGTATTTCTATTTGTTTTTGCTCCATCGCCCCCCTTACCGCCCCACCCCCTACCCGCCCCTCCTAATAATTTTACAAATTCAAAATCATCCGCAATCGATTTGTAAGTATCGAAATCCTCTATGTACCAATTTTGAACGATCTGACACTATTTTTATTTTTTTGCCCCCCCCCCTCCCCTTCCCCCTTCTCGCCACTCCTAATAACTTTACACAATCGAAAATATCCCCATTCGACTTGCAGGCCTTTAAAACCTATTTGTACCAATTTTGAACAGCCTAACTGTGTTTCTATTTGTTTTTGCTCCATAGCACCCCCCCCCCCTTGCTGCCCCACCTGGGGGCTGAATTTCTAAAATTCAGAAATTGGTTTTTAGATAGTTGCATTAGCTATATTTTAAAGCAAAAATTTCACGTTTATCTATTTTTTTTGTTTGAGATATATAGGATTATGCGAAATCACGTTTAACGCATGTGAAATCACGTTTTCCCCCCTTGGGGATTGAATTTCAATAATTCCAGAAATCGATTTTTAGACATTTCTATTAGCTATATTTTAAAGAAAAAATTTTACGAATATCTGTTTTTTTGTTTGAGAAATGAAGGATTTTGTGAAATTACGTTTTGAAGTGCCGAAGTCTGCCGAAGTCTGCCGAACTGTGTTAGGTTTTTTTTCGTTACGGAATTTCTTGATTCGGTCGCCGCGCTCAAAGCCCGCGATAGAAGCTATGCAATAGCTTAAAATACTATTTAACCCTTTCAGTCACAGTGTTCCCGCTGATGGAGCACACGCGCGTATTCCTTCCCTGACCCTTCGTGCCCCCTAAAAAAATCATTTCTGATCGGGTAAAAACACACACCGGTCCCCACTGCTTTCGGCAGCGAGGACCCATGCGCGCAGCGTGCGCACATATTCCTTCTCAAGTCAAATTTTTATTCTTTAGAAAAGAAAATTTAAAAAATCATTTCTCATCGGGTACAAAGTCGGACCGGGTCCCAACTGCCTTCGACAGCGCAGTCCATTGCGTGCTGCGCGCGCGTATTCCTTCCCTGACCCTTCGTGCCCCCTAAGAAAAAAATCATTTCTGATCGGGTAAAAACTCACACCCAGTCCCCACTGCCTTCGGCAGCGCAGACCCATGGGCGCGTGCGCGCACATATTCCTCCTCCAATCAAATTTTTATTCTTCGGAAAAAAAAATAAAAATAATCATTTCTTATCGGTTAAAACAGGGCCTGATTAAGGGGGTAGCTCGCTCTTCACACATTATTTATACTTACACCGTTATTTTTTTAACAAATACTTTCCTCCTATAATAAACAGAAAATTTTCATTAAAAATTATTTTAAAAGAATTCTGGTGTCTAATAACGGTGAGTAAATTGGATTGTTTTACACCGTTCATTTTTTTTAAAAAATATTTCCTCTTCAAAGCGTGGAATTTCTATAACATGAAGTAAAAAATAATTGTAAAAATATTCCGGTATGAGGGAGCTTCCCCCTTAATCAGGCCCTGGGTTAAAAAGTCGGACCGGGTCCCCACTGGCTTCAGCAGCACAGTCCCGTGGGCGCTGCGCGCGCATAAGTTAGGGGATACGCGCGCGGTGCACGCCTATTTCTCCCTCACACTTTCAGCCCCTCCTAATTAACCTACATATACCAATTTTGAACGGTCTAACTCAATTAGTTGAGATGCAAAAGAAAGCCTTATCAGGACACCTCAAAACGTGTAAATCTGGTGAAAACTTTCGATAATATAAAAGAACTTTAAAATATCTCTCGAATGATGTATTAAAAATAATTAATCATAATTAGAAATTGAAATTTTGAAATTTTAAAATATTACATCGCCATCTGGCGGTAGAAATTTCTGTAATCTACTGTTCGATTCCAAATCAATAAAACTTCCTAATGATGTATTACTTACGAAATTATTTTAATTAGTAGCTGAGATGCAAAAGAAAACCGATTTACGAGACCTCAAAACGTGTAAATGAAGCGACATCTTGAATCCCACTTTCGATAATATAAAAGTACTTTAAAATATCTTTGGAATGATGTATTAAAAGTAATTTAATTATAGTTAGAATTTGAAATACGCGTATTAGAATAAAATTTAATTTGCAAATAAATTGTAATTTTTTTTTTTTTTTTAATTCTCCAAACCCGATGAAATTTGAACGGCTACTTCGTGTTGTGATGAAAACTCTGCATAGTAAGTCTTTTGTGCGAGAAAAGAAAATTGAAGAATATTGAAATTTGCAATTTTTATTCCCAATACAAAAACGTAACCTCATTAAATTCCAGATGTTTTTCTTTTCGTTCAAGACTGTAGACGATCGTCTGCCAAGTTAAAATTCTTGTGATTTGTTGCCACCATGTTTTCAGTTTAGTTAATTTAAAAAAATCTAGTTGTCTGATCGGTAAGCCGTTTAAACCATCGGACTGAGAAAAATCGGCCCTTTCATTTGATACCTTATTTGTAACGATACGACTGATATTTCTAATTTATTTTTCATTTTTTCCGTAAGAATGTCTCTTTTTAAGCAAATAGCCATGAATTCTCAGTCATTTTTCGATCGACATAGCTCAACGTTTTAATTAATATCTCCGCTAATTAGAGTCGCATCGCTTAGCGAATTATCGCGATGTCGAGGTGAAGAAATTTTGCCTCTGCAGACACCGGTTTCGAGACGCTGCGACCATTAGCGCCGGAGCTTTAGCGCGCACAAGGCATTTCTCACAGACAGACAGAAAGACAGATGCGCACAGATTTTAATAATATAAGGAGATTACATTCAACTTGAGGTGTACGAACCCTGCAATATTCAAGTAAAAAAAAAAAAAAAATCCAGGGACAACAGTGTTATAATAGAATTTTAGTAGTGAGAAACTACTAAAAGTTATGTAATAGTTAAGAAGAAAGACTTAACATTTCAGGATCGGGTATATCACGTTTTGCAACGTAAGCAACGCCTTTACACAATTTTCTAAAACTTTATGTTAATAAAACAAAATTATTTTATATATTTGCAATTAAATCATTTAAATTTTGTCTTTAGCATTCGATGTAGAGTCAAATATACGAATATGAAAACTAGTTTTTTTAATATTGTTTCCGCGATATGGAGGCGGGGCTTCATTTCTTTTAGAATTCTTTCACAATCTCTCGCCTTTATCGCGATAGTTTTATAAAAATTAGCCAATTTTATAATAAACATCAAGATGTTGCTTAGAAAGCAATTAGAATAACAAAAAGATAAGTTAAAATAGTTTCTCGTCAAAATATATACAGCTATTTACTCACACAGGTTACAAATTATAACAAGTAACGGCCCCCTAATAGCAGTAAAAAATGAAATATCACTGTAACTCAAAAAATATTGTTAGGAACGGGCTGTAAATTTGGAAACCCATGTTTTTGATGATGCCTGTTCTATTTATTCAGGTCACAATTCATAATTTTTTCAAATATGAATTTAGTAATAAATTTCATAATTCAAAAAATGTTTTTTAATCAAAAATATGCATGGAATATGTTTGGGTCAGTTCATTCCATTATATATATACACTAAGCGACAAAAAAAAAGCCGCACTTGGATATTTTCCTTTTCGCTTTCTACAACCGCCAAATTTATCGTTTAAAAAGCAAATTTTCGAACAGATTTTATTATGTTGTCCACCACATACACATTAGTACTCAGTCCAGTGTTAAAAACAAAATACAATAGTCAGAAAAATTGTAATTTTAGAAATTATTTCAAAAATGATAAGAATAAGGCAGTTAACGATGCCACAAAAAGTATTAATTTTTGAATGAAAATCAAAAACTATTTTAATACGTGAGATTGTAAAATAATTAAATGCTAACGAAATATTGGTAAAACGGTCTTTAGCAAGTTATAACGTTTTTTGGTCGTTTAAACTGGAAATTTGGTTTATGGCGGCCATGTTGCTCATCCAAGCGAGATGACCGTAAGTTAAAAAGCCATTTGTTATAAAATCGGTTTGTATTACATTTATAACATAAAAGAGATTCAGAAAAAGTTTTTAGCAGCATAATTTCTTTAACTACAGTACAGCAACTATTAAACAAAGCAGGTTTAAATGACAGAAAATTTGAAAAAATTCCATTCTTAGTGAAGAAAATTAGGAAACCATGACCTCAGATGGCTAAAAAAATAAAAAAATGATTAGTTAATTATTGCGCTGAACTGTTTCTCTTTGATGAGTCAAGTTTAACTTATTTCGAGCTAAAGAAAACACGCGGAACTGACAACTAAATATGACCGACTTAATGAAAATCACACTTTTAAAACAGTGACACAATCTCCGTACATTATGGTACGGAGGTGCATAACTTTTCAAACAATCAGACAAATTATTATGCTCAAGGGATCAATTAACTCGAAATAAAACACAATCTTCATAAAAATGTTGTCTGACCGACTATTTTGGAGGTATCTTGGACATTTCCGTAAACAGCATTTTACGCTAAAAATGCACCTTACTACGCGGCGCCTGTGGTCAGTTTATTACTTCAAATTGTCAAAATTTCCTATCTATTCCAATGAGAACCTATAATTCTGTAAGTAATCATATCTTTTTTCACTTTAAGTTGAATCCCACAAAAGATACAGTAAAATTTCTTCTTTACCAGACATGAGAATAGTCCTAAACGCGATCCTCTCGAAAATGTTTCGTCTATAAAAAAGCGGGGAAGAGGGGAGAGGATTCGAAATATGCAGCCTATAACTCTGCCTGAACTAGAAAAAATTATTTGTGATATTTTGCACGTTGAAATTTCTGAGATTTATATTAAAACACTGTATAATACTATGCCATTGCGCATTAAAGCAGTAATTCCATATAAAGGTGGAATTAACCCAATGCAGAATACATATTTTTAATAAAAATTTGCTTAGATGTAACAAAAAAAAAATAGTTTTATTTCATATATTAAAATATAACTTGTTTATTTCATTTAATAAATCATAACAGAATACAAAGTGTATGGTTATTGCATTATGTTAAAAAACAAAGTTTTATGCACATTTTTAAAAATTACTTCGTAGTGTGCAATATTGCAAATTATTAAATCGAAAATGTACATAGGTATCATTTCATCCCTTTGGTATTACGCAAATAAGAGAGTTTTTTTTTGTTTCAAACATTAATTTTAAAGTTATTACGAATAAAAAAGGTATAAGTCATTTTTTCTGCAGTGCGGCTTTTTTTTTTGTCGCTTAGTGTATTAAAAAAAAAAAAAAAAAAAAAAAAAAAAACAGAGTTTGAGTATCATAATTATTTTGGGAGATATGAATTAATGTTTGTCACATTCATTTAACATTAGCATCCTCATACTTTAACATATTTTAACATACTATAACTATATGAAAAATTGAGCAAAATATATAACTATACCAATTTCCGCGATGATTTGATCCAAAGAATTTAAATAAATTATAAGAAATAGGGGTTACCATTGAAAAAAATGAAGTTGATGCCAGTTTTAACATGTCGGCGACCCCCTAAACAAAATCTAACTATACCATTATAAACTAGACGTTATTACATATCGATTGCTACCAGCTGCATGTTTTTACGGCAAATTAGGTGGGGGATGGCTTTTTTTTTTATTTTTCCTGACTGTACTTCGTATAGTTTCTATCATTATAATCAGTTTTGTAAAAGATTCTCATTCTAAAAACCATTGTATATATATTTTTAGTATAGGTCGCTCGTATATTGTTGTGTCCCTAACTCGCTCACAGTGGGGCCGGGATCGAATCCTGGACAAAACGTGGATTTGTTATCCCTGTAAGTTGTGGCGATGGTCGCTCGTTGGGTACTCCTTCACAAAAGGTTATCAGTTCAGCGACCGCACAGTTAATAGTCATTTGCAAGTACCACGTCATTGAAAAATAAATAAATAAATATACATGTTATTGTATATATATATGTGTGTGTGTGTGTGTGTGTGTGTGTTATTATAATTATTATTGCATGTAAAGTATTTTACTGTTTAATAATTACTTTGTGTCAAGAATAAATTTATGCGTGCTAAACAGTGTGAAAAGTATTTTTAAAATATGTAAAAGCAATTAAAATAAAAAATCTGGAGTGACTCCACTCGACTTTCCGAACATTGAGTAACTAACAGTTTTGTAGATAAAATAAAGAAAGAGGAATTGCTAAAGAAACAAAAGAGAGAAAACCATAATAGAGTGTTTTTTTCTCCATATATCACACGAGGTTTTATTTAACGCTACTGAACTTTGAGCCCTTAGATCATAATGATAAAGAATTTTTCGTTTTGTCCCTGTAAAAATCTATAGATGCTAGATTCACCAAAATGCTTATAGTTAGTGCAACAGTGATTTATAATATTCATACAAATTTTCAGCTCAATTGAATAAGGCGTTTAGATGCTATCGCGCTTTTAAAAATTTGGTCTCATAGGCCATAATGATAAAGAATTTTTCTTTGTGTCCCTGTAAAAAAACTGTAGTGCTAGATTCACCAAAATCTATACAGTTGGTGCAAATGCGACCTATAACATGTGTACAATTTTTTTGCTCAGATTAATAAGGCGTTTAGACGCTATCACACTTTTAAAAATTTGGCCCCATTGGCCTTAATGATAAAGAATTTTTCTTTGTGTCCCTGTAAAAAAACTATAAGTGCTAGATTCTCCAAAATCTATACAGATTGAGTATCTGTGACCTATAATATGGGTATAAAATTTTTGCTCAATTGAATAAGGCGTTTAGATGCTATCGCACTTTTAAGATTTTGGTCCCATAGGCCATAATGATAAAGAATTTTTCTTTGTGTCCCTGTAAAAAAACTATAAGTGCTAGATTCACCAAAATCTATAGGGTTCGTACTATGGTGACTTACAATATACGTACCAACTTTCAGGTTAATCGAACAAAGCCTTTAGACGCTAGCGTGTTCACAAACATACACACATACACACATACACACACACATACATACATCATCGTAAAAATAGTGAAAACGGACTCAGGGGACCTCAAAACGTATAGAAACATCAAAATCTCGAATTCGGATTTTTGACATGATTACAATACTTTCCTCACTATAGTGTTCGGAAAGTAAAAATGAGTTGCAATTTTTATTGCAGCGAAGAAAACTATTACTTTATATATTCATTTTCATTAAAATATTCTATTGTAAGTTATAATATAATTATTAATTAAAGTTAAAATTTATTTTATCACTTATTTCCCCCCCCCCCTCCATTACTATGTTTGTGGATTAAATTTCTTTTATTGTTTTCCCATGCAATATCAATATCCAAAATATCGATTATGTCGATGTACAGGAATATTTTTCTGATTGTAAATACTTTACACGTGGCTACATATATAAAGTATTGGATCTATAAATTTAATGCTGTCATAAGATAATTGTTAAACACATAATAAAATACTTTACTAGCAATATAAATAGTCATAATTAGCATTTAGAATCTGTTAAAAAAATTATTCTAATGATAAAAATTCTTCAAAGTACATTACTAAGGTGTTTAAAATTTACAAACTTTAATTGAGAATAACTCACGCTAGGGGGCGCATTTGCTGATGAGATGGATATTTTTATTATCAGCTAAGTTAAAGCTTTAAGAGGATATATAACATATATAAATACCTTTTGAACAGTTTTTGACCCTCCATCGTTAGTATGAAGGACTATTAATTTTAATATGTAATATTTTTAAATTTAATTTTAATTTTAAACTTTTAATTCTAGATTTCAATTTATTTTTTGTCTCGTTTTTTGTCCGTAAAACTGGGCCACGTACTTTTTTAAATGACTGCATTGAATTAAAATTAAGTGTTGCCACATAAATTTCATACGTTAATTAATATGAAAAAATCTAATTGTTGTGTTGAAAACCTGTGTGTACCCTGGATTAAAAAAAAAAAAAAAAAACCTCTTTAATTTGGTACTGGATTTGTAACAATATGACTGATATTTCTAATTTATTTTGGTGTTACACAAAACTGGTCTACAAAAACTGGCAACAATATTTTTCCCAGACTGAAACTAATAGTCCTTCTAGTATATATATTGGAATATAATCAGGGTTCGTACTTCCCTTCCTTTTTCCAGGCCAATTACAGGGATGAGAAATTTTCGCCTTTGTTACCACTGCTAATTGTATGCAGAAATCTTTAAGGTATTTTTAATGTAATGAGCAATTTTTAATGAGAATAGAAATTATTGTAAAAAATAATGTCAATAATAAAGGCGAAAATTTCTCATCCCTAAAAGTGATATGGTAGTGCGATCCGTGTTAAATATTTTGACTATATAGAAAAATATATTGAACAATTCAGAATGTTTCTTTCCCCTTTAGTTCAAAAATTAAAAACAAAATTGTAACTGATGCATACTTGCCAACCATCTCATTAATAACCGTACAATTGTTAACGCCCCCTGAAAAAACGCCCTTTTTCTCACACCACTATATTTGTAGAGTTATTCTCTCCAAATGTTGTTACGATTTAATAAGACTAAAATTACTCTAAAAAGTTATTGGTGTGAAAAAAAAGGCAGGTACTCAAAATTGTATGGTTCATAATGAGATGGTTGGCAAGTATGCTGATGTTGTGATTAAATTTATTTTCCCACAACTGAAATAGAGTGTGGAACGTTGCTGCCATCTTTTTAACTTACTATTACAGAAAATTGGTAAGGCTGAAAAAAGGTGAAACGTGCAACGTCTGTAACTGTAAATAGTTAACCACGCACATTAGCGCAGTCATTTATTATTATTATTATTATTATTTATTTACTCAACTATTTTTATAAAGTATCTCTCTGTATTATTCATGGTACTAGGTACTATTATAAACGATTGCTAATTTTTTCTATTAAAAAAAATAAAAATAAAAAAGAGCATACGTGTTCTAGTATTTATAATTGCTAATTTTCTTGCAGTTCAGTTGCAGTTATTTCTCAGAAAAGTTTTTGCTTTATTTACCGGGTAAAATATTCCAGATGACTGAGACGACCTTTTTTAACACTTTCGCGACCGGTGACGCACATTCACGTCATTTGAAAATCTGTAACTCCACCAGTGGGCGTTTCTCTGGCGATTTGTATGTTACTTATTTCTTAAGAATATACCAAATATTCAAATTTGTGCAGTCAAGTATAATATGGACACAAATGTTTTAATTAGGAAGAATATCATTATAATGTATATTCATTTGTAATATAAATGTGAATATAGAAAATTTTGTTCTGAAATATTGTAACTTGGGAGAATAACGCCCACAGGCGGACCTTATTGTTAAAAAGACAAATGCATGCGGTCGCGAAAGTGTTAAAGAGTGGTATTACATAGTTACAACTATGTATTAATATAGAACTAAAAACTATATTTACTTATTTTATTTATTTTTTAAGTAAAATATTGAAATGCATTGGCTATTAGTTAAAATGCCGTTATTGAACAGAAAATATTTACAGGGTTAATATTCCCCGCTGTTTTTCCAGTTCATTTTCGAGGATAAGTAATTTTCCCCTTTTATTGCTGCCACTATTTTTATGCAATAATAGTTATCCTACTTTATGACAACACATTACTATAAAATTATCATGAAGATTTCAACATGAAATTGGTGGTTGCATAAAAGGCGAAAATTTCTGATTTCTGAAGAGTGACCTGAAAACCGCGGAGAGTACGAAATCTGTACACAGAAAAATAAAACTTTCAACGTTAAAAATTATAACAGTAAACAAACAATAAATATCATATTTTATTTATTTATGGTATGATATTTTCTGAAACTGCTTGAAATCAGCCTATTCTTTTGTGAGTTGTTATGACGACGTACAATAAACAGTATTTTTAGCATATTGCTTGGAAATCGTGTAAAAGCGCGTAAAAAAAAAAAAAAAGGAAAGAAAGAAAAGAAAAGAAAAGAAGCGTGCCCCGCATTTAGGCGATTCTCAAAAATTACTTTCCTTGAAAAATACGTTTACATTTTATTGCATAACAGTTTATGTGTTATTTTGTATATATATGCCAGTGGCAACTACGACATCGATTGTCGAGGAAGAAACTTAAATAATTTAATCACGAACACATAAAACAATTTATTAAGTAATTTAACGTTTCAGACGAACGCCAGAAAACGAGGAATACTTTTAATATAGGGCACAGAGACTGATTAAGGGGGAAGCACACATTATTTATACTTACACCGTTATTTTTTAACAAATACTTTCCTGCTATAATAAACACAAAATTCTCATTAAAAATTATTTTAAAAGAATTCTGGTGTCTAATAACGGGGAGTAAATTGGATTGTTTTACACCGTTCATTTTTTATAAAAAATATTTCCTCGTCAAAGCGTGGAATTTCTTTGACATGAAGTAAAAAATAACTGTAAAAATATTCCGGTGAGAGCGGAGATATTGCGTGCTTCCCCCTTAATCAGGCTCTGATAGGGCACACAAAATAAGTTAAAATACATTAAAAATTAGAAAATACATAGATATATAATAAAGAAAAATGTATTTTTTAATACTTATTCACAATTTCTAATTTGTAAATACTGCTTAAAATTATATGAAAACGATAAAAACGATAATAATGCAAACAGTAGCTTTTGCATATATTAGGCGATGAATATAACACGTAAATCTATGTTAATTCAATATTATATACATATAATAACAAATTATTACAATGTCGTAAACTGCTAACTTTTCAGTACGGAGGAGTATAAGTCTGAATCTACGGATTTTTTACGATACCAGTTTTACGATAGTTGGACATTTATCGAAATTGAATATTTATCGAAAATGAATAATTTGAAAGCGATGTTATAATTTGAAAAAAAAAAAAAATAAAATAAAATAAAATAACAATCTTCCATACTGAACTAAATTCTGCTTTTGGCAGAATTTCATCAAAATCGTTTTTTCTTTTTCATTCTTTTCTTAGAAAGAAAAGGAAAAGAAAAGAAAATTAATAGAAATCACTTTCCAAATGGACGGTATCGAAAAAGATTTATTTATTTATTTATTTATTGATTGTGTGTGTGTGTTTGTGTTTATTATTAAGGAAAAAAATAACATGTTGAAATACACACTTTAACGCGTTCTACATGTCCATTAAATAATTTTGTGACTCAAACAAAATTATTTGCGAGAAAAATGTTTAACAAAAAAAAAAAAAAAAAAAAAAAAGAATTCCAAAATGTACAATGTTTTTTTCATTAAAAAATAGTGTAATTTAATTATGTTTGTGTTAATCAAGCATGTTTCATCAGAAAGAACATTTTTATATTAACATTTTAATAAGTTTGTTAATAGCATAAACTTTTTTTTTTAGTGTTCGTAAAAAGAGTGTTATCAAAAATATTATATTTTCATACTACAGAATAAAAGTATTAGCGAGAAAACCGAGTAATCATTGTTCTAAAATATTTTTTATTTTTTTTCCTTTATAAGGAAATTCAACGAACGGGAAGAAAAACATTTAATTTTGTATACCTTATTTTTTCACAAAAGAAGCTTTATGCAGGGCCTGATTAAGGGGGAAGCTCGCTCATACCGGAATATTTTTACAATTATTTTTTACTTCATGTCATAGAAATTCCACGCTTTGACGAGGAAATATTTTTTATAAAAAATGAACGGTGTAAAACAATCCAATTTGCTCACCGTTATTAGACACCAGAATTCTTTTAAAATAATTTTTAATGAAAATTTTCTGTTTATTATAGGAGGAAAGTATTTGTTAAAAAATAACGGTGTAAGTATAAATAATGTGTGAAGAGCGAGCTTCCCCCTTAATCAGGCTCTGGCTTTATGCTCATAATAAATTTATATCTAAAGTTTTATATAAATAATTTATTTATAGGATGTGATAACTGGATACATAGCATCATAGCATGGAGAAAAACAAAACCTTTTAAAAACTTTTCTTTTCTTTTAGAATTACAGAACTATACAAAATTAGTTTATGCTCTATAATATTTTATTTATTTATTTAATTATTTATTTATTTTTATTTATTTTTTAACATACTTATAATAAAACTATAAAAATCTGCTTTAAATTAAAATCAAAGCAAAAGGAAATTAATAAATAGAAATCAGGAATGACATTTGTCCCCATCTTTTTAATTACTTAAAGTTGTTTTCTTGCATTTTATTTATTTGTTTATATTATTTAAAAAAAAAAAAAAAGTATTACCTACCATTAAAATGTAAAGTCACAAAAAATTAATAATATGAAATACTAGGATTTTAAAAAGTATACACCTAAAATACTAGCCAAATGCGTCAGAGAAAAACATGCTCTGTAACAGACTATCAGAGAGAAGCGGACTGTGAGTCCATTCATAAAGCTGTATTTCAGAAAAATATAATAAAAATAGCAGTAATCTGAGTTTAATGCGCAATTTCATTAACCCCTTAACGCGCGCTGTCCTCGCTGCGAGGACGCAAAATTTAAGATCCAGATGCAAAAATTCATCCCGGAATTTTTTTAGCAAAAATTTACGTTTATAACATATCAGAAAAGGCCGTTTTTTTAACTTTAAAATTTAAAATTTCTTTTAGTTTAATTTAGTTCATGAATTCCGGTGGCTTGCACCGCAAAGGGTTAAAACATGAAATATTTGTTAACTGCGTTAAAATTTTTACAAAATTATTTTGTCAGTGTGCTTTCTTTTCTTCTCGTTTTTTTTTTTTTTTAATCAAGCTACTGCATTGCTGTATATTGAATTTCTACTACAAATTTTCTAAACAAATACTTATAATAAAATAAAATGTAAAATTTTTCGTTGAATATTGTATGATGTCCTTCATTAAAAAAAAAAAAAAAAAAAAAGAAAAAAAAAAAAGAAAGAAAGAAAAGAAAAACCTTTATAATAATAGCAAATCATTAACAGTACTCTTCTTTTCATATGTCATGGTCAGGGCCTGATTAAGGGGGAAGCTCGCTCATACCGGAATATTTTTACAATTATTTTTTACTTCATGTCATAGAAATTCCACGCTTTGACGAGGAAATATTTTTTATAAAAAATGAACGGTGTAAAACAATCCAATTTGCTCGCCGTTATTAGACACCAGAATTCTTTTAAAATAATTTTTAATGAAAATTTTCTGTTTATTATAGGAGGAAAGTATTTGTTAAAAAATAACGGTGTAAGTATAAATAATGTGTGAAGAGCGAGCTTCCCCCTTAATCAGGCTCTGGTCATGGTATCTTTACTTCTATATTAAGTTTTAAATGAAAGCGAAAGATGATATGTATGGGGTTTATTTTATAACTTAAGTAAATAAAAAAAGTATAAATTTAAGTTATCTGTTTATAAATAGATGTTTTAATTACAGAGATAGGAATTTACAAAATAACTATACATATAAAATAATTTTGGTTTTCGCATAAATTGCAATTATTGTGAAGTTTACAAATGCTAATTAAAAAATTTTACTTTCAAAGTTAATATATATCCAAGATAGTTTAAAAAAAAAAAAAAAAAAAAATACAAGTATAATAAATACATCTTGAATATATATACCTAAATAATTATATATATAAATATTTAAATGAAAGGCATGCTTTTATTTAAAAACGAATTTTGGTCCATCATTACTAGATTTCGTTTAAAAAGTTTTCATCGATTTTTCAAATATTAAAATATTATTTTGAGTAAATTTCATTTAGATTTATTGAAGTTAATTAAATACTGTATCAAATATGAAGATAAAAAGTAAAAAAATATCTGGATTCACTTAATATATATATATATATATATATATATATTAATGAGAAATGCGTTTTAAAATTGGGTTTGGAACAGGATAGTAATTAAAACAAAATTGTTAAAAGTTCTTTCTTAGTCAAAAGATGAAAAGGTACTTTTTTTCCCTTAGGTTTAAAATGAATATTTCTTGAAGAACATTTCATTTTCATTTCGATATGCGGAAGAATCTTTCTTTTCGGATATTAATTAAATTTTCTTATTTTATTTATTTTGTAAAAAGATATTTCATTAAAGAAACTAAATTAAAATTATTACACTTAAAAGTACATTAATTATGTGTTACCATAATTTTATGCTTTCGTTTCATTTTTAAATAGATTTGATATTGATAGCAACAAAGATTGGTGTTTGATTATATCTAAAATGATAAATTAAAATTTTAAATGAAAAATATAACATTTTTGCGCAATCTTTGCAACAATTTAAACTTTTTGGAAAAAAATAGTATATATGACACTATACTTTTTCATGTAATTTTTTAAAATATTGATTGAAATATAAAATGAATATGCGTTGTATGTATCTATAATTGTTAGGTTTAAGAACAATTTTTTTAATTTAACCATACTTTGCTTTTATACTTATATAAAAATTGCTTTATTAATTTGCACACATTTGTTATTACAGTGAAGCATCGATAATCCGTCATCGACGAAAAATATGTAGCGTTGTCGGATTATAGGTGTTCTAAAAATATCGAAATCGTCGATCAATCACAACTTCCAAAGAAATATTTGTTAATAATTAATTTTCAAAAACGTAAACTAGTCTAATGTATACACTATCGAAAACGTAAATGACTTAAGTAAAGTTCAAAGTATGCTAAATTTGCAATAACGAGACACAAAAATATTTTGTTCTTTTTCGAAATTTTGCCGTCATCTTGATTAATCCGTAAAAAATTCATGCCAATCCGAAAATAAGTAAAATGAAAATCCGTAAACATGACTGACAATCTATAACAGTTGACAAATATGCTGTTCTATGGACATCTGCGAGTAATCTACTGAATAGTATTACAATATATGAGAGGAGAAAAAATAGAAAAGGGAAAGAAAAAGAAATTGGCCATCATTGCCGAATTACAGGTGCTGCCGGACTATAGTTTTTCGGATTACCGATGCTTCATTGTATTATGTTTGGCTGAATCAAAATTTATTTAAAACATGTATTTCAATTCTAATATAATATATTATTATTGGAAACCACTCTAATTTTATACAAATACGATTGATTTTCTAGAAATTTGAAATTTGTTTTTGTTATTTTTTACAACAAACAAAAGTATTCATTGTCCAGTGTAAATGAAAAATAGTGTGTTAACCTTACCTTTTCCAGGAAAAAAAAAAAAAAAAAAAAAAAGGAGGAATATAGATCAGTTATTTTTAAAGAACGATTATAATTACAAAATTGATTTTATAAAAGAGTTAAGGAAATGAAATGCATACCTGCCAACATTCTAATTAATATTCTGTACTGTTGTTAGTCCTGCCATTTTTCCCCACACCATTAAATTTGTAGAACAACTTTCTTTAACTGGAAATTCGATTAAATAAGAAGAAAAATACTCGAAAAAAATGCTTGTATGAAAAAAAATTACGGGGCTAATTGATACGGAGTACCAATTAGGATTTTGGTAAGTACGGGAATATTTTTAATTTTCCTGTTTGTAATTACTGTGTTGTGATTTATAAAATGCTAAGTTGATATGTTACGTTCTAAATTATTTTGTTATACAAAATTAGTTAAAAGAAACTGAAAATTTATTGAATTCATTTTTAATAAACATTTATCAAGAAACATGCTATCATTTAAAAATTAATTACTGCACGTTAATACCAAAATCTGTTTAAAAATGTTTATAAAAAATTTATTTTGTTTAAATTTTACTTTTTACATTTTATTTATTTGTTTATTTTTTACATTTAATAACGCTAATGAAATACCGAATCAAAAAGTAAGAGAAAAATCGACGAAAACATGAATTCGCTTTAAGAAGTATTTTGATGCGGTTTTAGTTTTCAACATTTATTTTACTCTTTATTAATTTCTCTATTATTAAACTGGGAAAAGTTTATTTTTAATTAAAAGTTGATACTTCTTATCTTTTAATTATTTTCCTTACGTTTAAAATAAATGGAATGTTTCAAAAAGCAATACATTTTCATTATGAATTGTGGGGTCTTTTTATTTTCAGCTATTAAGTTTACTTTTTTAACTCGGATTCTTTGTTAAAAGTTATCTGATTGAAATTATGAATATGAAAATATTAAACGTGAATTGTTAAATGGCATTAATTTCGTTTATTAGTTTAAGTTTTTGTTTCTTTTATACATGTATATATATATATATATATATATATATATATATATATATGTACATTGTTAGCAAAGATTCGTGATTTATATGATTAAAATGATAAATAAAAAAATTAAACGAAAAGAGCATAGTCAATGTTATCTTGTAAATTTAATTTTAAAATTCTGCATATCAAAAATAGTGCATTTTCGCACGCTTATTATTATTATTAATATTTCATTTTTCTTTTTCTTTTTTTTTTCTTATTCATATATATATATATATTTATTTATTTATTATTATTATTATTATTTATGTAGAACTGTAATTGAACATGTGTTTCCAATTATAGTTTTAATTAGAAATTTAGTTTTAATTATATTTTCTTAAAATTTTATAGAATTAATATAGTTGTAAAATAAATGTTTCTGTGACTTGCTCAATTTTGTAACAATACGTGAGATATAAAGTAAATTAACTCGCCATTCTAACATAACTTTTTAATTTCCTAATTAAACACAGCATTATTAAAGATCACAATCACCCTTTGCAAATATGCTTATTTTTTAATAAATTGTAATTTGACTTTATGACATATTATATAAAAAAATCCTTTTTTCTTAAAAGGAATATTTCATATTTTATAATAGCTATACGCCGTACATTTAGCGCAACAACAACAATAAAAATTACTTATTATTCACCAATAGAGATGTTCTTTTCCTTGTTTATTAGAAATATAGGGGAACTTTGCAGAGTTAATACCTTTAAAGAATAACTTCATATTTTAAAATTTTAATCTCTATTGTTCCCAAAACATTTAATCCTTTGCGCTCGGCATATTTTCCTATTTTGAACAGTAAGACACGCCTTTTGGCGTTCATTTAAAACGTCACACGTACAGTTTCCAACTTACTGCCTTTTGGCAACCGAAAAATTGTAATAATTTGTTTTATTTTACTTCATCATTAAATAAAATAAATCTTTCTGTTTAAATTTTCCGGTAGCCGAAAGGTAGCCTATAGTTACATGTTTTAGAAAAATAACATTTCATTTGCAGAGGAACAACTTAAGGCGTGGCTCGATTTTTTAATGTCCCCTCAGAAGGGACATACGAGTGATAAGGGTTAAAATGTGATACTGTATATGTATAACAGACGATTAATCGTCGAAGTGATTAGGCAAACGTTACAATTAAAAATTATCGGTGATTCTTAAATAAAAATATCCGCCATATCTGGA
The DNA here is from genome assembly GCA_963930645.1 of Salticus scenicus. Lineage (NCBI taxonomy): Eukaryota > Metazoa > Arthropoda > Arachnida > Araneae > Salticidae > Salticus > Salticus scenicus. The sequence continues at coordinate 204,226,772 of OZ005659.1, read as the reverse complement.
AACACTGCGTATAATATGATTAAAAGCAACAATTTTAATCAATTTTAAAGGTTTTAGCAATATATTATGAGTAATATTGCTAAAAAATTTAAATAAATAATAGAAAACCTTTTATGTTTAGTTTCAGTTAAAAATGATGGCTGATCGAAAATGTTTATTTAAATATATACTTTTACAAAATCTAAATTGTTTGAAATATTAAAAACATATATCGATATCATTACCTTAATTTTTATATATAATTTATTAAACTTTTTTTTTTTTAAGTCAAAATAAATAAATAAATAAGTACGTATATGGAATCACTTTTTATTGACAAACTTTAACTCAAAAAATCGATACCTTTAAAATATAATTGTGAAAAGAAAAGATTTTTTGCAATAATATATGCATAACTTTATTTTGTAAATATGAGCATATATTATATGAGCACAATGTTAAATTTAAAATTTAATGAAATAATAATAGAAAAATAATAAGAAACCTCTTTAGTTTTAGTTAAAAATAATTACTGATAAAAAATATTTATTTAAATATGTACTCTTAGAAAATTTAAATTGTTTGAAATATTAAAAACGTTAACAATATTTTCACCATAATTTTAACTATAATATATTAAATATATCATAAACAAAATATCTTCTTGATTAAGTCAAAATAAATAAATAAATAAATGGAATCATATTTTAACGAATTTTAACTAAAAAATAGATACCTTTAAAATATGATTGTGAGAAGAAAATATTTGTTGCAATATAATATGCCAAATTTTATTTGGTAAATATGAGCATATATTTCACAATGTTCCAGAAAAAAATTTCATATTGCTCAATATATTAAATTAAAATAATAATAATAATAGAAACTTTTTTATGTTTAGTTCTTATTAAAAATGACGGCAGATTATATGTGTTTATTTAAATATATACTTTTAGAAGATCTAAATTGCTCGAAATATCAGAAATATATACCAAAGTCAGAGGTGAAACTATCTAACATGTAAAAACCCTGAAAACTGTTACTAATAGGGGAGATTTATTAATGATATATGCTATCGCTACCTATAATAAGTGATAGTATTAGGAGACTTCTTAATACATTATAAAACAAATTGAACATTCAAGATAAGAAATTTCTATAAAAAAACAAAATAATTTAACATGAGATTCAGACAGCAAAATTTTTAAAAACCCTTAATTCAGGGGTAGCCTCTGAAAAGTTTTTGCCTTAACTTTTATACATAATATATTAAATATGTTTTTTAAAAGATATTTTCTTTTTGAATAAGTCAAAATAAATAAATAAATACGTATATATATTAATATTGTACATTTAATTAATAAATTTTATTTTAAAGAATCGAAACTTTTAAAATATGATGTGAAAAGAAAATATTTTTTGCAGTACTATGCCAAATTTTATTCGGTAAAAAAATCAGCATATTTTTCAAAATAATCAGTATATTACATTTAAAATTATTTAAAAAACCTTGATAAAACTGATGTTTACTTTAACAATAATAATAACAAAAGCTTCAATGGGATATTATGCA